>OU015767.1:40606636-40620890 GCA_907173295.1 Fagus sylvatica
TGATTTGGTGTCACCGATTGGTTGGATTTTGGGGGATTTCCTTGATCTCTATTGATAGGAATAGATGAGCTAGACATAGGGTCTTTGTGGGGTTCAATAGGAGAGTCACGTGGGGTCGAGTTGGTGAATTTTAAATTTCGGTGTGTGCTGGCATGAGAAGATGCTGGAGCTTTTGGAACAGTATTTGCATTTTTCTGGACTGCTTTCTTAGTTCCACTTTTCCGGCGAGAGACAAGCATCCATTTACCGTAGTTGCTGGAATCTTGTTCAGAATTGGGAGGATGGATGGGTTCGGGAGTTCTGGGAGAGGCGGGACAGGCAGGAGCAATTTTGGATGGGCATGTGTCTAGTCGGTGACCCACTCTTCCACATTCAAAACATATGGCTGAGATTCCCTCATATTGAATTTTCTGAATCATATTTCCAATACGGACTTTGGGTATAAGAGGTTGTTCAAGATCAATTTGAACACACAGACGAGCGAAGCGACCTCGTTCATTATCCATTGTTCGGGCATCAACTTTGAGAAGGGAGCCCAATTGATTACCAATCCTGCGCAATATGTTAGTGTCATAAAGCTCGATTGGAAGTTCAGGCAGACAAGCCCAGACAGCCGTGGTTGATATCTTCGCTTCAGAAGGACGAAATCCGGGGCTCCACCTACGGATAGTGAGGAATTGTTGGTTGATAAACCAAGGTCCTCCATTTACTACTTTCCAGTAGTCTTCTTCAAGTGTGAAGCGGATGAGAAAAAAATCATTGCCCAGGTATATGCACTGCATATCTCCCAAAGGTTTCCATAGGGACCGAATTTTGAAATCCATGTATTTGAAACCAATGGATTTACCAAATACCTTAATGATGAGAGCCGAGCGCCAGGGAGCATTAATCCGTTCCTTTTCAGCCTTTGAAAGAAGTATTACTGGGATATCATCATCCATGTTGTCTTCAACGTCAGAGGCCACCTCATTTGTTTCCTCTGTGTGTATGGGTTCCTTCATAATGTGATCTTTCCAACAACCCTCTGGGTTAACTAAAGAATCTTTGTAACTGCGTAGAGTGCGAGGAGGAAGGAAGGATCCGTCGCCCTTCTGTTTTTTTGTACTACGACGAATGAGATCTTCCTCCTCAGGGGAGGGGGATGATGTTTGCTCGAGAGAGTTTTCTTGGTTGTCAGACATGGCCAACTTTTGATTTTTTCATGCTAAGTTACTCTTAGATATATAGAACATATACATATTTTGAATAAAACATAAACATATTGTTTTAACAATTTTTTATTCAACCACTTCAGTACACAATGGAGCGCATGGAGAGCTAGACCGTGCGCCAATTTTTAAGAGTTAACCCTAGAGAGCATGGGAACTAAGGACCCAAAAAATCCTTGAATCATAAGACCCAAAATACCTTGGAGAGGCAGAAAACCTTGGAGACATAGACCTTGGAGACTCTTAAAGTTCCTCGAGTCCGCCTCGAGTTGAGTAGCTCAACATTTGGTCAAAATCTTTTAGAGTTATGGGAAATTTCTGTTGTAAAGTTCTTAAAGTCTTATTTATCTATTTTGAAATGAGTTAATTGGATTATGCTACATCATCAATAATTTAATTAATTACTAAATTGATACTTATAAATCCAATGTTTAAATATTGATCACCTAGCAAACGTAGTAAAATCTAATCCATTAATTTAAAAATAGATAGATAGGATTTTAAGAATTTCTTGAAAGAATTACTATAAGAACTCTAAAGAATTATGGTCGGAAAGTTGATTGTCTTTAAAAATGAGAGTTTGAATGAACAATCACATACTATGAAATATGAATCATAAACTGGTGGTAAACCCAGCATCCTAGATTCATTCCAAAAGGGAAGATGGGCTTGAATGAGCACTACTGTTCCAGCCCCTTTTGTTGGGCCAGAAGGAAGCTCCAATTTTGAAGCCCAAGAATCATTTATTCAGCAAAAGATGCTGTTGACATTTCCCCTTGGCAATTTGTATGGAAGATCTCACTTACTAGTTATTAGTAGAATGGAATTATTGCGCAAGGTTTAGGGACAGCCTTGCCAATATTACCCCTATGTACGACAAATGATAAATCAAAGATATGCGAGCTCAAGGGAGTCATTTGGTTTGTCGGGGTCCTAAGTCCTAAAGGAGGTCCTACCCAGATTTAGACATATATCTAGATGTCTTGGACCGAATTAGGCCTCACTCTTATCTTCTATTTTGTTTTGGGATGGTGATTTCTAACCTTTTTCCCCATCTCAAACACATTTAGAAACTCTATCTATTTGTTTTATTTTTAATTTGATTGTCTTCTCTCACATCCCTACACTAAACCACCTCTAAACCCCAAATGCACCCCTCCTTTCTGAAAGATGCCCAAATTTTGCGATGTGAGTGTGTATAAATTATTGAACTCATTTGAGAAGTCTACATCTTTATGATCTTGATTCCTTTTTGTGATATAAGTATGTAAGAAATGAAAAGAAAAAGAAAAGAGAGAGATCTATATGGGAATCCACTAAGGTAGGACCTTTTGAGCCCACTATTGGAGAGTTAAGTCATAAACCCCTGATTGCATGTATCGACCATACGCAAATTTGCCTACATGTGATAAGGTTGTAAACAAGGTAATTCAATTTTTGTTGTTGATATATACAATAAGATTTGAACCTAGCTATGATATTCGTTTTATGATGATTGTTCTTTATCATTAGGTTAAGTTGACATCAATTTGTTTCTTTTTAACATAAGCGAGATTTTACTTAGATTCCTTAATCGACAATAAAAAACTTTATCAATTAAACTAATTAAAATCCACCAAAAACCTTTAATTTTAAACAATTCAAATCATAATGCCTTAAATGATTCGGAGTTCAACTTATCTCTAAACCTTGCTCTTTTTTTTCTTTTTTTCTTTTTGCTAACAATGTGCAACAACCACAGCATTTAGAAACAACTAGCGTATAACCCGCGCAAAGCGCGGGATAATTTATATGTGAAGTATTTAAAATTCAGCATAAAATGGTAGTGGAGAATCATTTAAACATCTATTGCCTCATTGTTCTATTGCTAAAGAATTGTTTTTGGGATTCAATGAGTGATGCCTTTGAAGGTTATTGAGTGTTTCCTCGAAAGGGTTTGTGATGACATAGTAATGGACCAAGAATGCCACTCCTCTATGTATAATATGGAGTATTTGGAAGGAAAGAAACAATAGAACCTCTAACGGTATTGAGCTTTCCATGCTTCAGCTTGAGTCTCTGTCCTTAATATCGTTGTATGAGAGAACACTTTCATTTGGGTGCATCCAATTTTCTTCTTCATTAAATTTCATAGACCAGCTGGATTTTGTATATATTCTTTAATTGAGCCTTTTGTATGTATTGTACACTTAGGGTCTTTCCTTTTATTCTTTTTTCAAACAGAATTTTATTCCAACTTATATAGAAAAGTATATATATTAATAGCTAGATCAAAATGCAGTCTCGAGCATGTTTTAGTATTACCGATTAAAAAAAAACAAAAACAACAAAAATCACGTTAATCTAGTTGCCAATTTCTTGCTAGTATTCCCCACAAAACCTCTCTAATTGCAAATCAACCATCCCAGCTACCTGCAACCCTCTTCACTTGTAGTCCTCTATTAAATCTCTAAAATATTCCAAAACCAATTCTCGATGATTCTAATCTGTGCTCATTTTTGCAGGCAACATATGCTCAATGAACAAACATAATAAGTTAAAGACCAGAGCTCTAATTTATATATGTTCGGTCAAATGTCTTGACCTCAGTTTGGGGTATCAAATTGGTTTATAAAGCCTAAACGCATCCATATACAAACCATCACAATCATCGATGAAATACTTTCGACAATGAGTTTTCCCTTGAGCAAGTGAGCCATGAATACACTTGCAGTAACACTCTAGCTACATTAAAATCATAATTAAATAGCAACTCTCACCCTAACTACATTATTTCCAGCCACGCATCCAATGCTAAAGCACCATGAGCTGCTTAAATACAATGACAATCGCCTATTAACTAAATTTTATTCTCAGATATTTAAATCCCACTCAATCTATCTAGCATTGAATGCACAAATTTAGCTAAAAAAAAAAGAGCGAGAGCGTGAGAGAAATGTTTTTATTCTTTAGCAATAAAAACAATTCTTTGCTTGTAGGATTTTAGAGATGGGCTTATTGGGTTAAAGGAGAAGGCAAACCAGTCCATCACTGAACTGGGTAGGGTTTCACTTTAAAAACCGGGTCGGGTTGACCCGACCCGTCTCTTTCTTTCTCATTTTTTCTCCAGCCGCCTCCCCTTTCCTTCTTCTTCGTTTCTCTCTTTTCACTCTCCCTCTAATCTCGCTCTATCTCACGGCTCGGACCAAGACCTCCATGGCCAAGGTCATTGTTCTCTCACCAGCACCATGCACCGCCGGCGCCACTCGCCACCGCCACCATTAATGGAGGCTTTTGGATGAGCAATTAGTGTTAATAAATAGTATTTGTGAAGTCGAGAAAAAAGAAAGAAAAGGTTTTTGTCAAGTGTGGATATATGACAGGATAAAAGCGTCTTAATAAAAAAAAGAAGCCATTAACAGACATAATAGTAAAGTGAAGCATAGTGTGTGACTATAAAACACAGATGGGCCCAAGGCCACCACTAGAGGAAGCCTTTAGGGCCAAAACTCACAGGCCAATCGGGGGGCTTCTTCATGCTCAGACTAAAAATATATATATATATATATATATATATATATATATATGGGTTTTGATAGAGATGAAGAATCCGGCTACCAACAACACGTTTAGGTATAAGTATAACAAAACCAATCTAACATGTTCAAGTACTAAGTCAAAACCAATCTACACCTATTAGGGCCAGTTCTGAATCTAGGGCAAGCCATATTTATCAATATGTTCACTCATGTTTAGTTACAATATCATTTTTCATAAATATGACCGTAAATACATGTGTTTGAAAAAAAAAACAAAAAACAAAGAAGAAATAAGTACCGATGGTGATGGCGTATTACGGGACTCCATTGAAATAGCTTCAAATAAAGCAGCGAAATTGATCAGAGAATTTCACTCTTGCTCTCCAAGGGTGAACAATTATATATATAGAAGAAAATGTATATGTAGGTATTTTATTTATGGGCAGGCTTAGGCTTCTTCTCTAGACTCTAGTATTAGGTACGTAGCTAGACTATTATAGTTAAACGTTAACAAATCTTAAAACTTCCTTAAATATTGGTATGCGAGAATCAAGCAAAATGTTAATTAAATTAAGACTATGGAAAATTATGCAAGAAAGAAAATAAAATAAAATAATCACTGTGATCTTTTTATTTACTATGATCTCTAAAAGAAATCATAATCGAGGGAATTATATAAGGAAAATAGATTTTATGGCCAATGAAAATGGGGTTGCTGATTAAGACACTGCGGTGCAGTTCATTATTTTGTTCTGCCCTCCCAATTACAAAATAACTTAACTTTAGCTATATCATTATCAATATTCATCTGCGTATTTGGGTTCTTTAATACTCCTATATCACAGGGAGGTGTATTTGCGGTCTGCCTAGTTAATGGTTGTGGAGTACAAATGGAAATGGTTTAATATTGTGTAAGATCACTCTCAACATATGGACTAATCTATCTATATACTATAATGTGAAACTGAAACTTTTTTTTTTTAACTTTTGATTGACCTCATAATATTGCACCACATAAGCTGCTCTCACAATTTTACACCTCATTATTTTAATATATATATTTTTAATTGAATTTAAATTTTATTCTATAATTAAACATCTCATTAGAATCTTGACACATTATATTTTCTTTAATAAAAATAATATATTGTTCCATATATATAAACACAATCATAATAAATGTCTAATACTATAATATATTTTTTTATATAAACACAATAATAATAAATGTCTTTTTAATAATAATCAATTTTTCCAAAAATAAAGTCGCCAAAGCTTATGACACAGTTTCTCCTATAAGTTTGTGCAATGTCATCTATAAAAAAGGGCAGAGTGTTAATGATTTTGCAAATTTGGGAGCAGAGTGGTAAAACTTAGGTACAGTTCCTTAGGTTAGGTACATTAGGTTCCCCAATTGAATTCAAACAAATGGTTTCATTAACCAATAAAATACAAACCATGTTATCTTTTCCAAGAATATTTAAATTCAATGTATTTGAATTTAACTAGGAACCTAATGTATTTGACTTAAGGAACTGTACCTAAATTTTATCCTTTCCAAATTAGGGTATAGCGAGTGTAGTTTCCCAAAACAATGGGGTGTCAGGGTAATTTACCAAAATAATAATAATAATAATAATAAGCTATTAGCTCTAAGAAACAAGTATGTATCTTAGATTAATGTATGCACCATGGTATTGGTCCATAATGACTAAAATCTATCTGACTTATATAATGAAAAAGAAAGAGTTATTTAACAAGACTATTAATTCCAATTCAAATTTAATGCATGTGTGAGTCACTCAAACCAAACCAACCCACATAATGATAATTCCTAAAAGAAAAAGGAAAAAGCCTGAAAATCCAGAGTAGACTAATCAAAATCATCTAAAATATTTGTAAAAAAACAAAAAATCAAACTAGTAAATCCCTTGAGCTTCAAAATCCGTGGTCTCCTAGTCATGCCTTTGCGAGAGTGGTGGTTGGATTCATTATCTTCTTCTGATCCTTCATGTGTGATCTTTCCGTTTATCCCTCATGCGCAACTTTGTAAGGAAATCAGCAAGAGAACGAGGTTGGTAAAGATCATCATCTAGTAACTCATCTAACCAATTATCCGAACAACTTTCTTCTTCACAAATTTGTTTATTAATAACACACTTTCCTTCTTCTCCAGAATCTCCACCTTCTACTTTAACTTCATCCTTCTTCATCTCATCTTTCCCTTCATCTCTCTTCGCCAACTTTTTAAGGAAGTAAGCAAGAGGACGAGGTTCATACAAATCAGCAAGTAGTAACTCATCAAACCAATCCGAACAACTTTCTTTAACATAATCCTTACGCTCGTCACCCACCTTCAAATCCCTCCCCACCCTACAAGCAACAAGAGGTCGCCGGCAACCCAAAAACTGATCATCATCATCATCTTTTTCAACCTTAAGAAAGCAACTCTTATTATCACAATAACAATATTGAACAATGTTTTTCTCGTCCGGACTTTGCTCTATAAGCGCATGAAAGAAGCTCTCATCAGAAGGCAAGGAGGAATGTATCTCACAGTACTTGTCTTCTTTACCAGTAAAGCCTTGGAACTCCATGACACTAATCCAATTAATATCACAATCAAGAATTCTTGATGATAAAAAGATGAGAGCCTATATATTTATGAGAAAGTTAATCAAGAATTCTTGATGATAAAAAGAGTGAGCCTATATCTTTATGAGAAAGTTAAGTTTGAAGCAGTACGTACTAGTCCTAGTCCAAGGCTATAACTAGTTTTATAAGCATTAATTCAGTCTTAGAGTCGGTTTAAGTTACAATCACTGGACTCCTAGTTCTATAAGAATTGAGAGTCCGTGTGAGTCTAGGAAAAGAGAACGTGCATGTTTGCTTTTCCATCAAAACCTTTTCCTATTCTCTTCTATTCTATTTTATTTTTGTTTTGTCATATGTAAACCAAAAACCTAAAAAAGAGTTTCGGCCCAGCAGCCCATCTTTTATTTTAAGGGAAAAAACAAAAAAAATAACGAAATAGGAAAAATAATGTGTCCAGTCCACTGGTTTATATTAGTAGTGGGTTTTTTGCAATGTCTGCCATCCCTGCCATGATACCCAGGATATCAAGTGTTAAAAACAATGATTAATACCTGATTTAAGATTAAAATTGCAGCTTCCCTACAATACACTGGCCATATTGTTTATATGTGATAACTTGACTTGCATTAGCCACATTTTACTTGTTAATTTCTATTGCTAAACAAATCAAGTATTCATCAAAGCAAATATTCTTATAGCTGAAAAAAATATCGGTATGGTTTAGTTTTGATTATCTTGAATAGTTCTGTTAATCATATAATTAAAGCAAAGTTTTTATTTTCAAAAGTTAAACACAAAATTATACATATTAATAAAAGGTCCCTTACTTTTGCCACTTCGAGGAGGAAATTATATACACATACACCCTTGCTGACCTTGCACCCAGCATAGATGTAATAATCACATGACAGTAAAAGAGTAACCTTTAGGCTTTAGCTCCATCTAGATTCTATTCCAATAGAAGAGTGCATATAGCTAGGCTTATATACAACAACTTTCTAGTCCATGGTATACATATTAATATATTATAATTCTGTCAATGGAATATAGGACACCCTTCAACCTCTATGCCAGGGGCAGTGGGGCAACTTGCCAGTGGGCAGTGATCATTTAAATCCAATCCCCACCACCTCATTCCATTGATGTCTCTAATTTGTAATGTGAAATAGCAAAGGATGGCCATGAAAGCAACACCAGCATCTAGCCCAGCTGATAAAATGTAATTGTGTCTAGCCCACCAGCCTTTAAATCTCCTATACACAAAAAAGTTGAAGAAAATGCCAACAGCACCCCAACATAGGTAGTTCACAGCCCTGGCCGGTGGCATTGCTCCTGAACCTCCTAAGATGATAGGCATGTGAATGAGCCTTATCCACTTTTGTTCGGGAAACAAGCGGGTGAGTACCCACACAGGCAGTGGTGCCAGGATACCAATGAGAAAGAAATAGTTCATCTTAGAGTACAAGCCAAGACGGCCAAACATGCGTAGAGGGCTGACTACACCCCATATGATGGAAGCATTGTAGAAAACATCATCTCCAGGGCATGTCCATGGGCTTCCTTCTGGAAGTTTAGATGGTTCACAGATATGTTCTACTGAGGTTAGAAGCCACCAAGCTGTGCCAAAGTAGACTGAGGATGCAACTAAAGTTCCCACTAACTTCATAAGGAAACATAGACAAATATTAGTATTACTTTTTAGTTTAATTTCTATTTGATCAAGCAAAATGATGGTATGGCCATGAGAACTGAGACGTTGAGAACATGATATTGTAAATGAAACAAATCACCTGAACAACAAACATGGATTTTGGAGGAATTTTCATGTAATGGCCTAGCTTGAAGTCTGACAGAAACATTAATGCTTGTGTCATGCTAATATAACCATAGGTCTTGAAAGCCACATTTGCAAGAGGTTTCCCCGGATACATGTAACCAATAATCATCTCAGTGATGACATTAAGTCCCGGTTGCTGCACAAAGATTCTACAATATGATCAAACACAAAGAAAAAGAGCCCAAAAGATTATATTCTGAATAGCATACCTGGTTTGTGGTAGCAGTAATTACACCTATTGGGAGGGTGAAGAGTAGAGCCATGACAATTGCTAGTAGGACTCCCCAGTAAGGGAGTTGCAATTGTTTGCCAAAGCCTTCACAAGTAAGCATGGCAAGTCCAACAACCACGACCAAGAGTATGTAAAACCACCATTGAGGAACAGGGTCATAATTTTTCTTCATTACTCTAGTGTGCACATCCCCAAACTTATCGTTGAATGTTGCCTTTGTTTGTTGCCAGATTGCTCTGCAAATAGAAAAAAGCATAGATACTAGGAATTAAAACCTTGGA
This sequence comes from Fagus sylvatica, assembly GCA_907173295.1. Lineage (NCBI taxonomy): Eukaryota > Viridiplantae > Streptophyta > Magnoliopsida > Fagales > Fagaceae > Fagus > Fagus sylvatica. The sequence continues at coordinate 40,616,308 of OU015767.1, forward strand.
GAGCACAAAGTCAATATAAAGAATAGTAAGTGCTAGGAAAAATTTAAGTAAAATAGTTTTGGACAAATGTTTCTTTTCATGGATAATTTCAGAATACCTTCCATGGAAGAGTGCAACATGAGATATTGTTGCAGCCAATACTGCAAAGCTTAGACCATAAGCATAAACAAAGAAGATGCTGAGATTAATTTTGCTATATCCATCATATCCATGTTGATTGAATTGGAAGGTTGTATCATTCAAAATTACTGAAACATTGTATTGTCCACCATCGGCATTGAACACATGTGATGAGAAAATAGGAAATCTCTTGGCTTCATACGAGTTGGTCCAGTATGCAATAGGAATCACTATGTAGAGAATTATGAAGAAACCAGCCATAATGTTAATGATAGCAAATCCAGGGGTGGCTAGAGGAGATCCTAGGAAGCCAGCTACAGTGGACCAATCAAGGGCAAATGAGCCAATACCAAGCCCATGAATACCAGAACCAATTTGTTGGGCTGTGACTGAGTCCTTCCATATCCAACAAACAAAAGACAGAGCAGTTATGGATGGAAACAGATAGTTGGGAACAATATAGTACGCAAAGCTTGTTACAAGGACCATAAGGAAGAACTGCAGCCTAGTGAGGCCTCCCTTAGGCCTAGTCTCAACATCATGCAATGCCCTACAAGTTCAAAAATATGACTTTGAGAGAGATAATGAGATATATTTCCATTATTCATATATATGTATGTATAGAGAGATAGAAGAAGCACCTAAAGAGAGAGACTTGAACCAAGTTGGCAGGCCACCACATGTATGGTGAATCAACAAGAAACTTCCTGAAAATTCCAGCCCATCCATATCCAAGCAACTGAAAAATCCAAAAAATTAATACATTAGGACAAAAATGAAGCAATTCCAATAAGTCTAATCATATAATTTCATTCAGTAAAACGCAAACACAGAAATTACCTGGGTGGTATGACTTAACAAAAAAGCTGCTAGAGGGTGAATCTCCCGATGATAAAATGCCTTGACAATGGTAATAATATTCACTGCATAAACCCCATTTGAACCTGAATTGGCAAATATGGTTATCAGGACATGCTCCTTCAAGTTGAAGGGCCCTGGATTCAATGAAAAGGACCATTTTGTTCCCGGGATGTGTATCAATTTGTTTGGCAAGTATGCTTCCATAAGTCTTCCTATTGGAAGTACTACAATTTGGGCTGAAACTGATGATATATACAATGCATTTTGGCGGTAACCAAAGAATTGATTCAAGAACGCCAGAACAGCACAAGATGTGATCCCCAAAAACCATGTTCGAAATGTCAAGCATGGTAATGTTGGATCATCTGTAATTGGGACTGTGAGTCGAACTTGTTCAATTGGAGAATCATTTACTTCCTCTGCAAAGCCACCAAAACAAGAAAAGAAAGAGAGTATATTCATTTGCAAAGATAAACTTTTTAAATCATTACCAAAGTATAACAATTACCAGACAAATAGATAACATCTTTGGAAAGATTAGAAGACAGAGTTAGTAAGTTATATCAAATAGGTAGAGTATTTCCATGCACAAATTAACATGTTGGTTTAGTTGTATACTCGCTTTTGTCCTATATATGATTTTAATCAACATCAGTTGTCGAACTATTTTTTTTTTGGTCAATAAGATTTGCAGGCAAGCATTTATGAAATATATACTCTACTTCTGGAACATGCATCACTAAAAAGATAATATCTTCAAGCTTGAGAAAGATCTCCATTGAAGAACATCTACTTAACTCTTAATTATCTCGTCTATTCAAATTCACACAATTCTATAGCAACCTATATATGAGCGGCAGAGCCAAAACAATTTTGTGAGGGTAGGGGAAACTAAACTTATCAATAAATTTTTAAATCCAAAAAATAACACACATATATATGATTTATATTCAAAATTCGGCTTTAACATGGTTTATATATATATATATATATATATATATATATATATATATCTTATTTTCTCGTATACAAGATTATTTCATCAAGTCAAATTATAGTCGATTTTATGTAATTCAAGACAAATATTTTCGTTTATTATCATCCTTTAAATTATATTAATCACAATTAATGAATAAAAATTGGAAAAAAAGGGGATTTGAACCTTATGTCTTAGTTGAAAACACTTAGAAGTGCTAATTGAGTTACAACTTACAAGACTTTTGGCTCTTATGGCCCACTTTCAATGTTCGACTCTATACTCTATCAAGAACAACTCCCCACATGTTATTTATTTATTAATTTTTTTTATATATATAAACAACTATAGTTTAAAATAAATAAATAAAAACAGACATGCAACATATTGCAATTGGAGGAGCATATAGTTGAACAAAAAAAGTGGGACATGATATTTTTATTCACAATTAAAATTCTTTAAACATTTAAATCAAGGTTTTTTTATTAAATAAATTAAAGATTACATGAGTATAATAATAGTTTGAGCAAATATAAAATGTATACAAATTAATTAATTTGAGATAAATTAAATCGAAAAGATAAATATAATAATGACAAAAATAAATATATATTTTATTATTATTTTTTCTGTTTATGGATGACAAATATAATATATCCAAACATTCCTATATCTTTAATTAACTCTTTAAATGGAAGAGTTTATTTTTTATTTTTTTTTTTTTTTCTAACAATACTTACTTATATATTTTTATGTACGTATGCTTTAAATGCTATTAAAGTTATTGAGTTATATATGGAACATACTAAAAAAAAAAAAGAGTTATATATGGAAAAACAAAAATAATATTAAAAGGAAAAGAAGAGAGATATATTTTTTATTCAAAAGTTAGGAGTGGGGGGATTAATTTGAACCTCTTTTTTCCTCATAAAGGAGACTAGTTAATATAAAATGAGTTACAAGATTTTTGGCTAAAAAAAAGAAAAAAGAAAAGATATTAATACTTTACATTAGTGTTTATGCAATTTTTATTTTTTTAATATGAAGGGGGCTAAATGGCTAATAAATAAATTTATACATAACTTAAAAAATTTAATAATAAAATAGGACGAGGAATAAGATACATACATGAAGATGTGATAATTTTGAGCTATAGCAGATACTATCTTTTATTTTGAGATGCAACATATCGCAATTGGAGGAGCATATAGTTGAACAAAAAAAGTGGGACATGATATTTTTATTCACAATTAAAATTCTTTAAACATTTAAATCAAGGTTTTTTATTAAATAAATTAAAGATTACATGAGTATAATAATAGTTTGAGCAAACATAAAATGTATACAAATTAATTAATTTGAGATAGATTAAATCGTAAAGATAAATATAATAATGACAAAAATAAATGATTTTTTTTTTTAAATTTTATTTACTTGTTTATGGATGACAAATATAATATATCCAAACATTCCTATATTCCCACTTGGGTATTTGGCCAAGTGTAATCCCCTCCCCAAAAAAGCTCCCTTCTATGAGGGTGTGGGTTCGATCCCCGGGATCTTCAAAATATACGTGTGTGTGAGTTTAGATTAGAATTTCTATCATATTTCAAAAAAAAAAAAAAAAAAAATTCCTATATCTTTAATTAACTCTTTAAATGGAAGAGTTTATTTTTCTAACAATACTTACTTATATATTTTTATGTACGTATGCTTTAAATGCTATTAAAGTTATTGAGTTATATATGGAACATACTAAAAAATAAAAAAGAGTTATATATGGAAAAAAAAAATAATATTAAAAGGAAAAGAAGAGAGATATATTTTTAATTCAAAAGTTAGGAGTGAGGGATTAATTTGAACATTTTTTTTTCCTCATAAAGGAGACTAGTTAATATAAAATGAGTTACAAGGTTTTTGGCTAAAAAAGAAAAAAAAAAGATATTAATACTTTACATTAGTGTTTATACAATTTTTATTTTTTTAATATGAAGGGGGCTAAATGGCTAATAAATAAATTTATACATAACTTAAAAAATTTAATAAAAAAATAGGACGAGGAATAAGATACATACATGAAGATTTCATAATTTTGAGCTATAGCAGATACTATCTTTTATTTTGAGTGTGTGTTAGTTTTTGTTTTTTGGTGTATGATGAATTGATGATATTACTCTTTGATGACACAAATAAACTCACTAGGAAAATGGTTACCCGAGGTTTCAGAAGTATGGGCAGTTGGATCAAGATTGTTGTGTTGATATGGTTGAGGAAAGACATTATAATTAGTATCTGATTTCTCCATGCTTCACTACTTGCACTACTAAAAAAATGAATAAGATGAAGCTATATATAAAAATTTGAGCTGGTGATAGCATTAATTCACGTAGGGCTTCTTTCTTTCATTTGTGTACGTTACATATAGAAGCCATCAGAGCTGGTGATAGCATTAATTCACGTAGGGCTTCTTTCTTTCATTTGTTCCCTTGGGGATTGAGATCCCAAGCAATTGGTATTGCGTGCAATACCAATTGAGTGATTGAGATTGAAAGTTAACTTCTTAACTTTCAAAATCAACCACTTAATAAAAAATTGTTAAAAGTTTCAAAAAGCAAAAAATGAAAAA
>OU015767.1:40620990-40642099 GCA_907173295.1 Fagus sylvatica
TATAAAAAAAAATCTCTAAATTTCATTAAAGAGATCAAACACATCAACATAAACCGTCTATAACTTTCATTTAATAGATGAAAAATAAGTGTTAATAGATAGCATTGTCAACACATCAAGATAAATGGTCTATAAATTTCATTAAATGGATGAGCAATTAGTGTTAATAAATAGTAATTGTGAAGTCGAGAAAAAAGAAAGAAAAAGTTTTTGTCAAGTGTGGATATATGACAGGATAAAAGCCTCTTAATAAAAAAAAGAAGAAGCCATTAACAGACATAATAGTAAAGTGAAGCATAGTGTGTGACTATAAAACACAGATGGGCCCAAGGCCACCACTAGAGGAAGCCTTTAGGGCCAAAACTCACAGGCCAATCGGGGGGCTTCTTCATGCTCAGACTAAAAATATATATATATATATATATATATATATATATGTATGTATGGGTTTTGATAGAGATGAAGAATCCGGCTACCAACAACATGTTTAGGTATAAGTATAACAAAACCAATCTAACATGTTCAAGTACTAAGTCAAAACCAATCTACACCTATTAGGGCCAGTTCTGAATCTAGGGCAAGCCATATTTATCAATATGTTCACTCATGTTTAGTTACAATATCATTTTTCATAAATATGACCGTAAATACATGTGTTTGAAAAAAAAAACAAAAAACAAAGAAGAAATAAGTACCGATGGTGATGGCGTATTACGGGACTCCATTGAAATAGCTTCAAATAAAGCAGCGAAATTGATCAGAGAATTTCACTCTTGCTCTCCAAGGGTGAACAATTATATATATAGAAGAAAATGTATATGTAGGTATTTTATTTATGGGCAGGCTTAGGCTTCTTCTCTAGACTCTAGTATTAGGTACGTAGCTAGACTATTATAGTTAAACGTTAACAAATCTTAAAACTTCCTTAAATATTGGTATGCGAGAATCAAGCAAAATGTTAATTAAATTAAGACTATGGAAAATTATGCAAGAAAGAAAATAAAATAAAATAATCACTGTGATCTTTTTATTTACTATGATCTCTAAAAGAAATCATAATCGAGGGAATTATATAAGGAAAATAGATTTTATGGCCAATGAAAATGGGGTTGCTGATTAAGACACTGCGGTGCAGTTCATTATTTTGTTCTGCCCTCCCAATTACAAAATAACTTAACTTTAGCTATATCATTATCAATATTCATCTGCGTATTTGGGTTCTTTAATACTCCTATATCACAGGGAGGTGTATTTGCGGTCTGCCTAGTTAATGGTTGTGGAGTACAAATGGAAATGGTTTAATATTGTGTAAGATCACTCTCAACATATGGACTAATCTATCTATATACTATAATGTGAAACTGAAACTTTTATATTTTTTATTGACCTCATAATATTGCACCACATAAGCTGCTCTCACAATTTTACACCTCATTATTTTAATATATATATTTTTAATTGAATTTAAATTTTATTCTATAATTAAACATCTCATTAGAATCTTGACACATTATATTTTCTTTAATAAAAATAATATATTGTTCCATATATATAAACACAATCATAATAAATGTCTAATACTATAATATATTTTTTATATAAACACAATAATAATAAATGTCTTTTTAATAATAATCGATTTTTCCAAAAATAAAGTCGCCAAAGCTTATGACACAGTTTCTCCTATAAGTTTGTGCAATGTCATCTATAAAAAGGGGGCAGAGTGTTAATTATTTTGCAAATTTGGGAGCAGAGTAAAACTTAGGTACAGTTCCTTAGGTTAGGTACATTAGGTTCCCCAATTGAATTCAAACACATGGTTGCATTAACCAAATTATCTTTTCCAAGAATATTTAAATTCAATGTATTTGAATAACTAGGAACCTAAGTACTAGTGTACCTTTTTATCCCAAAACAAGAGGTTGTCAGTGTAATTTACCCAAATAATAATAATAATAATAATAAGCTATTAGCTCTAAGAAACAAGTATATATCTTAGATTAATGTATGCACCATGGTATTGGTCCATAATGACTAAAATCTATCTGACTTATATAATGAAAAAGAAAAGAGTTATTTAACAAGACTATTAATTCCAATTCAAATTTAATGCATGTGTGAGTCACTCAAACCAAACCAACCCACATAATGATAATTCCTAAAAGAAAAAGGAAAAAGCCTGAAAATCCAGAGTAGACTAATCAAAATCATCTAAAATATTTGTAAAAAAACAAAAAATCAAACTAGTAAATCCCTTGAGCTTCAAAATCCGTGGTCTCCTAGTCATGCCTTTGCGAGAGTGGTGGTTGGATTCATTATCTTCTTCTGATCCTTCATGTGTGATCTTTCCGTTTATCCCTCATGCGCAACTTTGTAAGGAAATCAGCAAGAGAACGAGGTTGGTAAAGATCATCATCTAGTAACTCATCTAACCAATTATCCGAACAACTTTCTTCTTCACAAATTTGTTTATTAATAACACACTTTCCTTCTTCTCCAGAATCTCCACCTTCTACTTTAACTTCATCCTTCTTCATCTCATCTTTCCCTTCATCTCTCTTCGCCAACTTTTTAAGGAAGTAAGCAAGAGGACGAGGTTCATACAAATCAGCAAGTAGTAACTCATCAAACCAATCCGAACAACTTTCTTTAACATAATCCTTACGCTCGTCACCCACCTTCAAATCCCTCCCCACCCTACAAGCAACAAGAGGTCGCCGGCAACCCAAAAACTGATCATCATCATCATCTTTTTCAACCTTAAGAAAGCAACTCTTATTATCACAATAACAATATTGAACAATGTTTTTCTCGTCCGGACTTTGCTCTATAAGCGCATGAAAGAAGCTCTCATCAGAAGGCAAGGAGGAATGTATCTCACAGCTGTACTTGTCTTCTTTACCAGTAAAGCCTTGTAACTCCATGACACTAATCCAATTAATATCACAATCAAGAATTCTTGATGATAAAAAGAGTGAGAGCCTATATATTTATGAGAAAGTTAATCAAGAATTCTTGATGATAAAAAGAGTGAGCCTATATCTTTATGAGAAAGTTAAGTTTGAAGCAGTACGTACTAGTCCTAGTCCAAGGCTATAACTAGTTTTATAAGCATTAATTCAGTCTTAGAGTCGGTTTAAGTTACAATCACTGGACTCCTAGTTCTATAAGAATTGAGAGTCCGTGTGAGTCTAGGAAAAGAGAACGTGCATGTTTGCTTTTCCATCAAAACCTTTTCCTATTCTCTTCTATTCTATTTTATTTTTGTTTTGTCATATGTAAACCAAAAACCTAAAAAAGAGTTTCGGCCCAGCAGCCCATCTTTTATTTTAAGGGAAAAAACAAAAAAAATAACGAAATAGGAAAAATAATGTGTCCAGTCCAGCTGGTTTATATTAGTAGTGGGTTTTTTGCAATGTCTGCCTATCCCTGCCATGATACCCAGGATGATACAAGTGTTAAAAACAATGATTAAGTACCTGATTTAAGATTAAAATTGCAGGCTTCCCTACAAGTACACTGGCCATATTGTTTATATGTGATTAACTTGACTTGCATTAGCCACATTTTACTTGTTAATTTCTATTGCTAAACAAATCAAGTATTCATCAAAGCAAATATTCTTATAGCTGAAAAAAATATCGGTATTGGTTTGAGTTTTGATTATCTTGTCATTATAGTTCTGATAATAATATTTGCATACCTAATCTAAAGCAAAGTTTTTATTTTCAAAAGTTAAACACAAAATTACAATACATACTCAGTTTAGGATTACTGTCACATGTGAACTTGTAGAGGTCCCTATACTTTTGCCACTTCGAGGAGGAAATTATATTACACACTACACCCTTGCTGACCTCTGCACCCAGCATAGAGTGTAATAATCACATGACAGTAAAAGAGTAACCTTTAGGCTTTAGCTCCATCTATGATTCTATTCCAATAGAAGAGTGCATATAGCTAGGCTTATATACAACAACTTTCTAGTCCATGGTATACATATTAATATATTATAATTCTGTCAATGGAATATAGGACACCCTTCAACCTCTATGCCAGGGGCAGTGGGGCAACTTGCCAGTGGGCAGTGATCATTTAAATCCAATCCCCACCACCTCATTCCATTGATGTCTCTAATTTGTAATGTGAAATAGCAAAGGATGGCCATGAAAGCAACACCAGCATCTAGCCCAGCTGATAAAATGTAATTGTGTCTAACCCACCAGCCTTTAAATCTCCTATACACAAAAAAGTTGAAGAAAATGCCAACAGCACCCCAACATAGGTAGTTCACAGCCTTGGCCGTTGGCATTGCTCCTGATCCTCCTAAGATGATAGGCATGTGAATGAGCCTTATCCACTTTTGTTCGGGAAACAAGCAGGTGAGTACCCACACAGGCAGTGGTGCCAGGATACCAATGAGAAAGAAATAGTTCATCTTAGAGTACAAGCCAAGACGGCCAAACATGCGTAGAGGGCTGACTACACCCCATATGATGGAAGCATTGTAGAAAACATCATCTCCAGGGCATGTCCATGGGCTTCCTTCTGGAAGTTTAGATGGTTCACAGATATGTTCTACTGAGGTTAGAAGCCACCAAGCTGTGCCAAAGTAGACTGAGGATGCAACTAAAGTTCCCACTAACTTCATAAGGAAACATAGACAAATATTAGTATTACTTTTTAGTTTAATTTCTATTTGATCAAGCAAAATGATGGTATGGCCATGAGAACTGAGACGTTGAGAACATGATATTGTAAATGAAACAAATCACCTGAACAACAAACATGGATTTTGGAGGAATTTTCATGTAATGGCCTAGCTTGAAGTCTGACAGAAACATTAATGCTTGTGTCATGCTAATATAACCATAGGTCTTGAAAGCCACATTTGCAAGAGGTTTCCCCGGATACATGTAACCAATAATCATCTCAGTGATGACATTAAGTCCCGGTTGCTGCACAAAGATTCTACAATATGATCAAACACAAAGAAAAAGAGCCCAAAAGATTATATTCTGAATAGCATACCTGGTTTGTGGTAGCAGTAATTACACCTATTGGGAGGGTGAAGAGTAGAGCCATGACAATTGCTAGTAGGACTCCCCAGTAAGGGAGTTGCAATTGTTTGCCAAAGCCTTCACAAGTAAGCATGGCAAGTCCAACAACCACGACCAAGAGTATGTAAAACCACCATTGAGGAACAGGGTCATAATTTTTCTTCATTACTCTAGTGTGCACATCCCCAAACTTATCGTTGAATGTTGCCTTTGTTTGTTGCCAGATTGCTCTGCAAATAGAAAAAAGCATAGATACTAGGAATTAAAACCTTGGAGAGCACAAAGTCAATATAAAGAATAGTAAGTGCTAGGAAAAATTTAAGTAAAATAGTTATTGGACAAATGTTTCTTTTCATGGATAATTTCAGAATACCTTCCATGGAAGAGTGCAACATGAGATATTGTTGCAGCCAATACTGCAAAGCTTAGACCATAAGCATAAACAAAGAAGATGCTGAGATTAATTTTGCTATATCCATCATATCCATGTTGATTGAATTGGAAGGTTGTATCATTCAAAATTACTGAAACATTGTATTGTCCACCATCGGCATTGAACACATGTGATGAGAAAATAGGAAATCTCTTGGCTTCATACGAGTTGGTCCAGTATGCAATAGGAATCACTATGTAGAGAATTATGAAGAAACCAGCCATAATGTTAATGATAGCAAATCCAGGGGTGGCTAGAGGAGATCCTAGGAAGCCAGCTACAGTGGACCAATCAAGGGCAAATGAGCCAATACCAAGCCCATGAATACCAGAACCAATTTGTTGGGCTGTGACTGAGTCCTTCCATATCCAACAAACAAAAGACAGAGCAGTTATGGATGGAAACAGATAGTTGGGAACAATATAGTACGCAAAGCTTGTTACAAGGACCATAAGGAAGAACTGCAGCCTAGTGAGGCCTCCCTTAGGCCTAGTCTCAACATCATGCAATGCCCTACAAGTTCAAAAATATGACTTTGAGAGAGATAATGAGATATATTTCCATTATTCATATATATGTATGTATAGAGAGATAGAAGAAGCACCTAAAGAGAGAGACTTGAACCAAGTTGGCAGGCCACCACATGTATGGTGAATCAACAAGAAACTTCCTGAAAATTCCAGCCCATCCATATCCAAGCAACTGAAAAATCCAAAAAATTAATACATTAGGACAAAAATGAAGCAATTCCAATAAGTCTAATCATATAATTTCATTCAGTAAAACGCAAACACAGAAATTACCTGGGTGGTATGACTTAACAAAAAAGCTGCTAGAGGGTGAATCTCCCGATGATAAAATGCCTTGACAATGGTAATAATATTCACTGCATAAACCCCATTTGAACCTGAATTGGCAAATATGGTTATCAGGACATGCTCCTTCAAGTTGAAGGGCCCTGGATTCAATGAAAAGGACCATTTTGTTCCCGGGATGTGTATCAATTTGTTTGGCAAGTATGCTTCCATAAGTCTTCCTATTGGAAGTACTACAATTTGGGCTGAAACTGATGATATATACAATGCATTTTGGCGGTAACCAAAGAATTGATTCAAGAACGCCAGAACAGCACAAGATGTGATCCCCAAAAACCATGTTCGAAATGTCAAGCATGGTAATGTTGGATCATCTGTAATTGGGACTGTGAGTCGAACTTGTTCAATTGGAGAATCATTTACTTCCTCTGCAAAGCCACCAAAACAAAAAAGAAAGAGAGTATATTCATTTGCAAAGATAAACTTTTTAAATCATTACCAAAGTATAACAATTACCAGACAAATAGATAACATCTTTGGAAAGATTAGAAGACAGAGTTAGTAAGTTATATCAAATAGGTAGAGTATTTCCATGCACAAATTAACATGTTGGTTTAGTTGTATACTCGCTTTTGTCCTATATATGATTTTAATCAACATCAGTTGTCGAACTATTTTTTTTTTGGTCAATAAGATTTGCAGGCAAGCATTTATGAAATATATACTCTACTTCTGGGAACATGCATCACTAAAAAGATAATATCTTCAAGCTTGAGAAAGATCTCCATTGAAGAACATCTACTTAACTCTTAATTATCTCGTCTATTCAAATTCACACAATTCTATAGCAACCTATATATGAGCGGCAGAGCCAAAACAATTTTGTGAGGGTAGGGGAAACTAAACTTATCAATAAATTTTTAAATCCAAAAAATAACACACATATATATGATTTATATTCAAAATTCGGCTTTAACATGGTTTATATATATATATATATATATATCTTATTTTCTCGTATACAAGATTATTTCATCAAGTCAAATTATAGTCGATTTTATGTAATTCAAGACAAATATTTTCGTTTATTATCATCCTTTAAATTATATTAATCACAATTAATGAATAAAAATTGGAAAAAAAGGGGATTTGAACCTTATGTCCTAGTTGAAAACACTTAGAAGTGCTAATTGAGTTACAACTTACAAGACTTTTGGCTCTTATGGCCCACTTTCAATGTTCGACTCTATACTCTATCAAGAACAACTCCCCACATGTTATTTATTATTAATTTTTTTTTATATATAAACAACTATAGTTTAAAATAAATAAATAAAAACAGACATGCAACATATTGCAATTGGAGGAGCATATAGTTGAACAAAAAAAGTGGGACATGATATTTTTATTCACAATTAAAATTCTTTAAACATTTAAATCAAGGTTTTTTTATTAAATAAATTAAAGATTACATGAGTATAATAATAGTTTGAGCAAATATAAAATGTATACAAATTAATTAATTTGAGATAAATTAAATCGAAAAGATAAATATAATAATGACAAAAATAAATATATATTTTATTATTATTATTATTTTTTCTGTTTATGGATGACAAATATAATATATCCAAACATTCCTATATCTTTAATTAACTCTTTAAATGGAAGAGTTTATTTTTCTAACAATACTTACTTATATATTTTTATGTACGTATGCTTTAAATGCTATTAAAGTTATTGAGTTATATATGGAACATACTAAAAAATAAAAAAGAGTTATATATGGAAAAACAAAAATAATATTAAAAGGAAAAGAAGAGAGATATATTTTTAATTCAAAAGTTAGGAGTGGGGGGATTAATTTGAACATTTTTTTTTCCTCATAAAGGAGACTAGTTAATATAAAATGAGTTACAAGATTTTTGGCTAAAAAAAAGAAAAAAGAAAAGATATTAATAATTTACATAAGTGTTTATGCAATTTTTATTTTTTTAATATGAAGGGGGCTAAATGGCTAATAAATAAATTTATACATAACTTAAAAAATTTAATAATAAAATAGGACGAGGAATAAGATACATACATGAAGATGTGATAATTTTGAGCTATAGCAGATACTATCTTTTATTTTGAGATGCAACATATCGCAATTGGAGGAGCATATAGTTGAACAAAAAAAGTGGGACATGATATTTTTATTCACAATTAAAATTCTTTAAACATTTAAATCAAGGTTTTTTATTAAATAAATTAAAGATTACATGAGTATAATAATAGTTTGAGCAAACATAAAATGTATACAAATTAATTAATTTGAGATAGATTAAATCGTAAAGATAAATATAATAATGACAAAAATAAATGATTTTTTTTTTTAAATTTTATTTACTTGTTTATGGATGACAAATATAATATATCCAAACATTCCTATATTCCCACTTGGGTATTTGGCCAAGTGGTAATCCCCTCCCCAAAAAAGCTCCCTTCTATGAGGGTGTGGGTTCGATCCCCGGGATCTTCAAAATATACGTGTGTGTGAGTTTAGATTAGAATTTCTATCATATTTCAAAAAAAAAAAAAAAAAAAATTCCTATATCTTTAATTAACTCTTTAAATGGAAGAGTTTATTTTTCTAACAATACTTACTAACAATACTTACTTATATATTTTTATGTACGTATGCTTTAAATGCTATTAAAGTTATTGAGTTATATATGGAACATACTAAAAAATAAAAAAGAGTTATATATGGAAAAAAAAAATAATATTAAAAGGAAAAGAAGAGAGATATATTTTTAATTCAAAAGTTAGGAGTGAGGGATTAATTTGAACATTTTTTTTTCCTCATAAAGGAGACTAGTTAATATAAAATGAGTTACAAGGTTTTTGGCTAAAAAAAAAAAGATATTAATACTTTACATTAGTGTTTATACAATTTTTATTTTTTTTAATATGAAGGGGGCTAAATGGCTAATAAATAAATTTATACATAATTTAAAAAATTTAATAATAAAATAGGACGAGGAATAAGATACATACATGAAGATGTGATAATTTTGAGCTATAGCAGATACTATCTTTTATTTTGAGTGTGTGTTAGTTTTTGTTTTTTGGTGTATGATGAATTGATGATAAATAAACTCACTAGGAAAATGGTTACCCGAGGATTCAGAAGTATGGGCAGTTGGATCAAGATTGTTGTGTTGATATGGTTGAAGAAAGACATTATAATTAGCATCTGATTTCTCCATGCTTCACTACTTGCACTGCTAAAAAAATGAATAAGATGAAGCTATATATAAAAATTTGAGCTGGTGATAGCATTAATTCACGTAGGGCTTCTTTCTTTTATTTGTGTACGTTACATATAGAAGCCATCAGAGCTGGTACGTGATAGCATTAATTCACGTAGGGCTTCTTTCTTTCATTTGTTCCCTTGGGGATTGAGATCCCAAGCAATTGGTATTGCGTGCAATACCAATTGAGTGATTGAGATTGAAAGTTAACTTCTTAACTTTCAAAATCAACCACTTAATAAAAAATTGTTAAAAGTTTCAAAAAGCAAAAAATGAAAAATGAAAAATTGTGAGAAGGAAAAAAGAATTGCACTCCATGCAATACTTTTTGAGTATTGCATGGGATCTCAATCCCTAATCCCTTGGCTTGTTGCTTTCATTGTCATCAATTTTCTCTTGCTTTCATTTTCATTCCCTTGTAAACATTTCCAAGCTTCATAGTTCCTACGATAAGCTAGAAGCCATCAGAGTGTACCGATTTTCTTTTGCTTTCATTTTCATTCCCTTGTAAACATTTAACACTCAACCTACCAAAAAGACCATCATCGATCAATTCAAATACCACTTGTTAATAAATTTTCATCCACTTGTAGCATACCGCATGCACCATTAAATCTGAACCACTGGTTAATTAGCAAAATAACATGTAAGTAGATAAGGCCATGATATTAATTACTCATAATGTGACTTCCTTCCAATATATATAAGGTTGATCATTGATACTCACAAGTCACACCCGTATGGTTGTATATCAACTATCAAGTAAGAAGAATAGTCTAAAGAAATAATGATAAAATGATTCTTGGAATCTCAAGTGGCTGGCAGGATACCAAAACAAGATCCCATTTTTCTAATTAAGATATATTATTATTATTATTGTTATTATTATTATATTGATTCATGGCATTTGATCCCTGTGTTTATATTCCCTCTCTCACACCCAACAAATTACCCTGAACTCTGAGAAGCCAAATAAATACTCTTAGATATATCTGTTCTTTTTTGGTTGTTGCTAAGTTACTCTTAGATATATCGAACATATACATATTTTGAATAAAACATAAACATATTGTTTTTAACAATTTTTTATTCAACCACTTCAGTACACAATGGAGCGCATGGAGAGCTAGACCGTGCGCGAATTTTCAAAATTCGCTACTTACAGAATTTGAGAGTTAACCCTAGAGAGCATGGGGACCTAGACCCAAAAAACCTTGGAGAGGCAGAAAACCTTGGAGACATAGACCCTGGATACTCTTAAAGTTCTTCGAGTCCCCCTCAAGTTGAGTAGCTCAACATTTGGTCAAAATCTTTTAGAGTTCAATTTTCATTGTAAAGTTCCTAAAGTCTTATTTATCTATTTTGAAATGAGTGGATTGGATTACGTCACATTATCAATAATTTAATTAATTACTAAATTGATACTAATAAACCAATGTTTAAATATTGACTAGTCGTTGATCCGCACGATGTGGGAGAAGATTCAATATAATTATTTTTTAGTTTAATTACACATTTACTCCTCAAGCTTTACCCAATGTTTTCAAATAGTTCTTATCATTTTAAATATTTTATTTTAGTTCTTATATCTTTATTTGTGTCAAAAAGTTCCTTGCCATTAAGTTATTAAGTGTTTGATGGAAAAAGGTAATGTAAATTTTTGAAACATGTGGATGAAACAAACAAAGAAAAATGATAATGCTACCTTCTCCAAAAAAAAAAATTGTTAACAAATAGCTTCTAGTAAGAACACAATAAATGTGGATTAGGAAGTTTTAGTTTAAGATATTAACACTCCTTGAAAGGTCAAGTGAGAGATGCATCTATGAGTAAGTCAAATTGCAAAAGTACCAAAGAAGCAATTAAATTTATAATAAAATGATGAAGTCTTATGTTTGCCAAAGTGATTATGGTACTGTATCAATTTTAACATTCTAATAAGAACACAATAAAAATGGGTGTTACTACTTTATCCCGAATGGTTGTGTCGTTGGAAAGTACGACATACAAAAGTTGTAAGCACAAAAATAATGCTCAATTAGTATTATTGATATGATGCGAGTTCATCTTGGTTCCTTAAGAATGATGGTTCAATCACAATTGCATGAAATATCCAGTCTAGCTTGAGTTGTGTTAAAATATGACGAAGAAGCCATTGTTTTAAAATTAAAGGTTTCTACCCAACGAAACAAATCTAGAAAACTAACACACACAAAAAGGGGTGAAAAGAGAGAAAATTACGGGAAATGGGTTCCCAAATTTTGTAAATATTTAGAATCCAATTCATTAGGCCAATATGTTTGCTCCTCATAAGCCATACTTGTTATGAGGGTGAGCTTTATTTAATTTAATTTTCTTTTCTTTATTTGTTATTTATTTTTACGTTAAACTCTACATAGGTTATTAATATAAGTGAATTAATAAACATAGTAGATGGTACAGAAGCCTATTGGCAATTTCATTTCCTGTTTTTTGATAGCACAAACACCAAAGAAGGCAATTGGAACTCGCTCAACTTTGGATACAATGAAAATTTCTTTAGATATGGAGGTTCAAATTGAAATATCCTTAAGAACATAAGTGCATGGAGGCAAAGGTATATATCCCAAAAATCACCAAAAAAAAATGCATTTGGAACTCTCAACTTTGGGTACAAAGGAAATTTCATTACAAATGGACGTCAAGACCAAAATATTCCTTTAAAACAGAAGTAAATGGAGACAAATGTTTTCTATCAATTTAAATAATGTAGCTAATTAAAAGAGAATGGTGAAAAAGTCTTTGGAGGCTATTTGATGGAGAAGCATTGCCTTAAAAACATTTGACCCTATTTGATGGAGAACCATACTCCGTCTTAATACTTCTCTTCTTCATGAGGTGAAATTGATAAAATCTTACTAAATTGAAACTGCAAACAGCCAAGAAGAGGTTAAACATAAGTTTCGCACTAACTTTGATAAGAAAATTTCAGACGTAAAAATAACCGGCCAACCTCAAGAAACCACAAATGGTTTTTAAAACAAATGGATCAATATTGGACGGAAACCAATTTAAAGAAATAGCTTTCTATTTTTTTCCCCTTTCTTAATATTAAAGGATGATGTAACAACAGTTGAACCCATATAAGAAATTATTCAGCTCAATCACAAAGCACTAAAAACTAACAATTCATAAAAATCAAAGTAAGATCTCACATCTGTAGGGGCTACTTCTGCAGCATAATATTCAAATATATATACAAAGACGAACAATTACAATACATAAGATAACTGTAATTTGTATGAACACAGATCGATGTTTATATAGAAGATGAAACAAACAAATAAATTGATGTAAGGAATAATACACAGCATACCTGGTATGTAAGGAACAATTTTTTTATCAAATCAAAATTTGATTATGTTCCCATTTGAGCATTCCATAAACAATTCTATTGCGTCAGTGGAAACGTGAAATTAAAATTGTAAAACAAATAAATACATTGATTTAAGGAACTGTATACCTGGTATGTAAGGTACAATTTTTTGATGAAATCAAAATCTGATTGTATTCCCATTTGAGCATTCCATAAACAAAGAAATACATTGATTTAAGGAACAGTACAGATCATACCTGGTAGGAACAATCAAAATCTAATTGTATTCCCATTTGAGAAATCCACCAACAATTCCATTGCGCCCCTCGAAACGTGAATAGAAACTGCATAGCAAATAAAATCCAAGAAACCCAGAGCACTGAAATCATCACAACACCGGCAAGCCATCAAATTATCACATTAGAATTCCAAATGAAAAACCCGTAAAAGATTGAAAAAGGAAAGTGAAAACTAACCTCAGAGGGGGCTCTGCAATTCTGGAGAGACAACAATTAGAAATCAATATATAGGAATAACATGAAGGGAGTGATGAAGATCATGCAGAACCAGATCAGACAACTGACTGTGTTCAAGTTGCAAAGTTTCTAAGCTGCTGTCTAAGCTACAAGCCGTTTGTATTTATGTATAGCTCTAAACGACTGTAGCTTATGTCAATGTAGTTTACTTAAAGAAAGTCATGCTAGTCACGTGCTCATGATTAGTGGAAGTTTGTTATAGTTTCTGTTATGCTGTTAACAGCTATTATAGTTGGTTAAACAGCTGCTATTAGTTCTGTATAAATATCAGAATCATAATCAATAAAAGTTAAGTACATTTTATCAAGTTCATCTCTAGCAAGCTTTCTCTCTTAGTTTCAGTCTTATTCATTTCTCTTAAGGAAATCTTACATGGTATCAGAGCAGTGATCCGTATCCATGGATTCTTCTGCATCATCTTCTTCAGTTCAGTCAGCATTGTCACTCATCAACAATATGTCACACCTTATGTCCATTAAACTTGATAGTACAAACTACATGATCTGGAAGCTCCAAATTTCTGCAATATTGGATGCCTACTCCATGATCGAGCACTTGGATGGAACAATTGCACAACCAAGGCAATTTCTCATCTCAGAAGCTGGAGTTCAGTCTGTGAACTCAGAATTTCTTGCATGGAAGAAGAGAGACAAAGCTCTTCTTACTTTGATCTACTCGACCTTATCTCCACCAGTTCTTGCTATGGTGGTTGGTAAAGGTACATCACAAGAAGTATGGGAAACTTTAGAAGAGAGATTCACTTGCACTGCCAGAGCAAATGTGCTCAATCTCAAACTTGAGCTTCAGGCAATCAGAAAAGGCAATGAATCTGTGAGTTCCTATCTTCAAAGAATCAAAACCACTAGAGATATGCTCTATGCAGTGGGAGTACAGATTGATAATGAAGAGTTACTCCACATCATTCTCAAGGGACTACCAAAGGAATATGCTCCTTTTGCTTCTGCAATAAGGACCAGAGATGGAATCCTTTCCCTAGAGAAGCTTTCAGTTCTGTTACAGACTGAAGAGCAATCAATGAAAGAAGGTTCAGATCCTCTTATGAATTCTGCATTGGCAATGTTTGTTTCTAACACAAACAAGCCAAACACTGGTTTTAATGGACATCCAAGCTATGGAAATCCAAGTTACAACAGAGGAAGAGGCAGAAATTCCTTCCAACGAGGCAGAGGAGGAAGATCCCATAACTTCACTCCATCACAGCCTCCATATCAGCAACAGCAACCAGAACCAGGCTCCATATCAGCAACAGAACCAGAACCAGGCTTCACCTCAAGCAAGATCTGAAAGACCAATCTGTCAGATCTGTTGGAAACAAGGACACTATGCCATAGACTGCTATCACAGAATGGACTTTGCCTATCAAGGCAAGAACCCTACCATGAAGCTTGCAGCCATGGCCAGTGCTTCCAACACCCAACACACTCAGTCTGCAGAATCTTGGCTTACTGACTCAGGTGCTTCTGACCACATCACAGCCAATGCCAATAACCTCAGTCCCTCAAGTTCCTTATCAAGGCCAAGAACAAGTCTCAGTAGGTAATGGTCAAAACCTTCCTATCCAAAACATAGGTAATTCCCAACTCCACACCAAATATCACAAGTTTCAGCTTAAAAATGTCCTTCATGTTCCCAGAATTGCATCAAATCTGCTCTCTGTTCATAAACTCTGCCTACACAATAATTGTAGTTGCTATTTTGATGCTAATCAGCTTTTGGTTCAGGATTTACCTACGGGGAGACTTCTCTACAAGGGCCTGAGTAAGAATGGAGTCTATCCCATTCAATCTCAGTTGTTCAATTCTGCAAATAAAACAGCCTGCACTGCACAATCTTCTTCAGATAAGTGGCAGCTCTGGCATTCTAGACTAGGTCACCCTAGTGCTAAGGTTCTTTCAAGTCTGTCTCATTCTTTCAATTTCAATTTTCTGTCCAAACCTGTATTAGAACACTGCCATCACTGCTTGGCAGGAAAGATGCACCAGTTACCTTTTCCTAGCTCTAATAAACAGGTTCAATCTCCTTTTGAATTGGTTCATTCTGATCTTTGGGGCCCTGCTCCTGTTGTGTCTACCAATGCTTTTAGATATTATCTTGTCTTTTGTGGATGAGTTTACTAAATTCACTTGGGTTTATTTGCTCAAACATAAATCAGACACTTTTCATACCTTTACACAGTTTCAAGCAATGGTCCATACTCAATTCTCCCTCCCAATTAAAACCATTCGTACTGATTGTGGAGGAGAATTCACATCAAACCAATTTAACCAATTCTGTGCCTCTAAAGGCATGATTCATCAAGTGTCTTGTCCTCATACACCTCAACAGAATGGTGTTGCTGAGAGGAAACACAGGCATCTTGTTCAATGTGCTTTAGCACTACTATCTCAATCCACTCTTCCCATGTCCTATTGGTCCTATGCAATTTCAACTGCTGCTCATCTCATAAACAAGTTACCAACTCCCAATCTTTCCAACAAATCTCCTTGGGAAACCCTTTACCATACCTTACCAGATTTTACATATCTCAAAACTTTTGGTTGTCAATGTTTCCCTTTACTTACACCCTATACAGCACACAAATTGTATCCCAAAACAGCACCCTGTATATTCCTTGGTTATCCCACTCATTCCAAAGGATACTACTGTCTTGACCCTACCAATCTTAGACTCTATGTCTCGAGACATGTCCTCTTTAATGAGTCCACTTTTCCTGGCTTAAAGCACAGCACAGACCAGCACACTGCATCACCTCAGTCTGCAGAAAACTGGTTACACAACCTTCTCCTACTGCACTCATGTGACCACACTCCTATAGTGACCACCCTTCCATCCCAAGAGCCTAGTTCTTTACCCAGCAGTCCCTCCAACACCTCCAGGTCTGACACTATACCTATGCCTATGCCTATATCCTATGCCTATGCCTATACCTCTGACTCTGTCTTCCATCTGTTGCTGCCTTAAACCTCTCAGATTCACCATTATCCACTGGTTTCAGCCCTCAACCTAGCTCAACATCCACTGTCCAAAACCCATTAGCTTCTACCTCTCATTCTCCATTACCTCCAGTCAACACAAATGACCCCACCATACCTACCAGTGCTCCTATTACCAATCCACCCCACCTCTTCAACACCACATGCAAACCCGAAGTAAGCATGGTATTTTCAAACCCAAAGTCTCATATGCAGCTCACATTGACTATACCACTACTGAACCTACCTCTTATACTAATGCATCCAAACATAGCCAGTGGTGTACAGCTATGGATGAAGAGTTTCAAGCTCTTCAACAAACAAGGCACTTGGTCTCTAGTCCCTCTGCCAGCAACCAAAAATGTAGTGGGATGCAAATGGGTTTACAAACTCAAGCACAACAGTGATGGCAGCATAGCAAGGTATAAAGCAAGGCTTGTGGCAAAGGGGTTTCACCAACAACAGGGGATTGACTTTGATGAAACATTCAGTCCAGTAATCAAGCCTCCCACTGTGAGGCTTATTCTCTCACTTGCAGTCTCTCTTCAATGGCCTCTTAGACAATTAGATGTCAAGAATGCCTTCCTACATGGTACTCTCAAAGAAGAAGTTTACATGACACAGCCACAAGGTTACATTGATCCTACTCATCCTAATCTTGTATGTAAACTCCACAAGTCTATCTATGGCTTAAAACAAGCTCCAAGAACTTGGTTTGACAGTTTTACCTCCCAATTACTGCATTTGGGATTTACAGCCTCTACAGCAGATTCTTCTCTCTTCATATACAAGAATGAATCTGTGATAGCCTATCTCTTACTCTATGTTGATGACATAGTACTGACAAGCAACACTCCAACCTACCTTGATCACCTCATCACTCCAACTCAATACAGTTTTTGATTTGAAGGACTTGGGCACTCTACACTATTTTTTGGGCCTACAAGTGTCTAGAACTCCCAATAATCTTTATATCAAGCAAACCAAATATGCTTATGATTTACTAAAGAAACATAACATGCTTGATTGCAAACCTGCCTCATCTCCTTCTTGCCCAAACACTCGACTCTCCCTTCATGATGGTGATCCCCTTACTGATCCCCATGGGTACAGAAGCATGGTTGGAGCCCTGCACTACCTCACCTTCACCAGACCTGACATCTCCTTTGCAGTTCATCAAGTCTGTCAGTACATGTCAGCTCCTACCACAACCCACCTTGCTGCAGCCAAAAGAGTTCTTCGATTACATCAGAGGCACTCTTCATCATGGCATTGAGTTCACTCCTGGTCCACTGTCCCTCTCTGCTTACACTGATGCAGATTGGGCTGGTGACCCAGATGACAGACGGTCTACCTCAGGATTTCTCATTTACTTGGGGTCTAATGCCATCACTTGGTCTGCTAAGAAGCAACCTACTGTCTCCAGGTCTTCCACAGAGTCAGAGTATCGTGCTTTAGCTTTTGCATCAGCTGAGCTATGCTGGATTCGAACTCTTCTCAAAGATCTTGGCATCTTCATCTCTGACACTCCAATTCTCTGGTGTGACAATGTCTCGGCATTAGCAATTGCATCCAATCCTGTATTTCATGCCAGAACCAAGCACATTGAAGTTGATTTTCACTTCGTGCGAGAAAGGGTTCTTCGCAAGGATTTGCTTGTCAAGTTTGTCTCCACCGTGGATCAGCTTGCTGACATCTTTACTAAGAGTCTTCCCACTAATCGATTTTCTTGATCTTCGTCACAATCTCATTGTCCCTGTCCCTGAGCTTGAGGGGGGATGATGAAGATCATGCAGAACCAGATCAGACAGATCAGACAACTGTGTTCAAGTTGCAAAGTTACTAAGCTGCTGTCTAAGCTACAAGCCGTTTGTATTTATGTATAGCTCTAAACGACTGTAGCTTATGTCAATGTAGTTTAATTAAAGAAAGTCATGCTAGTCACGTGCCCATGATTAGTGGAAGTTTGTTATAGTTTCTGTTATGCTGTTAACAGCTATTATAGTTGGTTAAACAGCTGCTATTAGTTCTGTATAAATATCAGAATCATAATCAATCAAAGTTAAGTACATTTTATCAAGTTTATCTCTAGCAAGCTTTCTCTCTTAGTTTCAGTTTTATTCATTTCTCTTAAGGAATCTTACTCTTCACACGCAGCGTGTACGCGCGTTAGAGAAGAATCTAGATTTAATGGTCCGACCAAGTAAGAGCATTATTATCAGTCTCTCTATTCGGTTGAAAAACCCAAAATTTAACAAAAACCTCCGCAAATCCGACAACACCAGCCTCCTCATTCAGCCAAATTCCTCAAGCAGATGAACAGTAGCTCGCCCAACTCAAGGAGCTACTGTTCATCCTCTCCGGAATTAAAAAGCATTTTTATTCTCTCTCTTGCGTTCTGTCTCCCGCGCCAAGAATAACATAAACAACAACAACAACAAAAACAAAAATATAATAACGATACAGATCTAAATCTTCAATACCCCAAACAAAAACCCACAAACCAAAAAAAAAAAAAAATCAAAGGCTTAAAAAAGCAAAATTAGAAACATTTATGGGATAAAGAAGGAAATCAGGTGAGAAAGAAGGAAAGAGAAAAGAGAGGTGAGAAAGAATGAAGAGAAAAGAAAAGGAAAAAAGAAAGAAAATGAGGGAGGGAGAACCAAGGAGGAAATGAGAGAAATGGGTGAGAAAAAGGGGGGATGTATGTCTGGTGGGAGAAAAAGAAAGGGAGGGGGTATGTGGGTGGTGGGAAAAAAAAAAGGAAAGAAAAAAGAAAAAGTGTACGTGGGTGGTGGGGAAAAAAAAAAAAAAAAAGAAAAGAAGGAGGGGGAATATCCTACGGGAACAAAGTAAAAATATATTAAAAAATGAAATAGTAAAATTAGAATAGGGAGTCTGATGTAGTGGTGCTTTAATTAAACTAGAAAAAGTGGGTTTTTTAGAACCCAATTGGCAAAATTTTTGAGGAGTCTAATAAGAATGCTTTAATAAGCGTTAGAGGAGGAGGAGAAGGTGTTAGAAGAGGAAGAGATTGGATTTAATAGGGAAGGAGGAGAAAAAAAAAAAAAAAAAAACATGTTCAGAAGGAGGAGTCATGAGTGAAAGAGAGAGGAAAAATAGGGGGCTAAGAAGTCTGATGTGGCGTCCATTGGGGGAAGTCTGTAATAAATACTAGCCTCTTCACACGCGTACGCGTGTTCAGAGGCTTTTTCTATTTATCACTTTTAATTTTTTAATTTATTTATTCAATTTTTCCACATCTTCACACGCGCTCCTCACGTGTTCAGAAGCTTTTTCCATTTTTTGAATGGGTATACCGTTTAGATAGATATGGTGGAACTTGTCTGCAAAGTCTTAATTGAATACATCAAACAATAAAGGTGGGAGAGGGTAAAACCTAGGTACAGTTCCTTAGATGCAATATATTAAATTCCTAATATAATTTGGTTGCATTTAGCCATTTATCCAATAAAACACAAATAATATTATGTTTTTCAAGAATAATTAAATTGAATTCACGTTTTTATTTGAATTTAATTTAATCTAATGTACTACACTTAAGAAATCTACATAAATTCTAGGTACCTTAAAAAATGTATAGTTAAGAATTCAATTTTATTTATTTATTTATTTTTCACCGAAAGACTCTAAATGCATTACATTGAAAAATCAAATTTGAGGAGAAAAGAATTGGAAATTCTCCCAAATATTTCTATATTGTCATTTACAAATCAAAATTCAAATTTATTCACTTTCCTACACTAATAAATATATAAAAATAAAAATCAAGATGCCCCACTAGAAATGATTAATCAATCCATAGAAATGAAATAGATCTCTTATGACACTCATTGATGCAAAAATCAAGAACATTACAATATATAATTTATTTTAAAAAGAAGAAGAAGATGACAACCCAAAATCTTCGCATCCCCATCACCAATGTTGGTTCAAGATCATTGGTCTTAGAGCAATAGTATGAACAATACATGTTGTAGCACCAAACGGCTTTAGCAACATTCTGCAACACCAAACGGCCTCAGCACCTATTCCTAATGAACTTAGCCAACCCTCTTCACTTTCTCTTTTGTATCTAGCAACTACCTTTCCTCACCAAGTTATCTGTGCAAGTGATGCTACAACAATTCAATTTTTTTTTTAAACTCTTCAAAACTAATGATGATTACGTAGTCTAATAAACGTTCTATCTTAGTCTGCAAAAGTATTAGTGCAAATCTTAGTCTGCAAAAGTATTAGTGCAAATGAATTCGAAGAAGAAGAAATAAAACATTTACCATACTTGATGACCTTAATCACCCCCTCTTGATCACTTTCTTTTTCATCATTGATGCCTTTTTCTTTCTTAAACACCATAAAGCATTAATCCATCCTTACAAAAAAAAAAAATTAATAAAGATGAAACACAAATTAGAATCATGTCAATAACTATGAATTTTAATTTTGTATCATCAAAACAAAAACAAAAACAAATATAAAAATAAGTAAAAATGAAGAGGAATGAAAAATCAAACATTTTCCATGAGTACTGAAGAGCAAAAATGGGTACTGCATGCCCTTGAATACAAAATAGGTACAACCCTTGAATACCTTTCAA
>OU015767.1:40642199-40720185 GCA_907173295.1 Fagus sylvatica
TGGCCAAATACCCAAGTGGGAATATAGGAATGTTTGGATATATTATATTTGTCATCCATAAACAAGTAAATAAAATTTAAAAAAAAAAATCATTTATTTTTGTCATTATTATATTTATCTTTACGATTTAATCTATCTCAAATTAATTAATTTGTATACATTTTATGTTTGCTCAAACTATTATTATACTCATGTAATCTTTAATTTATTTAATAAAAAACCTTGATTTAAATGTTTAAAGAATTTTAATTGTGAATAAAAATATCATGTCCCACTTTTTTTGTTCAACTATATGCTCCTCCAATTGCGATATGTTGCATCTCAAAATAAAAGATAGTATCTGCTATAGCTCAAAATTATCACATCTTCATGTATGTATCTTATTCCTCGTCCTATTTTATTATTAAATTTTTTAAGTTATGTATAAATTTATTTATTAGCCATTTAGCCCCCTTCATATTAAAAAAATAAAAATTGCATAAACACTAATGTAAAGTATTAATATCTTTTCTTTTTTCTTTTTTTTAGCCAAAAATCTTGTAACTCATTTTATATTAACTAGTCTCCTTTATGAGGAAAAAAGAGGTTCAAATTAATCCCCCTCCTAACTTTTGAATTAAAAATATATCTCTCTTCTTTTCCTTTTAATATTATTTTTGTTTTTCCATATATAACTCTTTTTTTTTTTTAGTATGTTCCATATATAACTCAATAACTTTAATAGCATTTAAAGCATACGTACATAAAAATATATAAGTAAGTATTGTTAGAAAAATAAACTCTTCCATTTAAAGAGTTAATTAAAGATATAGGAATGTTTGGATATATTATATTTGTCATCCATAAACAAGTAAATAAAATAATAAAATAAAATATATATTTATTTTTGTCATTATTATATTTATCTTTTCGATTTAATTTATCTCAAATTAATTAATTTGTATACATTTTATGTTTGCTCAAACTATTATTATACTCATGTAATCTTTAATTTATTTAATAAAAAACCTTGATTTAAATGTTTAAAGAATTTTAATTGTGAATAAAAATATCATGTCCCACTTTTTTTGTTCAACTATATGCTCCTCCAATTGCAATATGTTGCATGTCTGTTTTTATTTATTTATTTTAAACTATAGTTGTTTATATATAAAAAAAAATTAATAATAAATAACATGTGGGGAGTTGTTCTTGATAGAGTATAGAGTCGAACATTGAAAGTGGGCCATAAGAGCCAAAAGTCTTGTAAGTTGTAACTCAATTAGCACTTCTAAGTGTTTTCAACTAAGACATAAGGTTCAAATCCCCTTTTTTTCCAATTTTTATTCATTAATTGTGATTAATATAATTTAAAGGATGATAATAAACGAAAATATTTGTCTTGAATTACATAAAATCGACTATAATTTGACTTGATGAAATAATCTTGTATACGAGAAAATAAGATATATATATATATAAACCATGTTAAAGCCGAATTTTGAATATAAATCATATATATGTGTGTTATTTTTTGGATTTAAAAATTTATTGATAAGTTTAGTTTCCCCTACCCTCACAAAATTGTTTTGGCTCTGCCACTTGCTATAGAATTGTGTGAATTTGAATAGACAAGATAATTAAGAGTTAAGTAGATGTTCTTCAATGGAGATCTTTCTCAAGCTTGAAGATATTATCTTTTTAGTGATGCATGTTCCAGAAGTAGAGTATATATTTCATAAATGCTTGCCTGCAAATCTTATTGACCAAAAAAAAAATAGTTCGACAACTGATGTTGATTAAAATCATATATAGGACAAAAGCGAGTATACAACTAAACCAACATGTTAATTTGTGCATGGAAATACTCTACCTATTTGATATAACTTACTAACTCTGTCTTCTAATCTTTCCAAAGATGTTATCTATTTGTCTGGTAATTGTTATACTTTGGTAATGATTTAAAAAGTTTATCTTTGCAAATGAATATACTCTCTTTCTTTTTTGTTTTGGTGGCTTTGCAGAGGAAGTAAATGATTCTCCAATTGAACAAGTTCGACTCACAGTCCCAATTACAGATGATCCAACATTACCATGCTTGACATTTCGAACATGGTTTTTGGGGATCACATCTTGTGCTGTTCTGGCGTTCTTGAATCAATTCTTTGGTTACCGCCAAAATGCATTGTATATATCATCAGTTTCAGCCCAAATTGTAGTACTTCCAATAGGAAGACTTATGGAAGCATACTTGCCAAACAAATTGATACACATCCCGGGAACAAAATGGTCCTTTTCATTGAATCCAGGGCCCTTCAACTTGAAGGAGCATGTCCTGATAACCATATTTGCCAATTCAGGTTCAAATGGGGTTTATGCAGTGAATATTATTACCATTGTCAAGGCATTTTATCATCGGGAGATTCACCCTCTAGCAGCTTTTTTGTTAAGTCATACCACCCAGGTAATTTCTGTGTTTGCGTTTTACTGAATGAAATTATATGATTAGACTTATTGGAATTGCTTCATTTTTGTCCTAATGTATTAATTTTTTGGATTTTTCAGTTGCTTGGATATGGATGGGCTGGAATTTTCAGGAAGTTTCTTGTTGATTCACCATACATGTGGTGGCCTGCCAACTTGGTTCAAGTCTCTCTCTTTAGGTGCTTCTTCTATCTCTCTATACATACATATATATGAATAATGGAAATATATCTCATTATCTCTCTCAAAGTCATATTTTTGAACTTGTAGGGCATTGCATGATGTTGAGACTAGGCCTAAGGGAGGCCTCACTAGGCTGCAGTTCTTCCTTATGGTCCTTGTAACAAGCTTTGCGTACTATATTGTTCCCAACTATCTGTTTCCATCCATAACTGCTCTGTCTTTTGTTTGTTGGATATGGAAGGACTCAGTCACAGCCCAACAAATTGGTTCTGGTATTCATGGGCTTGGTATTGGCTCATTTGCCCTTGATTGGTCCACTGTAGCTGGCTTCCTAGGATCTCCTCTAGCCACCCCTGGATTTGCTATCATTAACATTATGGCTGGTTTCTTCATAATTCTCTACATAGTGATTCCTATTGCATACTGGACCAACTCGTATGAAGCCAAGAGATTTCCTATTTTCTCATCACATGTGTTCAATGCCGATGGTGGACAATACAATGTTTCAGTAATTTTGAATGATACAACCTTCCAATTCAATCAACATGGATATGATGGATATAGCAAAATTAATCTCAGCATCTTCTTTGTTTATGCTTATGGTCTAAGCTTTGCAGTATTGGCTGCAACAATATCTCATGTTGCACTCTTCCATGGAAGGTATTCTGAAATTATCCATGAAAAGAAACATTTGTCCATAACTATTTTACTTAAATTTTTCCTAGCACTTACTATTCTTTATATTGACTTTGTGCTCTCCAAGGTTTTAATTCCAAGTATCTATGCTTTTTTCTATTTGCAGAGCAATCTGGCAACAAACAAAGGCAACATTCAACGATAAGTTTGGGGATGTGCACACTAGAGTAATGAAGAAAAATTATGACCCTGTTCCTCAATGGTGGTTTTACATACTCTTGGTCGTGGTTGTTGGACTTGCCATGCTTACTTGTGAAGGCTTTGGCAAACAATTGCAACTCCCTTACTGGGGAGTCCTACTAGCAATTGTCATGGCTCTACTCTTCACCCTCCCAATAGGTGTAATTACTGCTACCACAAACCAGGTATGCTATTCAGAATATAATCTTTTGGGCTCTTTTTCTTTGTGTTTGATCATATTGTAGAATCTTTGTGCAGCAACCGGGACTTAATGTCATCACTGAGATGATTATTGGTTACATGTATCCGGGGAAACCTCTTGCAAATGTGGCTTTCAAGACCTATGGTTATATTAGCATGACACAAGCATTAATGTTTCTGTCAGACTTCAAGCTAGGCCATTACATGAAAATTCCTCCAAAATCCATGTTTGTTGTTCAGGTGATTTGTTTCATTTACAATATCATGTTCTCAACGTCTCAGTTCTCATGGCCATACCATCATTTTGCTTGATCAAATAGAAATTAAACTAAAAAGTAATACTAATATTTGTCTATGTTTCCTTATGAAGTTAGTGGGAACTTTAGTTGCATCCTCAGTCTACTTTGGCACAGCTTGGTGGCTTCTAACCTCAGTAGAACATATCTGTGAACCATCTAAACTTCCAGAAGGAAGCCCATGGACATGCCCTGGAGATGATGTTTTCTACAATGCTTCCATCATATGGGGTGTAGTCAGCCCACTACGCATGTTTGGCCGTCTTGGCTTGTACTCTAAGATGAACTATTTCTTTCTCATTGGTATCCTGGCACCACTGCCTGTGTGGGTACTCACCCGCTTGTTTCCCGAACAAAAGTGGATAAGGCTCATTCACATGCCTATCATCTTAGGAGGTTCAGGAGCAATGCCAACCGGCCAAGGGCTGTGAACTACCTATGTTGGGGTGCTGTTGGCATTTTCTTCAACTTTTTTGTGTATAGGAGATTTAAAGGCTGGTGGGTTAGACACAATTACATTTTATCAGCTGGGCTAGATGCTGGTGTTGCTTTCATGGCCATCCTTTGCTATTTCACATTACAAATTAGAGACATCAATGGAATGAGGTGGTGGGGATTGGATTTAAATGATCACTGCCCACTGGCAAGTTGCCCCACTGCCCCTGGCATAGAGGTTGAAGGGTGTCCTATATTCCATTGACAGAATTATAATATATTAATATGTATACCATGGACTAGAAAGTTGTTGTATATAAGCCTAGCTATATGCACTCTTCTATTGGAATAGAATCATAGATGGAGCTAAAGCCTAAAGGTTACTCTTTTACTGTCATGTGATTATTACACTCTATGCTGGGTGCAGAGGTCAGCAAGGGTGTAGTGTGTAATATAATTTCCTCCTCGAAGTGGCAAAAGTATAGGGACCTCTACAAGTTCACATGTGACAGTAATCCTAAACTGAGTATGTATTGTAATTTTGTGTTTAACTTTTGAAAATAAAAACTTTGCTTTAGATTAGGTATGCAAATATTATTATCAGAACTATAATGACAAGATAATCAAAACTCAAACCAATACCGATATTTTTTTCAGCTATAAGAATATTTGCTTTGATGAATACTTGATTTGTTTAGCAATAGAAATTAACAAGTAAAATGTGGCTAATGCAAGTCAAGTTAATCACATATAAACAATATGGCCAGTGTACTTGTAGGGAAGCCTGCAATTTTAATCTTAAATCAGGTACTTAATCATTGTTTTTAACACTTGTATCATCCTGGGTATCATGGCAGGGATAGGCAGACATTGCAAAAAACCCACTACTAATATAAACCAGCTGGACTGGACACATTATTTTTCCTATTTCGTTATTTTTTTTGTTTTTTCCCTTAAAATAAAAGATGGGCTGCTGGGCCGAAACTCTTTTTTAGGTTTTTGGTTTACATATGACAAAACAAAAATAAAATAGAATAGAAGAGAATAGGAAAAGGTTTTGATGGAAAAGCAAACATGCACGTTCTCTTTTCCTAGACTCACACGGACTCTCAATTCTTATAGAACTAGGAGTCCAGTGATTGTAACTTAAACCGACTCTAAGACTGAATTAATGCTTATAAAACTAGTTATAGCCTTGGACTAGGACTAGTACGTACTGCTTCAAACTTAACTTTCTCATAAAGATATAGGCTCACTCTTTTTATCATCAAGAATTCTTGATTAACTTTCTCATAAATATATAGGCTCTCACTCTTTTTATCATCAAGAATTCTTGATTGTGATATTAATTGGATTAGTGTCATGGAGTTACAAGGCTTTACTGGTAAAGAAGACAAGTACAGCTGTGAGATACATTCCTCCTTGCCTTCTGATGAGAGCTTCTTTCATGCGCTTATAGAGCAAAGTCCGGACGAGAAAAACATTGTTCAATATTGTTATTGTGATAATAAGAGTTGCTTTCTTAAGGTTGAAAAAGATGATGATGATGATCAGTTTTTGGGTTGCCGGCGACCTCTTGTTGCTTGTAGGGTGGGGAGGGATTTGAAGGTGGGTGACGAGCGTAAGGATTATGTTAAAGAAAGTTGTTCGGATTGGTTTGATGAGTTACTACTTGCTGATTTGTATGAACCTCGTCCTCTTGCTTACTTCCTTAAAAAGTTGGCGAAGAGAGATGAAGGGAAAGATGAGATGAAGAAGGATGAAGTTAAAGTAGAAGGTGGAGATTCTGGAGAAGAAGGAAAGTGTGTTATTAATAAACAAATTTGTGAAGAAGAAAGTTGTTCGGATAATTGGTTAGATGAGTTACTAGATGATGATCTTTACCAACCTCGTTCTCTTGCTGATTTCCTTACAAAGTTGCGCATGAGGGATAAACGGAAAGATCACACATGAAGGATCAGAAGAAGATAATGAATCCAACCACCACTCTCGCAAAGGCATGACTAGGAGACCACGGATTTTGAAGCTCAAGGGATTTACTAGTTTGATTTTTTGTTTTTTTACAAATATTTTAGATGATTTTGATTAGTCTACTCTGGATTTTCAGGCTTTTTCCTTTTTCTTTTAGGAATTATCATTATGTGGGTTGGTTTGGTTTGAGTGACTCACACATGCATTAAATTTGAATTGGAATTAATAGTCTTGTTAAATAACTCTTTTCTTTTTCATTATATAAGTCAGTTAGATTTTAGTCATTATGGACCAATACCATGGTGCATACATTAATCTAAGATATATACTTGTTTCTTAGAGCTAATAGCTTATTATTATTATTATTATTATTTGGGTAAATTACACTGACAACCTCTTGTTTTGGGAAAACTAGACTTGCTATACCCTAATTTGGAAAAATGACACTCTACTCCCAAATTTGCAAAATAATTAACACTCTGCCCCCTTTTTATAGATGACATTGCACAAACTTATAGGAGAAACTGTGTCATAAGCTTTGGCGACTTTATTTTTGGAAAAATCGATTATTATAAAAAGACATTTATTATTATTGTGTTTATATAAAAAATATATATATACTATAGTATTAGACATTTATTATGATTGTGTTTATATATATGGAACAATATATTATTTTTATTAAAGAAAATATAATGTGTCAAGATTCTAATGAGATGTTTAATTATAGAATAAAATTTAAATTCAATTAAAAATATATATATTAAAATAATGAGGTGTAAAATTGTGAGAACAGCTTATGTAGCTCAATATTATGAGGTCAATAAAAAATATAAAAGTTTCAGTTTCACATTATAGTATATAGATAGATTAGTCCATATGTTGAGAGTGATCTTACACAATATTAAACCATTTCCATTTGTACTCCACAACCATTAACTAGGCAGACCGCAAATACACCTCCCTGTGATATAGGAGTATTAAAGAACCCAAATACGCAGATGAATATTGATAATGATATAGCTAAAGTTAAGTTATTTTGTAATTGGGAGGGCAGAACAAAATAATGAACTGCACCGCAGTGTCTTAATCAGCAACCCCATTTTCATTGGCCATAAAATCTATTTTCCTTATATAATTCCCTCGATTATGATTTCTTTTAGAGATCATAGTAAATAAAAAGATCACAGTGATTATTTTATTTTATTTTCTTTCTTGCATAATTTTCCATAGTCTTAATTTAATTAACATTTTGCTTGATTCTCGCATACCAATATTTAAGGAAGTTTTTAAGATTTGTTAACGTTTAACTATAATAGTCTAGCTACCTAATACTAGAGTCTAGAGAAGAAGCCTAAGCCTGCCCATAAATAAAATACCTACATATACATTTTCTTCTATATATATAATTGTTCACCCTTGGAGAGCAAGAGTGAAATTCTCTGATCAATTTCGCTGCTTTATTTGAAGCTATTTCAATGGAGTCCCGTAATACGCCATCACCATCGGTACTTATTTCTTCTTTGTTTTTTGTTTTTTTTTTCAAACACATGTATTTACGGTCATATTTATGAAAAATGATATTGTAACTAAACATGAGTGAACATATTGATAAATATGGCTTGCCCTAGATTCAGAACTGGCCCTAATAGGTGTAGATTGGTTTTGACTTAGTACTTGAACATGTTAGATTGGTTTTGTTATACTTATACCTAAACATGTTGTTGGTAGCCGGATTCTTCATCTCTATCAAAACCCATACATACATATATATATATATATATATATATATATATATATATATAGTCTGAGCATGAAGAAGCCCCCCGATTGGCCTGTGGGTTTTGGCCCTAAAGGCTTCCTCTAGTGGTGGCCTTGGGCCCATCTGTGTTTTATAGTCACACACTATGCTTCACTTTACTATAATGTCTGTTAATGGCTTCTTCTTTTTTTTATTAAGAGGCTTTTATCCTGTCATATATCCACACTTGACAAAAACCTTTTCTTTCTTTTTTCTCGACTTCACAAAAACTATTTATTAACACTAATTGCTCATCCATTTAATGAAATTTATAGACCATTTATCTTGATGTGTTGACAATGCTATCTATTAACACTTATTTTTCATCTATTAAATGAAAGTTATAGACGGTTTATGTTGATGTGTTTGATCTCTTTAATGAAATTTAGAGATTTTTTTTTATACATTAGTAGAGAGGGGGATTCGAAAACATCATTTGACATAGAAGTCGTTGGCTATAAATTGTTTATCTTGATATTAAGAACCTTATATATAGATAGAGAGAAAGGGAGGGGGAGTAGTACTTCTTGTGGTGAACAAATGAAAACCACTAATTCAATCGATATTTATAAGATATTGTATATTCATCAATGGTGTAATGACATTCCACCCCTCCATAAGATCGATTTGTTTATCAGGTTTAGTCCCTCTCTATCTTATACTTACTACTTAAAAAAAAAAAAAATTATGTTCATTTCATTTTTAAATTTTTTTCCCTTGAACCGTTTACCTATCCATGCAGATTTGTACCTTGAAAGTGGATATCAATTGTTGTGACAAGTGTCCTATTAAGTTGAAGAAAAAGTTATTGAAGCAACCTGGTATGTTTTCTATCTCATGCGTTTTTATTTGTATGTGACATTTTGTGCCATTTATACATATTCAATTATGTCCCCTTCTTTTAACTATTGAATTTTTTTTATTATTATCTAATGTGTAGGACATGAGACTACACACACCAAGATAATATATATATATATATATATTATATAATATAATATATATATATATATTATATATATATATATATACAATCATATGCCATTATTCCTACTATTTTACTTTTCATTACTTCTTCTTTTATATTTTTTCCTGTAATTATGTAATTGATTTATTTTCTAAATATATCATATATTTTGAATAGGAGTGACTTCCATCAACATTGATTCAGAGAAAGGGACAATCACT
The DNA here is from genome assembly GCA_907173295.1 of Fagus sylvatica. Lineage (NCBI taxonomy): Eukaryota > Viridiplantae > Streptophyta > Magnoliopsida > Fagales > Fagaceae > Fagus > Fagus sylvatica. Next base: position 40,651,614 of record OU015767.1, read on the forward strand.
ATTGTTGGTGACATAGACCCTACAAAACTCATGAAAAAATTTGAAAAAATGGGAAAAACGGCAGAGCTTTGGTCCTTTGAAAGGTCTCCCTCGCAAGAGAAAAGCAACTCTTACAACAAGAAAAAAGTTCAGTTTGCATGTGATGATGATGATGATGACGATGATGATGACGAAGATGATGATGATGATGATGATGAGTACATATCCAAAAGGAACAGTGCCAGTCACACCACAATGAATGGCAATAGACATGGTCGGGGCTTGTTTGGCAAGAGGGCTAACTCTTGTTCCTCCCTCTAGTAGGACAAGGTTTTATCCTAGGACACCACGACGTGCATTTCCTAGGACACCACAACCTGCATTTCGATTTCCATGGACAATCCCCAATCCGATATGGTCTCGAGGTTCGTGGGATTTTTTTCGACGACCATCGCCTTCAATGCTGCCACCGCCACCACCACCGCCAGTATATGGATATGGATATGGATATGAGTCAAGGTTGCAACGGTTGACTAAGCCTATTATCCACTACACTAGTTATTGGGACAATTATCGCCGTTCACCGTGAGATATAAGTGTCATGCGACTTGCTTTATCATGCAAGTTATTAAGATTTAGCTATGAATAGAAGAAAAAAAAAAAAAAAACTACTATTAGATAATGATGCTCTTCTCTTTCCCTTTGTTTCTAGGATTGGATAAGGAGACATCACTCGTGTCCCTCTCTTCCATTATTTGTGTGTGTTTGAGAACAAAGTCTTTAATCATGTGTAACTTTATGGTTTATTTTATTTTATAAGATGAATTTGTAATTAACCATAGAGACCAACCTTTTCCTATTGATATGATGTGTTATTTAGAAATGATGGTTTAATTTTTATTTTTATTTTTTGAGTAAGGCAGAAATCCTAATTTAATCTGAATCTAATGTATAAATGGGATCAAACCCACGCCTATTAGGGTGAGAATCTTGGGGATGGGGGCTGCACCACTAGGCCAAATGGCCAGTGGGCAAATGACGGTTTAATTGATTGGTTTTTGGAGTCTTTTCTTTTATAATTTTTGCAGCTAAGAAATTGTTTAAGTCTTTTAGGCATCCAATGGTGGTTTATGGCTTATTGTGTTTTACATTGTGATTCTTTAAAGACGGACATCCATCCTTTCAAGCTAGGATTTATCATCCCGTTTATTCTCTTCTCTCTCTTTTTTATGACAAAGCATAACATACACAAAAATGTGTGTGTGTGTGTGAGAGAGAGAGAGAGAGAGAGAGAGAGAGAGAGAGAGAGAGAGAATGTGACGTCTAAATCCTAATTAGGAAGGATGGATTTCTATCTTTAATCACAATAACTCAATGTAAAACACAGAGAGAATAAACGTGATAATGAACATGTAATTGATATGATATTTATTTACTATAAAGGATAGTTTAATTTATATGCTTTGGAGTCTTTCTTTTTTATTTCTAGCGGCTGATCAATCTGCTTTGGCCTTCTTCTTCTTCTTTTCCTCTTTTTGTTTCATGGTGTTGTCTTATGTTTTATGTGTTTTACTGTCTTCTACTGAGAAGCCAAAAAATAATATTAAGACCAAATACTATCCTAGGGATATCTTTTTTGGCAAGCAAAAGGGACCTCAACATGAGGGACTAAAGGAAGATAAGGCATAAATGAATCATTAGTTCATAGCACTTATTGTGGTCTCCAACAATTTAAGTACTCCATTGCACTACAAAGTATCACCCAAGTAAATGTGGATTGAGAACCAATTTACTAAAAAAAATACCCATCTAGTACAAGAAAATGGTAGTAAGCACCAAGCCAATGACACAAGATATGTGACCGGCATATATATAAATGGGCTGAGACTGAGAGCATTTTGGGGTTCACAATAGTTGGTTCATGGTCCCAACAGTTCCAAAACGTCCGAAAGTTTGTTTGTATAGTAGTCTGGTTCAATACTATTTGAAGGGTCATGAAGAGTAGATTGACTTGTTACGCCTGCAATCACAGCACAGCAGTTTCATTAGCATCAGCAAAATCACGGATGACTAATAAACCCCCATTGTTACAACTACTCAACATACTATGAAGAGAAAACCATTTACCTGAAAACACAAGAAGAGTTTTGCAACCAGCATTCTTTCCAAATAAGATATCAGTGTCTAATCTATCACCCACCATACACATTTTGGAGCAACTGATTTGAAATCTATAAAACAAAAAGACAGGTAAATTTTCCTTAAGTAGATTTGATACAGAATCCAACAACAAAAGCATGATCACTCCAGCCTACATGTGTTCTGCCACCTTGTCAGTTTATCTGCACTTCGATTTCATATTGATTCTCAAACTATACAGCGCCCAATTGATTAGACATTTCAAATCTTTTTTTTTATTTTTTTTGTCATAATCATACATTTCAGATTAAAGCATCAGACTTCAATTAAAAGGTAAGATTTACAGTTAAGAGTACATGGCTGAATTCACAAGAATGTTATTATATAAAATGGTTCCCAATAGATTGCTTACTTTTGTAGTAAGAAGTCCATTAAAAAGGTTGATGGTTTTCCAACTACAATAGGCTCCTTCTGGGTTGATCCACATATAGCAGCCACCATACACCCTGCACCTGAAATTCAAAATTGAAATATTATGAGGAAAACTGTCAAGTCACATACTAAGCAGAGTTTCTTTAAGTAAAGGCTGAAAGTGAAAAAGAAACCAGGCCACTCTTGCAAATCAGTCATGTGTCCAACTGCATCCCGGTTAGTAGCAATGAAAAGGCATCCAGGATTCTCACGAATGCAAAGGGTTCCATATCTGTCAGTTGAGAGCTTGAATGTCTTAAACAAAGCATGAAACAAGTAGTAATACGAAAATCTGATATATTCACAGCAATTAGGAAAAGCATTTCAGAAGTCAAGAGTTCAAATGTCGTGGAAATAATGACCATGATATTATTCAATTATTTATTTAGATAGAAGTTCCCTCCTAAATTCCATTTAGCATCAAAGATTTTGAATGTAGTGTTGGTTGTGACCTTTGCAAATGTCAAAGACACAAAGCCTTTGGTTTTGAGTTAATCCAACTATCAGAAACTCCAAGTTCCTTGGCTGCTGAGGGATGCCTTACATGGGTATTTGATATCAACAACAAATAAAAAGGGGTTCTTAGAAGCCAAAGTGAAGAAAAAAAAAAAAAATCTTAAAACTAAAACGTAATAATTACTACCCTCAAGAGAAATTATCATGCTAAAAGCAATGATCATTTGAGCTTCAAAAGGCTAAATAAAGGCAATCTTTTCTAAGATATGTATGCATTTTCTTTAGAATGTATCCCAAACTTCTTTCAAAGAGTCAACAAAGTTTTATAGAGGTCTAGATCCTCCATTTGCAGCCCAGCCTTACAAGAATATCACATGTTTAAGTGGTTTATATTCAAGGGTTTCCTAACACACATGATTGATACTGTAAAAGTCAACAGGTAGCATACATAACATAGAGGAGAAAGGAACAAGGAATTTAGACTTTCTTACTGAAGCTTGTAATAGTTAATGTACTGGTCTAGTCCAACAATAACAGCTCCAACCTGGCATTAGGAGTTTTGCAGCATTTTATAGCAGGCAAATAGCACAAGTAAAATTCTAGTAAAACTTAAGGGCAATGTGTTACATTACAGTCTTATCATGTTCAAAGATGCAATTAGGTTTCAGTTGTACTGTCTTTTTGCCATCTTCCTGCAATAACTTGCTTTAATTAGCATATCAATGGCAAAAGCTTAAGGCAAGTAGAAATGAAGACTGATAATGCAGTTGAATATATATATATACAGGTGTTGTGTCTTATATATAAGCTCATAAACTTTATTTGGAAAAAATAAATAAATTACCGGGCCACCAAGACCTGTAAATCCAGCAAGCTGCAGCTCTTCTAATATACCTTCCTCACCAATCACATACACCTGCAAAAGGAACAAACTTGTTGCAACAATCACAAACTAACATTGGGCAGAACAAAGTGTAAATTTACTAGCAATAGACTAGACAAAATTAGTTTTCAGACCACCAAATGCAATTTAAAACAACACATTGCAATTCATAGACAAACCATCCAACTACAGGACATTGATACTAGAAAAGGCTTATTGGGTGTCAAGTATTTCATTGTAATTAATCAGCTAGCATTAGCCACCTGTAATTCTATGGGCAATGAAATGAAACAACTCATGGAGTAGTACTTTTTATTTTCTAGGAGTAAATACTATTTTCATTTGGGGTGGAAAAGTAAATTAAAACAAACAAGTAAATAGAAGCAGCTTGAACCTTTTTTTCTCTAGGAAAATTATTGACCTTCAAGAACATAGCAGCTGCAAATGATGAGCAGAATATCTCATCCTACACAAGAAAAAACATGGGTTAAAATCAGCATTCAAGAGCATTATCATATATAAGAAAAGGGAGTGAACTTTGGAAAATTTTGTACTTGAAACGAAACAAACCTCAGAGACAGAAATTCCCAAAGAATGGAACTTTTTAGCGTATTGACTCCTTGATTTCGTGGAGTTATTGGTGACAAACACTAACTTCTTGCCCTGAAAATATATATATAGTATTAGAAAGAAGAAAAAAGAAATAAGAAAATCGTAAATTTGGGATAAAAAAGAGAGAGTGAGTGTGTATGCCTTGGAGCGAAGCATATCTAATGTGTGTGAGACCCCATCGATAAGTGTATCACCCTTCCATATCACACCTATGAAAAGTAAAACCCAGTTGTGAATTTGGTAATATATACAACAAAGATTTGAGATTTGAGATCAGAAGAGAAGTATATATGTTGAAGAGTTAGATGAATGAGACCGTCGCAGTCAAAGAGAAAAGCATCGACCGAGTCGAGAAGATCTCGGGCGTTGTGTGAGGAAAGAAGCTGAGACTGACAACCTCTTTGTCTTTCTTCGACGTTCATGTTCGTGTTCATTGAGAGCGTGAAATGTAAGCGCTCTGCAATGGTAAAGATTAAAGAAGAACCAAATGCACGCTTGGATTTTGGAAGTTTGGAATCAAAGAATATGCAAAACCCATAATGTTTGTTCGGATACGACTAGTCGTTTAGTCACTTTGTTTTTGTTTTAAGGGAAATGGCCCAATTTCTCAACAGCCCAAACAGCTTCCTATCTTTCACCCAAAAAAATGCTTCCTGTCTACTAAATGAAAGCATTCACTCTATTTTGAACACTATCTACTATTGAGGCCCAATTTTTTTTTTTTTTTTTACTTTTTTTTTTTCTTTTAATGGTTTTAACGCAAATATGTTTGGTAAGCCATTTAAATGGCTATATTAATTAATGGGAAACTTCTACACCAAAACAAAAAAACTTTCAATTTTAAAAATTTATATCATGGTAAAACTTCGGTTCTCCAATTAAATTCAATAAGGATCTTAAATATTTTCTAATTTAGTGAGCTACGCATTATATAATAGTAATACAAGAGAGAAAAAAATGATGTATTAATCATTTATATAAATTTATGTACTTTTAGGAAAATATATTTTGGAGACACTTTGTTAATGAGCTACATATAGTATAAGGGTAATAACAAAGTAAAAAATAATAATGCATTAATCATTTATATAGATTTATTATTAGTTAAATTTTATATTTTTATAGAAGAGTAACTGAGTAAGGGAGGGTGAGGAAAGACTTTTGTTTTATTTAAAAATAAAAAATAAAAAAAGGATCTATTTTAAAGGACTGCGGATGTCAACTATGATCGGCTTAAGAATTAATTGTCATTTAGTCCTCCATCCTATTGAGAGTTCAACATCAAAATTCAAAGTCTCAAGTCTCAACTCTCTAATTTTATAGCCTTACCAACCCTCAGCCCAAAATAGTGGAAAAACAAAATCCTTACCAACCTTTTTTATATTTTGTCTGACCAATCAACCAATCCGTGATGTAATTGACCAAAGTGACAAAAAGAAAAAATGGCACCATTATGAAAGTCCTCCAAACTAGCTTTGAATAAGAAGGCATGTGGAGCTTATGCAATTTTCAATAAAAAGAGGGTCAATTCAAGGTTGATGGCTGGCTTAGATAATTACATTTTGTCTCCAACTCCTATGCAATACCAATTGCAGGTCTATTTGTATTAGGTCAATCTCAACCATCTGATGCTTCAAGGCATCACTGAACAAAATTGTTTGGTGATGAACAGTTAAAACTTAAACGGCTAGGATTGAACATTGTTTCGTGTAATACAGGCTTGTGAAGCACCTGATCTTTGTTCAATACGACCACTTGCATTATATACTATGGATATAACAACGTGGCTCGTGTGACTCTCGATTTCTTGAAAGTGGGTTGGAGTAGGAGACTTGCAACAACTTTGGAAATCCTGGTTTTTAACTTATGACCCCAACTTATTTGTAAACTACGACACAGCCCCCTTTCCTTTGGGTCGAATATGCTTTCCCTTGTCTTGTTCTTTGTATTTCTTTCTAATCACATGTTACATAGAAACCACAACATGTAAGTAAGTTGTAAGGGCCTAATTATTCTTCCATTAAGATTTAAGAACAATACCATTTTCTTTTTTAGTAAGTAAGAACTAAAAGCAATACTTATTATTGGTAAATGTGGGGTCGCAACTTGCAAGTATAAAAGACAAACTTGTGGAACATGCTAGCTATACACAAAACCAAGAACTTGATTAAGTTGTATGTGGTTGCAATTTGTATTAATTATAGTATTTCAGGGGTGTACTAATGCAAATGCTAACTTTGTTATGTCTTTAGGCTTTAGCCATATAATGAGTCCTAGAATGATGCATGTATTTTCTTAAAAAAGAAAAGAATGACATATGTATGTATTAAAAGAGATTATGCTTGTGTCCAATTCTTATGCAAATTGGATATAATCAAATTTAAATATGTGTACCACCGTATCTTATTTAAAGAAACATATTCACATCTAGACATGTCCAGCTTCCCTATGATAAGATACACACTTAATCATATTGAAAATAAGAAAGAACAAGATTTTAAAATAATCAATTCGTGTGCATGTCTAAAGCATGTATAAGATAAAGTAAAAATATATTTGAATGTCATTTTATGCCATTAAAATTAAAGGTGAATATACATGATCAACTGACCCAACTAACATAGATTGATTGTTTCTAATGGAGGAGATAGGATTAGGTGGACTTAGTGGGTTTATGACTTACGAATTTAAGATGTACATAGGTTAGCCTTACATTTTCTGTCTTGCTGTTTTGCTTGGGTTAAAAGAGAAGCTAACATGGTTGCTCATGAGTTGGCACAAAGCTTCTCTGCCCTTTCTTCTGTTTTTTCTTGTAATGCAACATCCCTTCCTCCCTCAGTGTTTGAGGCCTGGAAAAGGGATTTGCTTGGGTTGTCTTTGGCTTAATGAAGTTTCTGATTTACCAAAAAAAAAAGACTTACGAATTTAAAAATATAACTACATTCTTTTTTTCAAAGTTATCAACATTTAAACTTACATCACATGCCATATATAGACTTAGATCACATGCCATATACAAACTTACATTATCATATGCCATATACAAACTTAATTATATAAACTTACATTATCACATGCTATATATATCTATCTATATGTAGCAATAATGTATAACTGTAATAAAGTGTATAAAGAAGATGTAATCATGTAACGAAAGTGTATAAAGAAGATGTAATCATGTTACGAGTTCAAATTCCATCTTTTTTATAAGAAAAGAACAAAGAAGAAGAATTTATGATGGCGTAGATAGTATAAATTAAGCATCTATAAGGTAACACAGGGAAGATATATGTTCTCTATAAAATTACTTACACATGAAACCACAAGGCATCTACCCACTTTATTAACTTTTACACTTGCTGCTTAAAAGACAGAAATTGATTACATGGGCATCCACTAAACATGAGAATGTGTTAAATCCTCGGTTTAGTAATAATAAATCAATAAAAAGGTAACATATATAAAAGTGGAATAATTCCAACACCTTTTCCTTATCTTTTGGGTCCATATGAGCAAAAAAAACAAAAGTGAAAATATTCCATACTCTAAACTATAAAGTTAGGTACAAGGGTCCCAATAGAATATACCCAATAAGTAATGGCAAGCTTATGCAATTCATAGAAAATGTAGACCCTTATATTAATTTTTGAGTTGAGTTGGATCTATTATAAGTCATGTAACACACTCTGAAGTGTACCATAATACATCAGTGTGTCTTTCTGACTTTCTCTTTCTTTGACTCTCTCTATCTCTCTCTCTGAAAGCTCTTTGTGTTGTCAATGGCGGATCTGAAGGTAACGTTTCTGAAGGTATACTCGGTCCTGAAAAAAGAACTCCTTGAAGACCCTGCTTTTGAATGGACAGATGATTCTCGTCAATGGGTCGAGCGGGTACGTTTTTCTTTCTATCTCATTTGTCAAAGTTTCAATCTTTTTTGTTGGGGTTAGTTATTATTTTGATTGCTTTATAGGAATCTTTAAGTTCGGATGCCATTTCCTTGCATGTTATGCGCATTTGTAGCTTGATAAATGAATCCCAAGAAAGTATTCAATGAGAATGATTGTGGGGTGAGTGACTAATACGAAAAATTCGGGTTAACTAGAGGTGATATTGTTAAAAGAGTTATGGGAAACATTGAGAACGAATATGATAATATTCATGTACTAAGAATTAAAGATTTTAGATTTTGTCTCACATAATTACGCTGGAAACTGCAAAATGGGTTTTGTTGTAGGGGAGCTAGTTTTATTTCCTGTTGACCTTTGAATGAGAAGGAAAATTCTGGTTTTTGTTTGGTTTTCCACATTGATTGATAGGAAGGTTTTTTCTCTTGGAGCTCTACTCACGAAAAAATCTTTCTTCATACTGGTCTGTTATTATGGTTACTAGATCCATATATAATATGTTCTGAAGGTGGTGATTATAGATCATAGAGCAAGATGTTCCTAGTGCAGGTGAAAAATTAGATCAAAGGCTAACCTTTGTCCCTTGTCACTTCTAAATCTTGTGAAATTTTCTGTTTTCAATTTACTTGCTGTTAGTTCCTAAACATAAATTTCCTTTTTTTGCCTCTAGTTTATAATTCGATATAAGTTCATAATCTTATAAGTAAATCTCTCTCTCTCTCCATATGTGTGTGTGTGTGTGTGTGTGTGTGTGTGTACGCGGGTGCATATGAGTGCCATTGCATAAATTTATGCACCTTCTCTTTGGTTTTCTTACTGTCTTGTCTATTCTCTCTATTTCAGATGCTGGACTACAATGTGCCTGGAGGTAGGAATTGAGCAATTCTGTAAATATGTTGAACAACGCTTCTGCTATGTATTCAAAGCCATCAAGGGAGATGAAATTGGGTGAAATAAGGAAGCACTTTTTAAAGACACATACCTTGCTGAAATAGCTTTGGGTTATACTTTATTTTGCAGGGAAGTTGAACCGGGGGTTGGTCCGTTATTGACAGCTACAAATTATTGAAAGAAGGAAAGGAACTAACTGAAGAGGAAATTTTTCTTGCTAGCTCCCTTGGTTGGTGTATCGAATGGGTATGGCAATAGAAGGCCTGTCCTATTTAGAGATATTTTACATAGTTAAAATTTGTTTAAAATATATTAGCATTTTGCAAGTACACTTCGTACTTTTTTTGTTTTTGTGTTTTTGCAAGCACGTACTTATTGTTTTGTGATAACAATATTGCAGCTTCAGGCATATTTTCTTGTTCTTGATGACATTATGGATAACTCTCACACACGGCGTGGTCAACCTTGCTGGTTCAGAGTGCCTAAGGTTTGTGTCAAGAATTTATTTGTTTTATTTACCTCAATTATTTTTTGAGGTTGTCATTGCTGGTAAATAGCTTAACTGGGATAATCTTGTATGTTTTAGGTTGGTTTGATTGCAGCAAATGATGGGGTTCTACTTCGAAACCATATCCCCAGGATCCTTAGGAAACACTTCAGGGATAAGGCATACTATGTAGATCTGCTTGATCTGTTTAATGAGGTGTTGACCTGCATACCTTTCGCTTAATTAGTTCTTATTTAGGTTATATGCTAAAAGTTTACTTATCTTGCGCTTTACATAGGTGGAGTTTCAGACCGCTTCAGGACAAATGATAGATTTGATTACTACAATTGAAGGAGAGAAAGATCTATCCAAATACACGTTGTCACTGTGAGTAAAAATTATGACATACCTTTTTTTAAGGAAATAGTGTATCTGGACCTTTGTGCATAAGATAATTAGCCAACCCATATGCAAGTCCTAGGCTACCCAGACAATGCAGGCAAATTTCTGCATCAGCAAGAGAATAAGTTATAAACCCTGGTGTAGATTTTGACAAGAAACTGGTTTAGATTTCAACACAAAAGCAATACACTAATTGCAGGAAAAAAGTTGTCATATTTAGCACGACATTGACATATTCATTTTAGGAATCGGTTCTAGTCAGTACAGAGAGGGATCCATCTGTCTTGCTTTACACAACTTATTCATAATTGCATTGCCTTGACTATGGGAAAACTTGGAAGTGTGCATGGCATGAACTCTGGATGCCTTGTGCATTCTGCAATGAGCTGTATGGGTCTCTTTCTAAATCCAAATTCTCTTTTAGTGTTGTTTAAATGGTAAAATTCATATACTCATGTTTTCATCACCATTGTGATTTCTTTTCTATATCTAATGTTTTTTCAAACTGGTTGAAATTTTATGCAGTCACCGCCGCATTGTTCAATACAAAACTGCCTATTACTCATTTTACCTTTCTGTGAGTATAAATCCTTATCACAATTAAAGTATGCATTGCTTGGATCATTAGTGTTCCTCTTTGTTTTAGTGTAGTATTGAGTATGTTGATACCATTTTTATGTTGGAGAATATGCATCTCCCCACCCAACCCAAAAAAAAAAAAAGAATGACTGACATCTAATCTTAATGACTTTGTTTGGATGTTGGAATTGAGACATTTGTCATTTTGGTTGACTATTTTCTGTCAAAATTCTGCAAATCCACTCAGGTTGCATGTGCATTGGTTATGTCGGGTGAGAAACTGGACAACCATATTGATGTGAAGAACATTCTTGTGGACATGGGGATCTACTTTCAAGTACAGGTAAATTTTGTTTTCGCTCAAAAAAATTTCATGTTTGGGGAGGTTCATGCTTAAATGATTTGATAGATTTTCAACGATCATAATTATTTCATTTGAAGTGTTATATAAATCTTCTAAACTGTGTTAGTAGTTATGCGTAACCAAAGCCCTATTAGCTTAATGATATTATGTCATTCATATACTTGTCTGATGAAAGGAAACTTGAGTTTTTAACTTTATTTTTATTTTAGATTAGCAACAGAGTGTTAATTCAATCACATTGAAGACTGAAGTGTGTATGTGTGTGTGTAACAATTCTTTATTTGCTCAGATGGGTCAATTTCAATAGTCTGCATTTTCTTTTCTTTTGTAGGATGATTATTTGGATTGCTTTGGTGCTCCTGAGACAATTGGCAAGGTGAGATTATTCAGCATGATGGATTTATTTATAAATAGTTGATCTCTGGTCCAATTATTTGAATATGGAAGTCTTTACTTGAATCGTTTGTGCTATCAGATAGGAACAGACATTGAAGATTTCAAGTGCTCTTGGTTGGTAGTAAAAGCATTGGAACATAGCAATGAGGAACAAAAGAAAGTGTTATATGTAAGAGTGGAAGTTCCTCTGTATCAGTTATCTTGTTTCCCCATCAAAATTGGAATAGCTCATTTTATAATGTTTGTTTTCAGGAGAATTATGGGAAACCGGACCCAGCAAATGTTACAAAAGTAAAGGCCCTCTATAATGAGCTTAACCTTCAGGTTTGTGCTTGAACTTAAAAGAGTGTATTTCCTTTAGATATGTGAGTAGGGTATAAAATTCTATAATTTCCTCCGATTTATAGGTTGTATTTGAGGAATATGAGAGCAAGAGCTACGAGAAGCTGATAACCTCTATTGAAGCTCATCCAAGCAAAGCCGTGCAGGCAGTGTTGAAATCATTCTTGGGTAAAATATATAAGAGGCAAAAATAGAGAGAATCAATGAAGAGGCAGGATAGAGACAAAAGGGTGGAAGATGCAGAATACTCCCAGTCTTTTATCCTGATTTGTATTTCTAGTTAAGGAAGAATAATGTTGTTGTATCCTATTCTTATAAACATATTGCTTCTGCTGCTTTTGCTTTTTGTTTCCATTTCGAATAAACCTCGGTGGGTTCCTAACTTTCAATTTGTAATGTTCATTTGTGAATGTCTGTTTATTTCATAATCACTTTTGAGCCTTTAATCTGATTAAAAACTGTTCATCGGCTCCTACCCACATTAGCCCAAATGATTATTAAACATTCTCAATATCCAATTAAAAAAATCAGTATGTATATCATACTCGCAAAGCTTGAAGAATAATGTTAGGGATACTTTTATAATATTTTTCACAACTTAGCAAGCCATAATCAAAACAAATAAGTTTCAAACATTATTTTATCAATCATGCGATCTTACCTAACCTCTATTCTGTTAGTATTAAATGAGGAAAGTCATTGCTTTTTGTGAAAGAAGTAAACATCAAACGGGATGTCCATGTCACCCAAATGTAAACGGTCCACCATTTCGTTTAAATAAATTAATGATGGATACTCTCCAACTAGACCATGTAAATAGCATTCTTGACCATAAGAAAGAGATTGTATAATGTCAATTAATATTTTTTTTTTTTTTTTTTTTTTCATAGGGATCAAATCACGTCTATATGACTATATTGAAAAAGAAATATATTAATGTTTTAATTGGAAAATAATGAATAATTATTGTAGAGTAGATGCTATAGATTAAATCTTACAATATTTAAACAAAAAATTATTAAAGAAAAAAAAAAAAAAAAAAAAAAAAAGAGAGTCGCAGGCATGATGAACCTATTGTCTCGTGATTTTTTCCATTGATTGGTTCTATTATTTTTTTTCAAAGCAAAATGGAAGTCAATTATAAATTATAATTCTCCCATTTTTGTACAATCAGGTTGCTTCTAAAAAATTAAAAAAATATGTTTTTGTACAAATTATAATATTGTCGTTAGTTTATAAATTGAAAACAAAATATAAATATTTTGTATAGGATAGATAATATGAAAATAGTATAATGGGTATTCCCTGTTTCCACAGGAAAGCTCTTGGATTGCTCCAGGAGACAAAACAGAATGGACCACCAATAATAAATGTAAGAGTTAATAGTCAACTCGTCATTTCTTGTTAACATAAAATCAAACATGTTGTTATCAAAAAAAAAATCATATATGTTGAGTGTCGGAGGTGAAAAGTGCAAAGTGTTGAATACTATCTAGTATTTACCGAACATAATGCTTGACAACTATCAATCTATCATTTTTGTTTATTCAAGAAAGTAAAGTGTGCCTCACCCATGTCAAATTCGAATTCAAGTAGGACACCCATGTCAAATTCGAATTCAAGTAGGACAATGACCATAATTTGGGAGTCTCTTTTTTTATTAAAAAAAAAAAGAAAGTAAAGTGTGTTATCAAAAAGAAAGTAAAGTGATCACTTAGACTGTAACACACTCAGAGGTTAATTAAAGAGCTTTCTGAATTGTTGATAGACAACAAGTCACTTGCTTGGAAAAGAAAAAGACCCATAAGTCAATTTGATTTGCCCTTTTAGTTTATTAATGCACATTAACTGATTCACCGATTCATTTAATACTTTCGCATGGATATAGAAGATGGTTTCATAATGAAAACATTGATGTTATGTGCCAACTGCCATCTTGGTTGGAGTTGGTTTAACGGACCGAAGAGTGCCACTACGATAAGTTTAATTATGTAAATACCGAAAATAACTTGTGGTGGGAGCAGCCAAAAAAGAAGAGACATGAATTCATTGGACAACAAAGACGAGAAATTATTCAGTCTATCGGGTGACGTGGTTCACCCGTCCACCATTCCAATAATTAAATGACACGTCTGATAATTAATACAGTCAGCTTGATAATTAATACAGTCAACTTTTAACCATTAACCCCATACTTTTAAAATGACCAAATAACCCTAAGCTGACTGTATTAATTATCACACGTGTCATTTAATTATTGGAATGGTGGACGGATGACGTAGTTCACCTGGTGGACTGAATAATTTCTCAACAAAGACAAAGAAAGAAATATTGTAAGTAATTAGAATTAGGTAATAGGTCGTACCCTATTCTATTCTCCCTATCTTTAGTCAGGAATAGGGATTGATAAAAGGAAAGCCCTTTTTTCTTCGAGATAAGGTTAGAGTTCCGTGTGTATACGATGGCTTTTCCGTAAAAGAGAACTACAAGACTCGGTTTAATAGTGGAAGGGCCTTAACAACTGCATTAATCATACCACTAGTTGTATTTGAATTAGAAGATCAAGCTGAAGTTGCATTATTTTGAACAGTCAAGTTAACAGTTCTATAGAGTTTAACTTATTATTTTTAAAATTATAATGTTTAATTTGTTATATCCTTACACTATATGATTTAAAATATAATTTTTCAAAAAAATTATAGTTTTAATATTACATAACCAGCCTTGATATTAGTTGTATTGTTGACCGACAATGAATTAATGCAGTTCCTTCGTTGCCAAAGAAGAGTACGCAAGAATTGAAGGATGCCTTGAAAGGAAAGTGGTCTTTGACAAAACGTGTACTCATGCGTAAACAAATCATTCACATTCACACGTTGTATTATTATCTTAAGAAAATGGTTTTTTTCTAACTCATTATTACGTGTAAGTAAGTAACCATTCACATGTAATTTTAATTTTATAATTTTTTTAATAAATTATGTAATTTTTTTAAATAATATATATGAATAGTCTATTTAACTAATACGTAATCGATGGAAAGAAAATTCTTCAAAATCAACTAAAGATAAATTAAGTGGTTATTATAATTCCGTACTAATCTGCAAACCAAAAAGATTTAACACCGTGAACGAAAAAAAGGAAAAGTGAAATGAAGCGCGTAAGTTGTAACGTACTATTAACTTAAAAGTCAAAAAAGTCCAATGTTTACGCGCAGTAACAAATTGAAAGAACAAAAACAACAGGAAAGGACACAAAAGTCTCTTAGCTTTTATCTTTAACGTCAATCTCCACAGCTTTCAATTTTTTGGATTGGATATTTCTCAAAATCATATTATTATCACCAAATCTATATCTCTATATTTATTCTCTATAAGAATCCAATAATCTCTCTCTTTTGATCTTTTTTCTAGGGTTTTTGTGTCTATTTATTTTCCCAATTTTGATGATTTTTTCACATACCCAGTTTGTCTGAAAGTTCAATTTTGTGGACTTGTTGTTATAGACATTCAAATTTCAATAAAAAGTTTGACTCTTTTTTTTGTGGGATTGATCAAATCAGAGATTTTTTTTTCAACAATACAATGAAGTTTACGACCAATTTTAGTTTTTTGTAAGATTTTACGAATTCCCATGTCCCACATTATCTCATATAATTACTCTTAGAGATTATTTATTGGTGGGTAATTAAAAAGTATTGAAATTGGGGTGTGTGATTGTATGAGAATGAAGCTAATGGTACGTGTAATCGAGGCTCGAAATATACCACCAATGGATCTGAACGGTTTGAGTGATCCGTACGTGAAGATACAGCTTGGGAAGCAGAAGTTCAGGAGCAAAGTGGTGAAGAAGAGCTTGAATCCTCAGTGGGGCGAGGAGTTTGGGTTCCGGGTCGATGACTTGAATGAGGAGCTACTGGTCTTTGTTTTGGATGAAGACAAGTACTTCAACGATGACTTTGTTGGCCAGCTCAGGATACCGGTTTCCAAGGTCTTTGATTCAGAGGACAAGTCGCTTGGTCCCTCTTGGTATTCTCTGCAACCTAAGAACAAGAAGTCCAAGAACAAGGATTGTGGTATGCTCTTTCTGTTTCTGTTTCTGGCTTTGTCTTCTTTTTTGTTATTGTTGTTGTTGTTGTTGTTTTGAATTTTTTTTATTTTTTATTTTTTTAGAATATTTTTTGGTTAATTGGGTGCTTAAGTTTTGTGTTTTTTCTTCTTCAACAAGTCTATGACACAAAATTTGTAACTTTTTTCACAACTGTTAACATGGTCTGTTCTAATTGATGCATAATAAAAGTTGTCGGTGGACGCCATGTGAAAGTAATGTAGCTCTAATGACAATTTGCTACTTTAACAAGTTGTAAAAAAGGTTGTCAAAATAGTTATGTCTTTAGCATTGTGCCTTTCTTCTTGTTGTATAAAGTCTGCAATTGGGTCTTTATGTTGTTTTGATGAGCTTTAGTTGATGATTACAATTATGACACACAGAACAGAAAAACCAAAAATGTAGCCTTTTAGGTTTTGGGTTTTATACTGTGGATGTGGATGCAAGCTACTAAAACCGAACCACATTAATGGTCAGGCCTCAATGTTCTTTCTTTCTCTCGCTTGTCTTCTCTTTGTTTCTAATAATAATATATTGTAATTTTTTTTGATAGGTAATAAGAAGTATTATTGATGGAAACTATTAATATATTGTAATGTTTATTGTTTGAGTTTGCAATCAAGTCTTTGTAGTATTTTTATGAGGTTTACTTACTGGACATGCTTTCCTGTTTTGTTGTGGATATTTTAGTTGCATTACTTATTGCCATTACCCAAAATCGAAGTGTTGTCCTAAAGTTGATATTTTTTCTGTGGTTTTAGTTTAGAATTTGGATTGCATTGCATTGCTTAATTTTTGGTGCCTAGTAGTGATTTTTTTTGTCAATGAGATTTGCTTCTGTGGTTTGGAGTTAAGGATTCAAATTGTAACATGGTTGAAGTAGTTTTGTTTTCTAGTTTTTAATCTAGTCTCTGAAATTGTAATTTTTACTATATTTTCCTACAGGTGAAATTCTTCTAACAATATATTTTTCTCAAAACACTTCATTCGTAAGTTCAATTTGTAATGGTGAATCACCTTCAAGGTCTTTCAATGGTTCATCCAACTCACCTTCTCCACGAAGACGGGAAGAAATTGCTTCCTCCAAGGAAGAGAAGTCTTGTGCACAGAAATCCTTTGCTGGCAGAATTGCTCAGATTTTCAATAAACATTCAGATACAGCTTCATCTTCGTCCACCTCTGATAGAGCCATTGACTTGTCAGAGCCACCTGAAACTGCTGGACCCGAGTTCTATGAGAACAAGTATGAGGATCAGTCTTCGTCTGATATTTTTGAAGAACTGATGAGGGCAATGGAGACAAGGGATCAAGGAAGTGAAATCCCAAGCAATTTACCAGGAGGAGTGGTTCTAGACCAACTGTATCAGATAGCACCTCCAGATCTGAACTCTTTACTTTTTTCACCTGATTCAGGCTTTTCAAAATCAGTGGCAGACATGCAGGGAACTACTGAACTGCAATTAGGATCTTGGAAATTTGAAAATATTGGTGAGAGCTTGAAAAGAGTGGTTAGTTACATTAAGGCTGCAACTAAACTAATGAAGGCTGTGAAAGCAACTGAGGAGCAAACGTATCTAAAAGCTGATGGGAAGGTTTTTGCAGTTTTGGCAAGCGTGAGCACTCCTGATGTCATGTATGGGAGCACCTTTAAGGTGGAAGTGCTCTACTGCATTTCACCTGGGCCAGAGCTGCCATCAGGAGAACCATCCTCCCGTTTGGTGATATCCTGGAGAATAAATTTTCTACAAAGCACCATGATGAAAGGAATGATAGAAAATGGAGCTCGACAAGGTATAAAGGAAAGCTTTGATCAGTATGCCATTGTATTATCTCAGGATGTTAAGCTAGTTGACTCTAAGGAACTTGGTTCGAATAAGGAACAGGTCTTGGCATCACTGCAGGCAGAGCCCCAGTCAGATTGGAAGCTGGCTTTACAGTATTTTGCTAATTTTACTGTAGTTTCCGCAATTGTTTTGGGATTGTATGTGCTTGTTCACATCTGGCTGGCTACACCCAGCACAATTCAAGGGCTCGAGTTTGTTGGGCTTGACTTGCCAGATTCAATTGGCGAATTCATAGTCTGTGGTGTCCTGGTTCTTCAAGGTGAACGGCTACTGGGGTTGATTTCGCGCTTCATGCAAGCCAGAGCGCAAAAAGGTAATATTTCCTTTATGAAGACAAAGTGATTGGCTTACCTTTGCTGTTTATCAACTGCCTAAACAGTTAACACCTTATTCTCCTACATCTGTGTCTCTACATATCATTGTTTCTTTCATTTTGAACTTTATTGATTTTGTGTATCCAATAATAGGCAGTGATCATGGAATCAAAGCACAAGGAGATGGCTGGTTGCTAACTGTTGCCTTGATTGAAGGAAGTAGTTTAGCAGCTGTTGATTCAAGTGGGTCCTCTGATCCATACGTGGTGTTTACTTGTAATGGGAAACTTAGAAGCAGCTCAATCAAGTTCCAGAAGTCTGATCCTCAATGGAATGGTGAATGTTATTCTCTTCTGCAGCAGTGTTCTCTTTAGGTCTTTAATTGTTATATTCTGTTAGGGTTGATCTTACATTGTCGGATCAAATTTATTAGTTCCATATCCAAATATAGTCTGAATCTGATTGTTTTTCTTCTTGTGACCATGTTGCAGAAATATTTGAATTCGATGCAATGGATGAGCCTCCTTCTGTGCTGGAAATGGAAGTTTATGATTTTGATGGACCTTTTGATGAAGCTACGTCTTTGGGACATGCTGAAATCAATTTTCTGAAAAATAATATATCAGATCTAGCTGATGTCTGGGTTCCTCTTCAAGGAAAGTTAGCTCAGGCATGCCAGTCTAAGGTTCACTTAAGAATTTTCTTGAACAATACAAGAGTTGGAAATGTTGTTAAAGAATATCTAAGTAAGATGGAGAAAGAGGTGGGGAAGAAGGTACACAGCTAATTCTGCTTTGAAAATCCACATTGCCTATGTGCTACTTCTTCTTTTTTGTTAAAAAGCATTGCACTTTGCTTTTCACATTTGTAGTTATTAATTTCAGTTATTTGTAGATAAATGTGCGGTCTCCTCAAACAAATTCAGCCTTCCAAAAACTCTTTGTGCTTCCACCAGAGGAATTTCTCATTAACGACTTTACCTGCCACCTGAAACGAAAAATGCCCCTGCAGGTGCTGTTGCTGTGGTCAAATCATGTTGAAAAGTTAAATAATTGTGCAGTTCCTTTTAATTATGTCAATCTTTGAGCTGTAGTTAGAGAACTTAAATATCAACATTCTTGACTTTCATGAGTTTAACTGATGCGTGCTTCCAAAGTTATATCTCATCACTTGCGGTTATTTCTGTGCAGGGCCGCCTGTTCCTCTCAGCAAGAATAATTGGGTTTCATACAAATTTGTTTGGGCATAAGACAAAATTCTATTTCCTTTGGGAGGATATAGAAGATATCCAAGTTGTTGCACCTACTCTGTCATCAATGGGCAGTCCAATTATTGTAATGACTCTCCGGCCAGGCAGAGGCATGGATGCCAAGCACGGTGCAAAGACACAAGATCAAGAAGGCAGGCTGAAGTTCCATTTCCAGTCCTTTGTGTCCTTTAATGTAGCACATAGGTAATTAATGGCCATATTATAGTATAACACGTTCACGCTTCTTTAAGCTAAAATGGAGTTTCTCCTATTTTCTTATGAGCTCAATCATCTATTTGTATGATTTTATACCTGTGGTGTTATTCTCTGTGGCCTTTTTCTTGTCTAGGACCTTAAACTAGACCTATATTAATTGTTTTTCATTTGCGCACTTATTGGTGTATGCTGCACATGACTTGACTATTTCAACTGAATCTATGCCATTTTGTCAATTTTTGGCTTCCTGTAACTGCTACTGAGTGCCTTCATTTAACTTTTAACTTTTCTGATCTTTGCAGCAGTGTTGTTAATTTCTATTTCTTTTCATTTGATCATTCCAGCAGCAATAAATTCTTCCAATATAGAAAATTTAGGACTTGTGCCCGTTCTGACAATTTCATTTTATTTTATATTTTTATTTTTTTTCATATATTAATACACACATTCTATGGGAATGTTATTTCTTGGCTACACAATTTTGTACTAGAGCCTGGGTGATCTTTTTGCCACCAAAGAAAACTTCCCTTTCACTTCATAGGCATATTGTTGATCATCAAGGAACTAAGTAGCAACTCAATTTGTTCATCTTTCTTTATCATGTGGGACATCTGCAGAACAATTAGATATAGGAGATACATTTTTAAAACAATCCTCTCTCTCACTGCTGAAGCATGCTATTCTGTATTGATTCATATCCTTTGATTGTCTTGAAATGGGGAAAACAGGCTTAATTACTAATTGATATGTGTTTCATAATTAAGAGTTATGTAATATTAACAGAATAGTGTCTGAAAGGAAAAAGAAAAAGAAGATTAGAAGGTTTTGATATCCTATTTTGACTTAAACAATTGATGGTGCTCAATAGGACAATTTTGGCTCTATGGAAGGCTAGATCCTTGAGTCCTGAGCAGAAGGTGCAAATTAGTTGAAGAAGCATCTGAAGCCAAAAGCCTCCAAAGCCTCCAAACTGAAGAGAGTGGGTCCTTCTTGGGCCTTGATGATGTCAGCATGTCTGAGGTTTATTCTTCCACTCTCTCTGTTCCTGTAAGCTCCTTCTCTCTCTCTCTCTCTCTCTGTACTTATATATCCATGTAAACTTTTTACAGAGGTGCACTCAGATGTGTGGCTCCATAGGAACAAATTTGTTTTTATCTTGCTTTTGTTCTAATGTCTATGCTGTGCTTCTGGAAATCAGAATCCTTCAATTTCCATCTAGAGATTCATAATTTTCTGTTCCTTTTTTTATTTTAGTCTTACATAAAGTAAGTGTCTTCCTATATCTCTAACCATCAAGTTTGTCTTGTTGGCGACTTTAGACAAGTTTCTTCATGGAGGCATTCAGTGGGGGTGAATTGGATCGTAGAGTTATGGAGAAAGCTGGTTGTCTTAACTATTCTTGCACCACATGGGAATCAGAAAAGGGTGATGTCTACGAGAGGCAAGTATATTACAGATTTGATAAACGTATTTCTCGTTATAGAGGAGAGGTGACGAGTACTCAGCAAAAGTCCCCCCTTCCTGATAAAAATGGATGGCTTGTTGAGGAGGTCATGACACTCCATGCTGTTCCACTAGGCGACTATTTCAATGTATGATGTAGACTGCTTAATTTATCCTTTGCAATTGTTTTTCCAGTTTTTGGCTTATGTTTCCTTCTTTCTTGGGTAGGCAATATTGACCTTCGCCTTTTCTTCTTTTGCAGCTTCACCTTAGATACCAAATTGAGGATTTACCCTCAAAATCACAGGGATGTAACATACATGTATTCTTTGGAATTGCATGGCTGAAAAGCACTAAGAATCAGAAAAGGATTACAAAGAACATCCTGCAAAGCCTGCAAGATCGCCTGAAGGATATGTTCTGTGTGGTTGAGAGGGAATTTGCGGCAAGATAGTGAGTGGATCTATTACATTTAGTACGTTGATATATGGGCTTTGGTTGATGATAGCTGATATTCATATAGCATCACCTTCCCAATGCCATGTCAGTGATGATATTCTCTGAGTATGTCTTCTTTCGGCTGTGGCTTAAGCTAGATTGCATGACAGGTCATAATTCTCCCTTGCAGATGTGCCTTCTAGCCTTGATGTGTTAGTGCTGCAGCAATATTTGATTCAAGAAACTCCTTAATTTGGTAGAACACAGGTGGTGGAGTTACGTACAAGTGAAACTTAAGATTTAACAGAGATTGATTGGATCCTTTCCATCATGCCGAGATTGGTACTCTATTTAAACTAGCTGAAGATGGCTGCAATTTTTGACAGACATGGAACTATTGGACCTTAGTTTCAATTCACAAGTCAGATAGAGTAACTATCTATTGCTCCTTTGTAATTAACCAGTATGTAACATGATGACACAACAATTTCAGATGATGTCTGAATGTAGACAGAATAGGCTTGGTACTTACCCAAAAAGAGAGAAAAACAAAAATTAGGATTGCCATTTCTAACTTGTGGAATTAGTAGTCATAAGATGATATATATGTTGTCTGTAGCCCCCATGTATGTACAACAAATGACAACAAATGTTGTTTTTTAGAAGTGTAGAAGCTGCGAATGTCATTATAAATGTGCAATGCCAAAATGCACCATTTTTCTAACTTTCCCTTTTATTTTTTAGCGTTAAATCACAGACATCAAATTGGTTCAAACCCAATGTAGAATCACCTGGCTGGAAATGTAAATAAATAAGGAACAGCATAAAAGTTTTTCATTCATTTTTAAGGTACTACAAATAGAAATGTAATAGTTTTTATCGAATGAATGAATCACTTATCTGATATTCATATCATGCACAAGCCGTTAACTTCAGAAAGCCTAGAGCAAAACCAATAAGGCAATAACCCCTCCCCCAAATCCCCCCCCCAAAAAAAAAAAAAAAAAAAAAAATTATCTTTTGTAGAAAATATGTTGGCAAGAAAATAAGATAAATTTTGTGTTGGCAAGAAAATCCAATAAAAAATAAAGATTGGAAGAAGAAAATATTGTGTTGGCAAGAAAATCCAATAAAAAATAAAGATTGGAAGATATTGCTTTGGTTTAAGATATGGAATACAGAAGTTCTTAGATTTATAGACAACATAATATGCCAATCTTTTTGGCTAAACTATTGCTTAGCGCCATTAGAGTTTGTATTGCACTTTATTTGAAATTTGATTTGGCTTCTGAAAACTCCAAAAATTGCTTGGCACCAATTTTGGGAAATAGGAGTAGGAAATTTTTTTATGTTTTGTGTTCCAAATCTTTTGATAAATTTGTCTAAGAGTAATTTTGAAAACTTTTGCTCTCTTATTTAAGAGACAAATCATTAAATGATGTTCCATTAAAAAGTTGAGTTTTCAAAACAAATCTAACAGTTTGGAATGAAGAGAGTAATATAATGTCTTAATTAAAAAAAAAAAATTGTAATTAATTAAAACTTTTAAGATAAACAATTGGGTCAGGGGGTTCTCTAGAGCAATTGGTTTCAATTTTAGTTTAGCTGTTGAATGTTGGGCTTTGAGATGGCTGACTCTTAGCTTCTCAGCTTGAACTTTTACTTCTTGAAATTGAATTAAATGCAAAAGTTGTTGATCTTGTCAACTCATCTTCCTCCTCTAACAGATCAATTTCGGGTCTTTTGAATGACTGCAGGATGCTTTGTTTTTTTTTTTCGGTAAGTAACTTATTTCATTAAACGGAAAGAGTAGTAACATCTCTTAATCACGCATTTGAAACAAAAGGTGAGAGAGAATCAGAATTACAACAAAAGAAAAAGGAATGGTGAGAAGTAAACTTGGCTAAAGCATGAGTCACCGAGTTTGCCTCGCTATACACCCAACAAAAAGAGCAAACATCAAAATTGATCAAGCCCGTTCCATGAAGCTAATAAGTTTGCTGATGCGCTTAACAAGCGAGGATGCCAACAATTTTAAGATTTTGTAACCTTCCATTATCCTTCTTTTCAAGAAATTTCCATTTTGTTAGATTAAGATTCTACCAGTCTTTGTTACAATAGTGTAACTATTATTATTAATTCTACTTTTGATGAAGGTATAAAGTCCCTTTTAGCCAAGTATAAAAAAGAAGTCCTTTTTAGCCCCTTTCAAAATTTTGTTAATAGAATTTTAGTGAAAGTAGTATTTTAAACATTAATAATAGAGTTTTACCTAAAACAAACTATTTTAATAATTTTGATATACTTATCATAAAATCACAAGACAAAAATACATTGGAAGACGATTTTAAGTGTGCTAAACAAATATATAATAGTATACCATATACTATGAATAAACAAAAGGATATTAATATTTTAGCCAAAAAAAAACAAAAGGATATTATTGACATTGAGCTTCTTATTCTAAAGTAGTAAAGTGAGTGAAATTCACAAAAATCTCTGAACTCTCTCTCTCTCTCTCTCTGAGGCCAGAGCCAGATAGAGGAACCCGTTAACTTCAGAAACCCTAGTTAAGGTAAAAACCAATAACCCCCAACAAAATAAAATCTTCTTACTATGTATAACAACGTTTTCCTTTCTTAATCTTGAATCAAATCTAAACGTTGGCTTTGCGTTTTGTCCTATTCTTAATCTTCCTTTCTTTTACAATAAAAATTTAAAATTTTACAATTTAGGTTTTTTGCACTTGTAGCATAATTTCTCAACATTGTAATCTGCTTGAATAGTAGAATCCCTTTTTTGGTTGTTTTAGGTTTACTCTCTTTGACAGTTGACACTCATATAATCATACTCTTGAAGCTTAGTCTAAGTTACTTGCTGTATTTTGAGGTTGGAATTTCTGGGCTTTGTAGTAAAATAGATGCTTATGTTGAGATTGCATCTGGGTTCATTCATATTTTTGTTATTATTGAGGGGGTGTTTATCAAATTACTAGAAAATTTAGAAAATAATGTATGGAAGAGCTGGTCTTGATCGATTCAAGAAAGCTGAAACCTTGGAACCATTCTCAGTGAATGCCAATTCATCTTATAAACCCAATAATCAGTCTGTCCCCAAGCCAGCTTCTTCCACTTCCTCAGCTTCAAATACCCACTTGCTAAAGAATGCCCAATACCAGCACCAATCCCATGAATCTAATAGGCCAGTGGCGCTGGAGGCTGCACCATTGGTGGGGCAGCACGTGACTCAGATTGGAGGGGGGCAATCGACTTGGCAACCGCCTGACTGGGCAATTGAGCCTCGGGCGGGGGTTTATTATCTTGAGGTTTTGAAGGATGGAGTGGTTCTTGATAAGATTAATCTAGATAAGCGACGACATATCTTTGGGAGGCAGCTTCAAACTCCTGATTTTGTGCTTGATCATCAGTCCGTTTCGCGCCAGCACGCTGCAGTCGTTCCTCACAAGAATGGGAGGTTAGATCTGTTCTCAATCTTCCTTGAAATTATTTGGACTTGTTGTTTTGTTCTTTGCTTAAAAGACTTTGACATGTTATATGTGTTACATGTTAGACCATACTATACTATATTTTTTTTATGATTGAAAGCAGAATTGATAGGAAATAGAGTGGGATTGACTTCCTTGTTTGTAGCGATAGTGGCTTAGTGCAGTGGAACTTTTGTTACATTGATTTGATGTTAGTTGATCAATTCAAAAATTCATAATGCACCAGAATTAGCTCAACTCTGAGGGAAAGTATCGCTCTTTACATAAAAAAAACGCTGAGGGAAAACAGTGAGGAAAAGAGCAAACTTGTCTTATATAGAGTTAGAGCTTAGAGGTGGATGTTTCTATTCTTATCTGTACTATAATAAAAATGTTTTATCATCTGAGGTTCAACATTATTGGGTTTGCATCTTGTTGTTGTTCTATTGGGCTATAGCTGCTTCTGAGGTGCAACCATCTTTCACTGTCCATGTTGGCATGCATATATCCTTTATACTTGTAAAGACATGGGGATAAATGCCTGTTACTTCTCACAGATAATTCAGTTTTGTGAAGTTTGGAAGGTTCATTTCTTTTAATCATGGCATTCACAATGTTCTATCTTTTCCACCAGCATATATGTAATTGACTTGGGATCTGCTCATGGTACATTTGTTGCAAATGAACGCTTGACTAAAGATTGCCCTGTTGAGCTTGAAGTGGGGCAGTCTTTGCGGTTTGCTGCATCAACAAGAATTTATATCTTGAGAAAGAATGAAGCAGCTCTTTTTTCTCGTCCTCTGCCCACAGAGCTTAGTTTACCGCCGCCTCCTGATCCATCTGATGAAGAAGCTGTTGTGGCTTATAACACACAGATAAATCGTTATGGTTTGAGCAAGCTTAACCTACTGTCTAATTCCAGTGAGTCTAGTAACTCAGAAGCTGGAAGAAATGACAGCCGACAGTCAGAAAGATCTACTAAGAGAATGAGGAAGCCGAGAGTAGCCTTCAAGGATCAAGTTGGAGGAGAGTTGGTTGAAGTCGTTGGGGTTTCAGATGGCGCTGATGTAGAAACAGAACCTGGTCCAGTAGGTGTGAAAGAAGGAAGTCTTGTTGGAAAATACGAAGACCTCATACGGACTACAGTAATACCTAAAGGAAAGCAACAGTCCTCTGTGAAGGAAGATACTACTTCCCAAAAAGGTGTGACCAATAAACTACAGGAAGTCTTAAATAAGGTCAAAACCACTCCAAAAGGTGGAATTTATGATGATCTCTATGGGGAATCGTTTTCTGGCAAATTGGGTTCTTCCTGGGCTTATTCCTCTGTTAGTTCTGGTGTTAGACCGGCTTCTCCAACAAAAGACACCCAAGGCAAGACATCGAGTGGAAACTCGAGTAATGTTGATGAAGACAATGATGATGATTTGTTTGGTGACTAACTGAAGTGGGCAGACTAGGTCGTGGAAGGATTGTGTTATTTTCCTGTATGATTGGAAGTTGAGAAGCAGTGAACTGCTTCCCTTGAAAATGGGAGATATATGTTGAATTCATTAACAATTTTTGTTTGCAATTGCATGCCCCACCAAGGGTCTTTAATCTCCAATTCAGTTATAACCCAAGACTGGCATTTGAACCTGTATGATCCTAGAGGAGGCCAAAAGGAATTAGTCAAGGCTGTTTTTCAGCAGGTCAAGTTATTCTTTTTTTGTCACACTCAAACCTGAAATAATGTGCTTGTGTTGGTCTAACAACAATGAAGACCATTGTGAATAATAATTAATTTTGTAGGACAAAAAGTAAAAGTAAAAGAAAAAGGCAGTGTATGTATGTCATTTGATAGATTTGATTTTATTAAGCATGAGTGCCTCTATTAACGGGCTTCATGTTGTCCGAAAATGCATTGAGCCTCTTGTCGGTGTGTTTTGGTTCGTGTATAGATTGGATTGGATCTTGGAAGCCCAGTGCAATATGGCCCAAAAAACAGTCCTCAGTGTTTACCTTCTTAATTAAGTGTGAGAGGGAATATGTTATTAAACTACCAAGTCATTGGCTTAAAATAAAAATATTTGTTACTTATCAAAAAAATAAAAATATCTGATAGTCAAAAGGTAATAAATTATGTAACATTGACTTTAGAGGGACCCCAGGAGGAGAATTAAAGCAAGGTTAAGACGCAAATTCTACTTCGTTTATCTTTAGTCGCAACATAATGCATCATTAAAGCAGCACATTAGAACTAAAAATGGGTTGGTGAAAGACAACTTTGTTTTTAATGAGAAGCACATGATTGGGTTTCCAGGAAGCTCATTAGTCTAGCTCTAGCCAGATATTACACAATGATAGCAAAATCTAATTAAGAAACAAGAAAGAAAATTAAGATAATGATAGAGCATGATGATGATGATTATAATCATGTCATTAAGATGGCTGATCGTCATCATGAGCATCATCAGCACCTCATCATATATATAATTCATAACATAAATGGGGTTTGGGGATCCCATCCAGAATATTGCTTTAAGCTAATACTGCTTTAAGGTATAGGTTAAAAGCCTATTGAACGTACAGTTAGCACATCCTCTTCAAATGAAGGGATTGAAGCGATAGGTGGGCCTAGGTTTGTAGTTTCTTATTAGCATTACTTTACTCAAGCTTTGTGAGAAAAAGAGTGACACACGTGCAAAAGCAAGCACATGAACACAAAGAAGAAGAGATTAACTAGACACACGGTGACAAGGAGAGAAATTGTTGTCTGTGTTTGGCCTCCAAAACAACCAACAAAGAAGCCAGAGAAATCCCACCCACTATGATGTAACAAACGGTACAGGACAAGACACGTGGCCGACATGCAGGATCAAGATGGACATGGACTAATGCTTGCTTGCTTGCTATGCTAATTAGATAGAGAGAAAGAATATACCAAAAGATAGTGGGGGAAAGCATGATGAGGAAGGGCACAGGAGATCTTTCATTTTGGTCCCACTATTATAACTCTCCTTTCCTTTTGTTTAGTTTTGGAGGAATTGAAGGACTAGGAGCACTCTTTCTCTTTCTCTCTCTCAACTCAACATTAAGTCTCAACTATTTGTTCCTGCAGCCCACTTGCATTGCATGCCTTTAATTTGTGAATGAATTCAATCATAGAGCTACCACCAATTTCAAGCAAAGAGACTGCTCTCCTTCACATTTCTATTCTCTTCTCTTCCATTCAAGCAGCTTATCATAATATGCTTTTGATATATTACCATGTTGACTAATCCCAACCAACCACTTGCACTCTTTTTTCTCTTTCTCTCTCTTTCCAATACTCTTGGTGAGACACTAGGGGGCCTCTCTCTCTCTCTCTCTCTCTCTCTCTTTTAGTTGGTGTGTCTAAATAGCTGATATTAACAGAAACCCATAAACCTCTCTCTCTCTCTCTCTCTCTCTCTCTCTCTGAGGATTATATGCATGAAATCCATATTTCACGTCGCATATAAATTATGCATCTCATGTTCAAGTACATATATGTATGTTTCTGACTTAAGGCTCTTCTCATATACTGCTGCCTTCAATCAGAAAGTGGAATTTTGCATAGCTTCACGCTCGGCCTTTCTCAACTTTGTGCAGTGATCACTTGGGGTTCTGAGGCTCAATTTGCTGCCTTTTCAATTGTAAATAGTAGTGCTTTCTTGGATTAATCAAACAACATCAATCAGATATTTCTGGTACGTTCTCTTAATTAAGTGTATATTCTGAATTGTCAATGTATTTTTTAATATAGTGCTAATTAATTCTGTTGGTATAGAGAGATAATTAGGAATGATTTTGATTGATAAAATTATATAATATTAATATTGTTGTATTGTATTAATTGTATCCCCACTCCAAAAACAACCAAAAGCTCAAAGTGATTTTTCCTTCTGTTATACAGATCATGAAGATTCTGCCATACTTTGCTAGCGGATAAAATAATGTAGAAAAAGAAACTATACTGTAGGCGTTAAATATAAAATTCCAAAAGAATATGGACAAAAGGAAAGCAATAAGACCTTATGGGGGCTTATGGGAAAGTTCTTTATCAATATCAAAAAGAGAATGTTAACTTAAGTAGCTAAATAGAGCATAGTGAATGGCATCCAATCTTCAAACTTTTTAAAGCCCAATTTTTGATTATGTATATATATTCATTGAGACTGACAGCAACAAGCAATACATTTCCTGATCTTTAATATATATATATGTTCATGATATATTGGGATCTGGTAAAGCTACCTTTGAAAAAAGTTGGCTTGGGAGGCTTAGTCTACTTATTTTTCCTGCTTAAAAAAAAAAAAAAAAAAAAAAAAACTCAAGGGGGGCTTTTTTCCAATATGATAAAAAGTTCTGGGTGCTGTTGCCACATTAGCACTGTGTGGTGGTTTCTTTACCACCATTTGTCTGCGAAAGCAGAGACCACACTATGTTAGATTTCAACCAATAGGTGGTGATAAAGGCACCTGGACCAACATCACGTTATCCCTTGGAACTATAGAACAATAGAAGATTCTTCTTTTCTTTTCCTTTTTTGTTTTTTGTCTTTTTTTTTTCTTTACTTCTTTTGATGAGGGTGAGAAAGTCTAATTTTTTCCCCCCCAAGAAAATAGATGTATACATGCTTGGGTGTACTTGTCTGACATCAAAGATATATATGCATTTAAAAGTTAATTGAACAAACTATTTTGTTAATCATTCATGTAATAGGAGGTATTAAAAATGTACTTGGAAAAAAGAATAAAAAAGGGAAATTTGTTGCACCCTTTTAATTAATTTTCTAAGGGACATGTGGAATGCTTGAGAGAGAGAGAGTATAGTCTGTTAGGTGAATTAAAATCATAAATGCGTTTAGGAAGGTACATTAACCTAGACCCTTAATTCCACCAACTCCCTTGATCTCTCTAACTTGCTATTACTTCCTAATTTAGAAGATTATGACTGGAAACACCAGTGCATCTTACTCACATTCTGAATACATGTCCATGCCAATTTAATATTAGTGTCTGTTAGGACAGTTTAAGTTGTAATTAAGTCATTCGATAAATGAGTTTAAGAATCCAATGGCCTAGAACATAATCGGAATTCAGGCCAAAAGTTCATCACAAGCACCTTCAACATTATTCTGTACAATATGTTCTAGTTTGAATTGGTTATGTAAATCAAAGCCAATACAAAATGATGATTGATTCATAGTTCAAATTTCATGGCATCCGTGGCTGCTGTGGCTATATTTTTCAATACTAATTTGTAAGTAATTCATTTCTCACCATATGCTTATACTGTTTTTCATTGAACAGATACCTGAGGAAAATAATAAACTTTTGAAGGCAAACAATTATCGATCTTGTTCAATATTCATTGAGTATTTTCTTCTTTTTGGTTCCTTTTGTTCGCCAAAAAAAGGAGTAGTTTTTCTTTTAAATGAAACAAATTCTCAAAGGGAAAAAAGGATAAGATTGATTTTTATCTGTAATATTTGTGTTTTATGAATATTTTTTTTATATATAATGGCACTTTAATTTTGTTTACTTTATTTAAAACATGTCTTAGATGTCTGAAGAATAGATAGTATAATGTGAAAGGCAAAAAAGTGGAATTGATGAGCCATGAAAGTAGAAGACTTTATAATATAGTTTCATTTCAATCTGTTTTTCCCTCTGGTCAATTCTGAAGTTTCATAATGGAAACTGCACAAATATTGATCTGTTAACAGTACTAGGAAACTTGATTGCTAGGGGACAGTCTATTTTGCCCAGCATATATAAGACCATCACTCCAACTGCAGGGGCAAGGAGCACAGGGTGTTCCATGAAAATAGAGGTCCTTTGGGAACACATGTAAAATTAAAAGAAATATTCTAGTCTAGTGGACAAATGATAGTCATATTTTCTTATATGTTCAGGAAAAAAGAAATATAATGTCATGTGTGTTTACGTAATTTTATGTCATATGTAACTGAATCCTCGGGTTGTTCAGTTTCATGTTACATGTGTCAGGAATTGGCACAGAAGGCTGAAACATCCGGAGCCTAATGTAAATCAGTGAGAGTAGCTGTGTCCACATCCTTTGAATGAACTTACAAGTTACAACTAATTAATTAACTTTAAATTTAAAGTAACGTCCAAACATGCCAGAGTAGAGACAAATTTGCATGGCTTGCAGAAATGGCCTGAAAGTAGTAGCACAATTTTATACTGCACCTTTGTGACTGTGTTACAGTGCACATCACAGCAAAAACTTGTAATATTTATTGGTTTTGTTTTGTTCTGATTTCTAGGTGTAACTTCCTTCTATAAAATTGAAGGGCTTGTGGGTCTGGCTGCATACAGGAATTGAGGATGGTTGAGCTCCTGTAGGATGCAAGGTGAGATAAAGAACCACTTCCTATTTTCATTCTACTGGTGAATTCATGAACCCCAACTTGTCATTCATCATCTCTGTTCTTGTCTTGATCTTCTTCTATTTCATTTTTGACTTCTTAAAATTTGATGTATTATTTATTCTTTTCAAATTTTTATGTTTTGCAGGTATTAAACCACCCTTGTTACAATCAAACATATATTTATTTGTAAGTACATCCTAAAACACTCTCTAATTCTTCTTTTCCAAGCGATTTTTAGTTTTAAGTTGTACATTTCTTCCATACTACTTTCTTTGACTTGTTAGTCTAGATGCTGTTATTGTCTATCCATTTCTCCATTTCATTTGGCCTTCGTTAATTACTATTCTATTGGAATCAAAATATTGGTAAAGCAGTCTTCAACTGCAATAAAGCTGACATATGAGTAATATCTCAAGTGCGTTTCTTTCCAATGAATTTAATTCTCTGAAATATGATACCACTGCTTTGATTATTTTTGTGAATGTGTCTACTTAATTTCAGCATGCATTAAATGTATGCACAAATACACTTTCTTGTTTCTTTCTTTACTCTTCCTTTTTTTGACCCTTTTTTTGTCTGTATCATAAAATGTGACAATGTTTTTCAGATTCTGGATTTCATTTGGAAGAAGTCTTGAAAGGGCACGTCCAAGTGTTATGAAGGAAGGTCTAATCAAGGTCTATTGACAAAAAGAGCACAACCGTCATAAAAATGAAGTTTATGAAACTTGGAACAAGGCCAGACACCTTTTACACAGAAGAAGCAACCAGGTAATTTTATCATATACTATTATCAACTTCTATTGTACTGCACTAAGAAATGTTTTGTGTTTTGAAGCTAAAACTAATAAAATTTGTTGTACAAATGCAGGACCGTGATTTCAGATATACCTAGCGACGTTATCATACAAATTAATGATAGCAATTATCTTCTCCATAAGGTATGAACTGATAAGGAAGTATTGTGCCTCATTTAGCAAAAAAGAAGATGGTGATTTTGTATTTCTGTTTTTCACTGATGCAAGAATTTTGTTGTATATCTTCCTGCATGCTTCTTATTCAGACTCAATCATGGACACATAATCATGGTCAGAGCATATGAGAATGATCCTGGATACATAAAAAAGATGGAAACCAAATCATTAGAAATCCATAGGCAAAAGACAGCTAAAATGCATGAAAAAGATGTTAGAAGTTCAAGTTAGCATTTTGGGACAATTAAATTCTTCTAATTGTGAATTCCTAGAAGAAGAATTTTTATTGTGCTTGTGCATTTACTTTTCTTCTTGATCATTGTCACTTAGATCCTTGTTAATTATACTATTCTTAGCTGCAGTTTCCACTTCTTCCAAAGTGCGGGCTCCTACAACGTCTTTGCTCTGATGCTGGTGAGTCTGACATTGTTACAATTGAGCTTCATGATCTTCCTGGAGGGGAAGATGCTTTTGAACTGTGTGCCAAGTTTTGCTATGGAATTATGATTAATGTCAGTGCTCATAATTTTGTTCCTGCATTCTGTGCCGCTAAGTTCCTTAGAATGACTGAATCTGTTGAGAAGGGAAACTTAGTTCTAAAACTTGAGGCTTTCTTCATGTCATGCATCCTTGAAGGCTGGAAGGACTCTATCATCACACTCCAGAACACATCTAAGTTACCTGAGTGGTCTGAGACTTATGGACTCACCAGAAAGTGTATTGATTCAATTGTTGAGAAAATCCTCACACCCCCAGCAAAGGTGAAGACTTTTACTTGTAAACTTCTTCTTATTTTCATGAGAGAGTGATTCTAAGATGTGAATTTTAAGATTGTTCTTTTAGATAGAAATCCTTGCTTAAAATTGATGACTCTGTGCAGGTGGCATGGTCCTACACTTATACTAGACCCGGTTACTCCAAAAAACACCACCATTCTGTCCCAAAGGATTGGTGGACAGAGGATATATCTGACCTTGACATAGACCTGTTCCGCTGTCTGATTACTGCCATCAGATCAACTTATATGCTGTCACCACAGCTTATTGGTGAAGCTTTGCATGTATATGCCAGTCGTTGGCTACCAGACACTACAAAGAATAGACCTCCAGAGACTTCAGTTTCTCAAACTGAAGAACTTATGGAAAAGAATAGACGAATTCTTGAAACTATAGTGAGTATGATTCCTGGAGACAGAGGATCAGTTTCAGTTGGCTTTCTGCTGAGGCTGCTAAGCATAGCAAATTATCTAAGAGCTTCTCCAATGACTAAGGCAGAACTCATAAGGAGATCTAGTCTGCAATTTGAGGAGGCTACAGTGAATGACTTGCTCTTTCCCTTACACTCAACCTCTGAGGGGCACTCTTATGACATTGACTTAGTTGTGTCAGTATTAGAAAGTTTGGTGGTGCTTTGGAGAAGAATATCTCCTGCAGCTACAGAAAACAGCCAGTTTCTGGCATCTATTAGGAAGGTTGGGAAGCTCGTTGATTCTTATCTTCTAGTGGCTGCAAAGGATGTCAACATGCCAGTATCAAAGATTGTATCTCTTTCTGAAGCATTGCCAGACATTGCTCGGCCAGAACATGATGGCCTTTACAAGGCAATCAACAGTTATCTTAAGGTATCCTACTAAATATCATACATGGAACTAAAGCAAAGTGAAGGATTGATAAGAACCAATTTGCCACATACTTTCAAAATTTTCAAGGCTTAATGCTATTAGATGCAGGGCCAAACATATTCTTGCACATTCTCAATGTAATATTAGTAAGAAGCAAGTTCATGATAACTTTAATTCACTAATTTATTTCTTACACATTCGCCATGTGTCTCAATTGACAAACAGGAGCATCCTGATTTGAGTAAGGCAGACAAAAAGCGCCTATGTCGGATTCTAGACTGCCAAAAATTATCTCCAGAAGTACGTGCCCATGCTGTAAAAAATGAACGGCTACCTTTGAGAACTGTTGTGCAAGTCCTCTTTTTTGAACAAGAGAGAGGTTCCAAGGAAACCGGTCACAAGCTGCTACCCCCAGAGCTTATTCGAAATCAGACACTAAGTACTGGAATTGACCAAGGTAAGCTAAAACTGGGCCCAGAAGAAACATTGAGTAGAGGGGAAGGCGCGAGAAGAACCATCACTCCTGCAGGAAACAGTGAAAAAGATCAAAATAAAATGAAGAGATCAGATGGAAAGTTGCCAGTAGAAATGGAAAAAAAGTTGATCATTGGAGAAATTGAGGAAAATGAATTAGAGAAGGGGAAGGAGATTAGAGAAGAAGGAATGTCTCGGTGCAAGTTGGATCCCAAGAAGATCATAACAAAGGGAAGTAGATCAGACCATAGCCGTGACAAAGGTAGAGACAGATAGTAAATGAAGACCCTATTGATTCTCTTAGAACTTACTTGGCCTTGTTCTCTTAGTAAATGTTTTGCTTTTAAACTGTTTTTTTTTTTTTTTTTTTGATAAAATTTTAAACTGTTATATAAGCCATTTGCTTCATTTATGTCAGTAGAAAGTTCTTATTAGTCTATCTATCAGTAGTTAAATATTCTTGCAACCTAATAGATAATTCAATTTCCATGGGATTCCCAGAGGCCCCATTTAAGAAATACTGCAAATTATACCATCATTGAATGAAAACAAGCCAACAAGTTTTATACCTGAGAAAGATACTCAAGAAAGTAAGTACGCCATGTAAATTCTCTACTTAAAAATGATAATAGGTTTAATCATAATCAACTATTTTGCCAATCTATTCACTGATATGCTTTTGTAGCAATTGGCTACTCCATTTGGCTGATCATCTTCACCAAATTAGGTAGTAGAAGTATGGCTTAAGGAAGTAGTAAGACTGAAAAAAAATTAGTTAGCAATCAAAAGCTCTTTCTTTTCATTGATGAATAAGAAGTTTTATTCAATCAGGAGAGAGTACAGCTTATAAAACAAGCAGCAACTGTTGTTGCAGTCCAAGCTACCCTTACATCAGAAAACAAAGAGAAAACCAATCTCATCAATTAGCAAACCACCAAATACACCAATACAACAACTTCAAAACTAATGAGTGTCAAAAACAGTAGAAGGGATCTTCCAGAGTATGTATAGAACTTCTGTTTTAAATTGAGTTTTTGACTTTTCTGCAAGTAGAAAGCCTTAGCTTCACTTCTCAAATTGCCATTATGGAGACTAGCATTTCTATCAGTTCATATACAGTACAATCTAGCCGCCCAAGCCAATCTGTTTCTAGAAAGCTTTAACCTTGAGTTTTTTGCTAGTCCAATCCAGCTCCTTCCATATCATAAAAGCACTCAAAATATAACAATTTGCAATGCAGTATTTTGTTGTAAGTCTATTCTCAAGTGTCAACAACCAAACCACCTGACAAAAGCATGCTTAAAGGGATATAATCAATATTTAATAGGCTTCTTCTCTTTGATTTCTACCAGACAGCTCCATCTTCCCACGTGACATCCGAATTCATATCATAACCAACTATTATTAAAATTACAATAAAAATAAAATAAATAAACAGTAAACCACATCTCACTCTCACACCAGCCAAACTCAATCAATCCCTTTCTACAGTTGCTTAAATACCACTAAAACTTATTAGCCTAACCAAGAAGCAGGAACTTTGACCGAAAGGTAGATAAGGTGAAGAGTAATGTCACACCCAATTGTTTTCACAACTTTTTTTTGACCCGAAAGGTAGATAAGGTGAAGAGTAATGTCACACCCAACTGTTTTCACAACTTTTTTTCTTAATTTGTTTAGGTGATAAGTTATAATTAAAACAACAAAATTTACATGAATATACACGAAAATATTATGGTAAGGTGAATGAAAAGTTACCTAACTCCAATGGTCTCAACTCTACGTGATTATTGGACCACCAACTACGAGCCACGTGTGTATCGGGAATTAGTTTTGGTTTGCCACTTTGCCTTCCAAATATAGATAGCTACTGTACACCTTAAAAAAAAAACCCAGATGCCATTTTTAATGTATTATTAATCACAAACATGAACCTGCTTAAACTAAAATAGAACCCAACCTCGATAATACTAGTAAAGTTTGTTTGTTTTTTTTTTTTTTTTTTTGGTTTTTTAGGAAAATTAATTATTCGTTAGACATGTCTGAAA
The DNA here is from genome assembly GCA_907173295.1 of Fagus sylvatica. Taxonomy (NCBI): domain Eukaryota; kingdom Viridiplantae; phylum Streptophyta; class Magnoliopsida; order Fagales; family Fagaceae; genus Fagus; species Fagus sylvatica. The sequence continues at coordinate 40,688,131 of OU015767.1, forward strand.
ATCTTGACTCGTCCTCCTCTTCCTTCTCATCTTGTTGGTGGCTCTCTCTTGTTTCCTCTTCTTGGTCTTTCTGAAAAGGTAAACCCCTTTTGTCCCTTTATAATTATCTCTGCAGTTTCTTCTCTTTGATTTGATTCATGTTATCATTCATTGAAACTGTTTTTGTTTGTGAAATTAATCAAGAAAAGCACAAATCTTTTTGGTGGGTTCTGTTTGATCTGTTATGGGTCTTATTCAATTTTGGTTTTCAAAGGTGGCATTGGAGTTCCTGGATATATTTTTGCCTATGTACGTGTGTGTAAATGTGTGTAATGGACAATGGTATTGATGGGGTCTGATTTGTTGATTTCAAGGCAAACTTATTAAATAAATTGATTTCAAGGCAAATTCGTAATTTTATCTAAGGATTTGTGGGTAATAATGCAAATGAATCCCCAAAAGATTCACCTGGTTTGACAATCTTTTGGGTTGTCACACAAGTACTTGGGAATGCATAATGTTAAGCATTTAGTATATAAGGCTAAAAGTTCTCTGTCAGGGGAAATCACAGTGAGCTGCTGGTTGTTGTTGGTATTGAATAATTGTAGAAAGCACATGGGCTAGATTACTGCCCATTACATGCATGCATATAGATTTAGTTTCCTGCCGTGCTGCCCCAGTATGTTGTAGGGGCTTTGGCTGCGGATGGTTGTTGTAATTATCCTTTTATTGAAATATAAACGTTTTTATAAGCAAGATATATATAGGTTTAGTTTCACAAAGAGTTTGGATGTTTTTCATTTTGCATATGCTTAGTTTGTTGCCAAGAGGACAGGATGTGGAAAGGAATGGTGCGTTGTTGTAGTGATCCCGGGTATGGTTGAAGTAAGAACCCGATGTTTCTTTTTTCTTTTTTCTTCTGCGTGGCAACAAAGGAACAGAATTTTGGACTCTTATAACTATCAGCGGACTCTAAAGAATTGGTCAGATTCTGAAATTTCTTTTCTTAAATAAATCTATATGGTGACAAAGAGAGCAGATTGGACTCCTTTGTCACATGTTTGATTTCACCATCCACACATGTTTAGTTTCCAAAATGGTATGAGGCATTTTTCATATTCATGTCTGGTTTGTTTTTGGTGAGAAGAGAGTAGAAAAGGAAAAAAAAAAAAAAAAGTTTTGGATTCTTACTAATATCCAGGGTTCAAAACAAATTGTAAGTTTCTGATGTTTTTTCTCCTTTTATTTATAGGTATGCATATTAGTATTTATGGTAAAAAAAAGCGACTGAATTCCTTTGTTGCATGTTATGGTGGGACTCCAAAGCAGTTATTGATGCAGCTACATATATTTGCAGTTTTAGCATAGAAATGATTCAGAATCTAATTCGGTGACATTGGGCTCAGGTCACAGAAAATGTTCTTTAGAAATTTGTTACAATTGCCTGATTATATTTATTTTAATGCACTATATTGCCTGTCTATCTAGATAACAATGTCCCTAAAGGTGTAAGCTTGGGTTTTTCCTGAAGTTATTCATAGCATAACGGTGTTCTCATAAATGTTCTTGATTTTCTGTTTAATCACCTGAATGCTTTGTTGTCACTTTCATCAAACTCGCTGGACAACATCAATCTGTCACAATTCACTTTTATGCTTTGATGTAGGACAATATACTCTCATCACAATCCTGTGTCTTTAAGAATATAATTTTAAATATGGCAAATGTTGATCATTTTTTGCAAGTTTACACAAGAGTAAACTAGCTGTTATAAGCATTCTAGAAAGTTACCGGTTTTTTTTTTGTGTATGCACTTTGTTTCCTTGACCACTCACTATTTAGGCATGGGTCTGCTGGAGAATTAAGAGGTTAATTGTTTTCCTCAATTAATTTCTATTATTTGGGTTTCTCTTAGCTGGAGAGTTCATATTTCAAGCATTATCTTTTCCTTGTCCACAGGTATGGAGTGTTTTGGCATCTGGAAAAGATCATGGTGCAGTGCCTAGACGGTCTAAAGCATTTGTGTGCTGCTTTCATCAATTGTTGTGACGCTGATTTATATAAGCAACCCAAGGGTCTTGAAGATCCAGAAGCTCTTGCAAGAGAGACAGTCTGTATGTTGCCTTCTTTGTTAAACTTTCCAGTTATAGATGTCAAGAAGCATGCCTGGGAAAATAATTTATGGAAGAGTTGTCTCTTTCAATAATATTATTGATTATGAACTCTTGAACAGCTAATTTTGTTTCCAAATTCCAAATTGATCTTCAAAAATATTGATGTTACCTGAGGCCTCCTTAATGGAATCTACTCAACTGTTACTTATATATATATATATATATATAAAAGAATCTACTCAACTCTTTCAAGAACCTTTTCTCTTTATTAGTGGAGCATTTTTCAAAACAGATATTAAAACTAGGGAAAGGAGGTACTTTGCTGCTCTATTTACTATGTGATGCGACGATAGCCCCAGGGGCACATCTAGGTCCTCATGGGTGATGTGATCACTTTCTGATATCCTAAGTGATTCTTAATACCGTCTTACTGCATTTTCCAATATTTGATCCGTGCTAGTTTGTTATATGACTGTATCTTATGTGGTAGTGTAAACATCTGTAGCATGCTAAGATTTTAAAAATTTGTTACTTCAAATGCAGTTAGTGTAAGTGAGATAGAAGCGCTGTATGAACTGTTTAAGAAGATAAGCAGTGCTGTAATTGATGATGGGTTGATCAATAAGGTACCAGATGTCATAGCATACACTGTTCTATTTATATCTGAGTTTTATTATTCTGCTTGCACAATCAAGATAAAAGTGACTTTGTTTTATTTGATTTCAATGTAACGATGACCACAATCCTTTTGAACAGGAAAAATAATCTCTTTTGAGGTTTCATTTATGACTCATGATTTATCTCACGCTTGTGTTATAATGATTATCCTCTTAATACTATCTTTCAGGAAGAATTTCAACTAGCCTTGTTTAAGACAAACAAAAAGGAAAGCTTATTTGCTGATCGGGTACTCCTTTTATATATCCACTCTTCAGTTTTTGTTGGTTTGTCTTTGATCCACTTTGTGTCCGTGATAATTTATAATTCTAATGTATTTTCACTTGGTAGACATGAATTTATTTTCTTAGAATGCCTTTATGTATCTTGTAGATCCGCTGACATTTCGTATAATTTAAATATATAGCTACAGGCTCATTGACCTTCTTATGGCTTTAAACCTTTTGACCCATTTTGGGATGTAAACCCATGGCAGGCTGCTTTAAGCTTGAATGACATTCATGCATTAATATACTTGAAATCCTTTATGAACACATATCCATTCATGAGCCCCAAGAAAGTATTTGTGCTATTTATAACCATCTGCTTTTCAAATTTTATAGGTATTTGACTTGTTTGATACAAAGCACAATGGGATACTAGATTTTGCAGAGTTTGCACGTGCTCTCTCTGTCTTTCACCCCAATGCACCAATTGATGATAAGATCGAATGTAAGTATTTTATCTAAGTATTTTGAAATTGTTAAATCCTTACAAGTTAAGGGCCTTAATTTAGTAGAGAGAAAGGGAGCTGTAGCTTGTGTGCATGGTGATTTTCATATATGATTTTGTGGTGGGGATGCGTAACTTTTCCCTTCTTGCAGTTTCATTCCAATTGTATGATCTCAAACAGCAAGGGTTCATCGAGAGACAGGAGGTATTGCTCTCTTAATTGCTTTTGAGTGAATATATCATATTTTGTCAACTATCCTTGCAAAACTCAGTATGTACTTGGAATTTTAATCTACCGAAAGTTTATGCATTTTTGTGTGTGTTAGTTATATCAATATAGCATTTTATCTTTTGGAAATGGAAAATTTTACTTGTTTACATAACTTTTGTTTTCATTAATTAGGGCGTTTAGAAAATGTAGTTTCTCTGGGATGATAGCCATGGGAAGCGAAAATGTGGTTTACAAAAAATTGTTCCCACTATTTTACACCTCTTTGAGGTGCTAATGGACTTATCTAAACTTACATTAAGGCACTCATTGCTCAGATGAAACCCTTTTTTTTTTCTGTTTCAATTTTATTTTTGGATGAATGAAAGCATTGTGAATACTGAACAAAAAGTGCATATCCTGGAAAAATGTGAGGCATATTCTAAGAGAGAACTTTTTTACATAGTTGAGGCATCAGTGTGGAGGACTGAAATCATAATCCAGTAAGGATGCCTATAGAAGTGATGAATTTAATTTCATAAAGGATCTTGAGCTTCTAAATGTGAAGCTACAAGTTCTTGAAAGTCGAGATTCTCACGTTTCACTTTTAAATACATTGTAGCAGATGATGTGGGTATAACTCTTTTAAGGACTTCTATATCAGTCAGATGCCTGTGTGTATGGGCAGATTTGAAATTCTCAAGCCTCCCTAGCAATGAATGAAGATTCCACATGCAAGTTCTTAGATAGCAAATGTACCAAATAGTCAAGGACTAACCTTTGCAATGGTAGAGTCATACTTTAGAGGTTTAGAGGTTGGTTGCAGTGGACTTAATCTGGTGAGCTGGCCAGCTGGACCAGTGCAGCAGCCTGTTCCCAACCGCACTGAAAGTGGAAGTACACCTGCTTATGCATGGATCCTGATGATAAAATCACTTTCACCCTTTTGCTGTTTCCAGCTTCTAAATTGCTTTACCTCAAAATTCTGGAACTGATTCATATGAGTTTATTAATGATGCTTTTACTTAACTTTATATGTGATACATGCCACAACTTTAGTTTTTCTGCTCACTTAAAAAAAAAAACACTAAGGCATTCATCTGAAGAGAGTTGATTGTTGAATATCTTAATGAATAGGTAAAGCAAATGGTAGTGGCCACACTTGCTGAATCTGGAATGAATCTTTCAGATGATGTGATAGAAAGCATCATTGACAAGGTACTTTTTTTCTTCTTCTAATTCAGTTCACATTTCAGGTCTTAATGATATTGATCATGGCTATATATATTTTTTTATCATGTCCATGTGTTTTGACTTATTTTTGCTTTCTGTATTATATGTTAACTGTTCAAGTTGTGCCAATGAGCTCAACTGGCACTCCTCCCATAATAATGGGACAAAGTGTGAGGTCTTGGGTTCAAGATCCACTGGGTGCGAATTAACTTACTAATAAAAAAAATGTATTCTGTCAGAGTCACATCGCTTCATCTATGGCAATCAATTCTTCGTCTCACCCCTTTTTATTTATACCCTGGATTGAAGCCAATCTTTCTGAACAGATTAAACTTGCGACAATTCCTATAAAAATTGAAAGTAAAACCAAGGCACGTTGCTTATTTCTTATTACTTAAAACAAGAAAGAGGGATATGATCTTACCTATCAAAAAAGAAAGAAAGAGGGATATGATAAAAAACAGACCCTTTGTGAAAGTCCATTTTCTTGTAAAGTTGTCAGGAAAAGGTTGCTTAATTGTCTAGCTTTTATTTATTCTTAAAAGTGCATAATTAATGTGGATTTATGCTGGGGAGTTTTGACAAGGAAGTGTAGTAAACAACTATTTACAGGAAGTGACTGTTCAGCATTAAATTACTTGTGGTGGACAATGCTTTTTGGTAATGAAGCAGGACACTGAAACCCTATAGGGATGTTATTTTAGTGGAAGCAAAATGCTTCTAATGTAACAGGGGCAACCCTATAATCTAAATATGTTGTCTCTCCCATTTTAATATATGATTATGAAGAAAACGGAATCCATGTACTGATTTGGCAGGCAAATTTTGAATGACTGGTAGAAGGGCGTGTACTGCTATGAAGGGCTGAAATTGTTTTCAAAGTTAGTAAATATCAAATAATTATCATCTATTCTGGAGGTAATTTCCATTCACAAATTATGGAATAGAAATGATATTTGTTGAAATTTTCTCTTGGCCATGACTGAGAATCTGTATCCCACAAATCCACACTCAAGATGGGCACAAACCAATGGAGTTTCCAACACCTGAATTCCTCAAGAAATGGGGTCTGCCAATGCTTAATTTATAAATCTAGACCATTAGACCATTAGACCATTGGTTTTGTAGTAGTAAGACTCCTGTGGTGGATGCATATATGACTGATGTGTAGAATTAATCAATCTTTTGTTCCCTTATTTGTGTCAACGTAGTAAATTAAATAAATCCTCGGTATTATGCAGTTACTCTATATGGAGTTGAAACTTTATGGATGTAAACATATTGCGATTATAATCCTCTCACCATATATGCTATTATTTTTGGAAATTTTAGACATTTGAGGAAGCTGATACTAAACATGATGGGAAGATTGACAAGGAAGAGTGGCGAAGCCTTGTTTTGCGTCATCCATCCCTTCTGAAGAATATGACTCTTCAATATCTCAAGTGAGTTATTAATTACTGCTCTATGTTCCTAGCGCAAATGAGAATCACATAGTATGTGATCAGAGATACAAGATTCCTATTGAAATTTGATGCATGATATCTCCTGTTGAAATTGGCTACGTGGCATTTGTCCCTCTTACTAGATTTTAAGTAGTTAGTTTTGTTGAACACATACTGATGGGACGTTTCTACGGATTGGAAATCATAAATGATTCCAGAGGTGTGGCACATGGCGTATACCTTTAATGCGTGTGTTATCTGTTGCTATAGACTGTGTTATGTCACTGCTCATGTCATGTTTAGAGCATTGTGGCATCTCTCCCATCTTGACCTCTTCTTTGAGTTATATCTTTCAATCATGAATAATTTCTAAATTCAAGCTCTTGATGCTAATATCCATCTGTTTCTTGTTGGACAGAGATATCACCACCACATTCCCAAGTTTTGTTTTTCACTCACAAGTTGATGACACCTGAGTTTCAAGCTGACTTCAAGTTGATAGTCTAGAGCTGGAAGAGCTTGTTTTTCTTTTGACTGCTGATGTAGCTGTTTCTGTGCAAGGGTTTATCATTAGCGAGGATGTTGATTATTTATTTTACATCCTCCATGACCAAAAGTTTGTCTCCCTTTTTGGGTAGAACTTTTTAGCATGAGCAAATGGGTTTTGGTTATTTGTTTGTTGATTGGTATCATTGTTTGTTTGCTTCACTATGTGATCGAATTGAGTTTATGTGCCGCTAGCACTATGTGCAGTTGCTTCACTAGGTAGAAAAATTTGTAAAGTATATACCATGACTTGCAGATGAGGTGAAAGTGAAACTAAAAGCCGAAGTGCAGAAACTGACTGGAAATTGTAGCCATGGCTTCGCTTTCTTTTTTTAGTTTTGTGTAACTATCTTTTTTAGTAAAAAGAATTGCAAAGCCACTTTTTGCGTAAACATCATAGTTGGTAGTTCGTGTATATGTGCATGGAGGTATTTATGCGTATCGCTCAATGTTATTATTGTGAGGCACATGAGCCTCTTTAAACAAAGAGCTGCAGGATTTTGGAATTTGCAGTAAAGCTTTTATTTGCCACATGACAAGTGGTTTCAACGGAACATAAGGAATATAAGAACCTGGAAGCTTTGTAACCAGAATTTGATTCATTAGAGAGCATTCTCATAATGTTGACTAGTTTTGATCATGAAGAAAATTTTAAGAGCATTTCAACTTATAAGCTAACAATTTCTAATTCATCTATGAACCTCCAAAGGTATAAGATCTATGAAGAGCCTTTGCCCCATTTGCATCTGACTCTGAACTTCAGATACCAGAACCACTCTGAGAATGCCACCCAACAGCACTAACAGAATATAGTAGAAATGTCTTGCTACAAACAAACAGATAAAATTTTAAAAAATAAGAAATAAAAAATTGAAAGCAAATCAAAATCAACTCAAGGATTAGGAGAAGAAAAATAAATACCAACATACAACTTAAAAGTTAAAAGTTAAAACATAGAGGGCATATAGTTTGCACTTGTAATAATATTCAAACTAAAAATTGAAAGGAAAAAAGAAGCAGCATAAAGTTCTAACATAACATCAGCAGCATGTTTACTCCAACAACAAAGATGAAACGGCAGGCATTGCAAAACTCAATGACAAGAATTAGTCGACTTCCTCCATCTTGCTACCCTCTGCATCAGCATCGGTATCCTCTAGAGGAGGCATCTCAGTGTCAGCATCAGCACTGTCTTCATCAATGCTCAATCCCAATTTGAGCATTCTGTGAATTCGGTTGCCAAAAGTATTGGGCTCATCCAAGCTGAAGCCAGATGTAAGCATAGCAGTCTCAAACAGCAACAGGACCAAGTCCTTCACTGACTTGTCATTCTTGTCCGCATCAGCCCTCTTCCTCAGTTCCTCCATGATGCTGTTCTCTGGATTGATCTCCATGGTCTTCTTGCTAGACATGTACCCAGCCATACTTGAATCCCTCAGTGCTTGAGCCTTCATAATCCTCTCCATGTTTGCTGTCCATCCATACTCTCCGGTAACCAAGCAGCAGGGGGAATCCACCACACGATCAGATACCACCACCTTCTCAACCCTGTCGCCAAGCACATCTTTCATCACCTTGCAAAGTCCCTCAAATTTCTCCTTCAATGCTTCGCTCTTATTTTTCTCGTCTTCACTCTCATCAAGCTTGAGACCCTCCTTGGTTGCAGAGACAAGCTTCTTTCCCTCAAACTCCTTCAACTGCCCCACTGCATATTCATCAATTGCATCAACCATAAACAGAACCTCATACCCCTTCTTCTTCAGCTTCTCAAGGAATGGGGAATTCTCCACAGACTTTTTGCTCTCTCCAGTAATGTAGAAGATATCATTCTGCCCTTCCTTCATCCTTGTGACATAATCCTTCAGGCTTGTCATCTCCTCTCCACTCTTGGTGGAGTGGTACCGAAGCAACTCAGCAATTTTGGTTTTGTTCTGTGAATCCTCATGAATTCCAAGCTTCAAATTCTTTGAGAATGCCTCGTAGAACTTGTTGTAGTCCTCCTTGTTCTCAGCAATCTCAAAAAAGAGCTCAAGGCATTTCTTGACCAAATTTTTGCGGATAACCTTGAGAATCTTGTTTTGCTGCAGCATCTCTCTAGAGATGTTGAGTGGGAGGTCCTCAGAATCCACAATACCCTTCACAAAACCCAGATATTCAGGAATAATCTCCTCGCAGTTATCCATAATGAAGACACGGCGGACGTAGAGCTTGATGTTGTTGGGCTTTTTCCTGGTGTCAAAGAGGTCAAAAGGTGCCCTCTTGGGAACAAAAAGGACAGCCTTGAATTCAAGCTGTCCCTCAACAGAGAAGTGTTTCACAGCAAGGTGCTCCTCCCAGTCATTGGTGAGACTCTTGTAAAATGCAGAATACTCCTCTTTGGTGATCTCTTCAGGTTTCCTCATCCAGATGGGCTTCTGCTTGTTGACCAACGACCACTCGTGGGACACCTCCTTGATCTTTTTCTTCTTCTTCTCTTCCTTGTCCTTTTCTTCGTCATCAACATCTTCCACCTTACCTTCCTCATCCTTCTTATCCTCCTCCTCCTTCTTATCCTCCTCATCTTCATCGTCTGAAATCTCCTTCTCTATGGTCTTCTCCACCCAAAGGGAAATGGGGTAACTTATGAACTCAGAATGCTTCTTGACAAGGTCCTTAAGACGACGCTCCTCAAGGTATTCCAACTGATCTTCCTTGAGGAAAAGCGTGATCTTAGTACCCCTTCCAAGTTTCTCCCCAGAAGTGTCCCTCGTTACTGTGAAAGAACCACCAGCCTGAGATTCCCAGACATACTGTTCATCATCATTGTGCTTTGTGGTAACAACAACCCTCTCAGCAACTAAGTAGGCTGAATAAAACCCAACTCCAAACTGCCCAATCATGCTAACATCGGCACCAGCAGCCAGGTGTTCCATGAACTCCTTGGTTCCAGACCTCGCAATAGTACCAAGATTGTTGACCAGGTCTGGGTACAAAAAATACATGCAAATTCAACAGTCAAAACCCAATCTTTATGAAATAACATAATTAAGAGAGTGAAAGAGTGAAAACACTGACCAGCCTTTGTCATTCCAATTCCACTATCAATGATGGTGATGGTATTGCTGGTCTTGTCAGGGATAATATGAATGAACAGCTCAGGTTGTGCCTCAAGCTTTGTCTTGTCAGTCAAGCTATCAAAACGGATTTTGTCCAAAGCCTATTTTTTATTTTTTTATTTAAAGTTAACACAAACATATTAGGATCGAATTATTAATGCTAAACATAAATATAATCACTTGCACACACCCAATATAAACATATTAAAGTAAAAAGAATTGAATAAACACAAAACATTAACAAACAAACCCATGTTTATGTAATTTACAGTCCTAAAATAAAGGAAGGAAATTTAAAAACAAAACAAAAAACATAGTAGAACCCTAGAATAGAACAAACACCACAAATATAAGCAAAAAAAAAAAAGTAGGGATATAGAAAAAGTACATCGGAGCAGTTGCTGATGAGTTCACGGAGAAAGATCTCCTTGTTGCTGTAGAAGGTGTTGATGATCAAGCTGAGTAGCTGGTTAATCTCAGCCTGGAATGCGAAAGTCTCAGTCTCCGATGCCATTGCTGCTACTAGTAGATCTAAGATTTGTTAGTGAAGAAGAGAGCAGAGGTAAAAACAAAAAAGCAAAGGAGATACTTTGCTGCTTGTAGGTATGAATGAATATATAGAGTCTGAAGGTCTCCCAAGTCTTTGCGCTTTGCTTTATATTTAGGGTTTCTAGATCCTTCTAATAATTCCCACCTGTCTATATTTTTTCTTTTTTCATTAATGTTTTAACCTCACTCATCATGCATCGCGTCTAGGACGGTTAAGGAATAAGGAATATATATATATATATATATATATTTTAGTCGAGTTTCAGCTATTAAACAACATCTTGATACTTCTCATTCAATTAAAAAACAAAAAACGTTCTATAAAAAAAATATTGTAATTTTATCTTTTTGTTATACATATAAACTAGTAATAAATATTACTAAATAAAAAGTTAAATTATCAAATTAATAGAAAAAAATACTTAATTTAATTAGAGTTTGTTTAGGGAAAATCAAACTTGTGTAGGAGTTGTTAGTATGAGGTTTCTTTTATTTAAAAAGATGATGAATTCTATTTAGCTTGAGTGAAGACTAACATAATTTAGTATTATTTATGATTTTAAAAATATATATTATAATGTTGAAAGTCTTCTCCATGATTAGTACTCTTTACCATCAGGTAAGATTCGATCTCAAGTCTATTATTGGAGGAAAATAGATATTACTAATTTAATTTACTAGAACTTACTATTGTGATTTTTTTTTTAATTGTAATTTAATATGAGCACCATCATCAAAGGGTTTCTATGCCCAATATTCAATACAATATAGCGTATTTAGTCTTTTATAATAGTCTCATAAAACTTTTCCTTGATAGATATGAGTCGATGATGAATGAACTTAAGATTTTTTTTTTCCTACAACAAGTAGATGGATATGAATTCTAATGTATGTTCTTTCTAGAGATACAACAACTAATGGGAATTGAGGATTCAAATCCAAATTCTTTCCAATGTATTTTCGTACACAAATCATCTCTATGACTCTATTTCATAATTCAATTTTTTATTTATTTAATAATTACATTCTCGATTAATTTACACCTGATTTAAAAATTATAAATGACGTTATAATATATAAAAAAAAAAAAATTGTAACAATGCCTACCGAAAGAATACAGTGTGGAAAGGTCTCAAATGCCCTCACAATCAAGGCCTTGCATCCCTTGACAGTCTGGGTAATATCGTCATCATGGCAGGGGCATGAAATATTTCAATGCGCAAAACAATTTTGGCTATTTTAGCTCGCTGTTCTTCTGCTCTTCTTTGACCGATCAGTCTTGCCACTGTATTTCACTGCTCTTTACCCGGTACTTTCTCTTCTTCTTCTTCTTCTTCTTCTTTCATTTCTATCTTTAATTCCTGAAATATAAACCAAAACCTGTTGTTTGGGGAAAAGGGTTTCTATTTTGTATATACATTGTTGTTAAATACAAAGTTTTGTGCTTGCAGAAATACAAGTAGCGATGGAGAAAGGAGGTAAATGATCTTTCTTTTTTTATTTCCTTCATTTTCTTACTAATCTTTTCGTGGGCTTTTTTTTGTCACACTCTTTCTTGAAACACCCACAAATTGTTTTTTCCTTTTCTTATTGGATTATGTAAAAAGGTTGTTTTTTTATTCTAGCTCAAATGCTATTTAACCACTGGGGAAAATGTTGAATTAAGCCTCAGATGGGGTTTCAATTCTCTGTTGGTGAAGCACTTTAGGTTTCTGTTGCCATCTTTTTAAGCTCTTCCTGTTTGAGCTGCATGTGTCTTGTAGGCTGAGCATGATTGTGATGTATTTTGGATGTTTGTTAAGTTTCTGCTGTAAGCCTTTGGCTGTGTTGCTGGTTTACCAGCCTGTTTTTGAATAAAATCTCTGATCTTGACTATCAAAAAAACAAAAACAAAAAACAACTATTTACGCTCTATACGTGTGGCTCGTTTTTAGACCAGTCCTTCTATTAAACTTGAAATTTACAACCTTGAGTACAATAAATGTCAATGTGCCATTCAGTCAACATCAGTTAGAATCTTATTGTTTACCCACTTAAAAAAAATGTGAATATGTGATGGGTCATAACGGAAAAGGCACATTTACATTGTTATAATTGTTGATGGTGTAAATTGTAAGTTTGGAAAGTCGATGGACCGATTTAGAAACGATCTCGAAACTTAGAGGATGTAGAGTGCATTTTAACCTTAAATTTTTAATTTGACTCAAAGTAAGACACGTTGGTCTAGAAAATCTCTACCTGGTCATGATATGCAGATATGATCCCTATGAATGCTGATTAGGCAAATGTTGGTGGTCAATGTTGGAAATTTTCCTTTTTTGATTAAGTAAGAGTAATTGAATTAATAAAAAATGATAGTTGTACAATGATTCAAGATAGCAGTTTAAGTATACAGGTTATATACCCAGTTTGGAATATTTTCTTTATCAGTGAAATTATAATCACAAATTTAATAATGTCTTGTTCGGGGTGCGTTTTATTTGGTTTCTTGGATTTTCTTCTCTACTATATCCCAGTTCTCTTAAATTTGTTATAGCCCAAATGGTATTGGTAGGGGTTGGGACCCTGGTTAATTTCATGTACCAGTCAGACCAATCAGTGCTGAAATACGTGCAATAGTTCTTAATGCATATCCACATTCCTGTTTCTTTCTTTCCTTCTAACCTGCACTGAAGCTTTGTGTGGAACATACAATGTATTGAATACACGTGTTTTGTGTGTAAATTCTTGTGTGTAGCACCCTTGAAAGCAAAGGCAAAGGATGATAGGTTGAAAGGGAAGGATGATAGCTCAACAAAGTCAAAGAGTGGAAGGAAAGTTCAGTTCAATTTTGAAGGTTAACGTTTTCTTCTTTTCCTTTTGTGTATATTACATTTGTTATTGGAATTTGCTAGTGATAAGTATGCTTATTATCTTCTAAATCTTGAATGGTTGTTTGAAGGAAACTTAATCATATTCATTAATCCTCTCTAATTGGTGGTATTGCTTTTATAGGTTCACCTGAAGCTAAAACGAACTATTCACCAAAATCTGGAGGGAAGGATGGAACTCCTTTTCCAAAAGGTCCAGTTTTCTTAATTGTTTTGTTTGGTTGTTGCCAGTTTGTGTTGATTTACCTTTCTTTGCATAATCTATGTTTGATTAGCTCTTGTGTTGATTTCCCTTGAATGATTTTTTTTTCTTCTTCTTTTTGTTGTACTTTTCAATTTTTTTTTTTTTTTAAGGCTATTCAACTAAAGGGGGAAAAGGAGACAAAACTGCCAAGGGCGGAAAGAGCCCTGTTTTTAAAGAACCACAACCACTGGAGCTTAGAATTGAGCATGGTGGGTACTTGGAAGTATGTTTTTGGTTTCAAGGCATTATATTTATTATTTTGTTGAGACGAGGGCCCCTTCACTGTGGATTTTATGGTTGTATACTATGCATGTTTTCTTGGTTTTATAGAACTTATTTCTAGACCTATCTCTTAAGCTGACCATGTTGTTACTTGTTTATGGTGGCATATGTAGAACTACCTGAGAATGTGAAATGCGTGATGGATTGTGAGGCTGCAGATGTTTTACAAGGAATCCAGGATCAGATGGTCATATTATCAAAAGATCCAGAATTGAAACTCCCCGTGTGAGGAACAAATTTTATGATTTTGTTATTTAATAAAAATTTATTATGTATATTAAGTGTTATAACATGTTGTTTGTTTCCAGACCATTCAACACGGGACTGCAGTATGCCAAAAGGGGTGTCCATTATACAAAACCCCAGTCTGTTAGACAAGTTCTTGAGTATCCTTGAACTTCATTTTTCCAGAGCATTTTCTTTTTAAAATTTACTCATTCTTTAGATTTGATTTGTGTTTGTGTGTGTTGACCTATCACTGCTTCTGATGCGGCACTTATTTAAATCTCTCATCTGCTGTTGAATACTTAACTGGAATAAGATCTCTCACAAAATATGGTGTCTCCAATAGCGAGGTTTCAATCTCAACCCGGGTCACATAAATCTTAATAGTCATACAACACGCTTATTTTCAATTTTTTGACTGCAGATATGCGTGATTGCCAATGTTTGTCCAGAATCTGTTGATGAATTTTTTTCTCTGGTCCCATCCTTGAAGGTATGAGATGTCTGGGTTTGTAATTTTTAGACAATGATATGTTAGACTGCTTGCTATGCTAGTGTTGCTTACTGTTTCATTTCTAGTTCCATGCTTGAGAAAGGTTTTTTATGTCTGTAAATAAACAAGTAGAAAATAGTCAAAAGTTGTGCCCACTATATCAATAACTGTAGAGGTAGAGCTAATATCATTTGTGCCACTGATTTTTTATAAATAAGTAGAAACAAGCCGAATTGGTGCTCAGTGTAATAATGACTATAGATTGGAGAACTGCCATTTGTGGTGCCTCCCATTATTTTAAATGTGAAGGATTAAGACAAAATGTTAACATTTCACAACATTGGGTTGGGGCTAATGCCATTCCCTTTTGAATGTCTAATGAGTGTAAAAATTTCAATTGTTCATAATGTTGTTGTCATAGTATAATTGTGTTTCTGCCATTCAGCAACTCACGATTTAACTGTTAGTTCCCTAGCGAAGCATCTGTCAATTGAAACACTTATTGGTTTTCTACCCAGTGGCAGGGATGGATCTAGGCATTAGTTGGGGGAGGAAAAAGAGAAAAAAGAGAAGGCCCGGGGGGGATTGGGGTGTGTGTGTAAGGGTATGTTGGGATGGAGGGAGAGGAGAAGGTTAAAGGAATGTATGAATTTTTTGTATATTCCGGCTATCTTCTCCTCCCCTCTGCTCTACTCTCACTTCATCTTGTTTTATCCAAAACATATGAGGGTAAGAATTATGCATAGGTAGCTCTGGAGTGGAGCCTCTCTTTTTTATATTTTTTGGGGGTGGGGGTCGAGTTACAGTTTAATAGTCCAACATTGAAGGAGACCCAATTTTAAGTGCTATTCGAGAGACTTTGTACGTCTCACTGAGGGCCAGTCAACTGGAAGGGTTATACATGGTTATGTTCACATGCATTGTGGTTGTAAAGCTTGTATTTGAGGTGACAACTTGCTGTTATTATTTCTTATTTCAATCATTGGAAGGTGCTACACTACATTTTTTTTCCTCACAGACTAAGAGAAGTAAGCTCAGCGAACCCCTCAAAGATGTACTAAGTGAACTAGCTAAGCTTAAAGCGTCTGCTAACTTTGAAACTCAACACAAGGAGGGAAGTCAACACGAGGGGGAAAATCAAAACGAGGAGAGTGAACATGAGGATTCCTATCTGAAATCTAGTAAAGCTTAAGTAAAGCCCACAAACTGACATCCCTCGTAACATTTTCATTTTGCCAATCGCAATAGGGTGCTTAACAATTTTGGTGCAGGTAATGCTGTGGGCTTGGGAGTTTTGGATGGTGCTAGTGTGATGGAGTTAGCTTTGTGCAGAGCCTAGAAGAGAAGCAAAGTACCTGCTACCCCTTTTGTAACAGTGCACCCCCTTTTTCCCCCTCCCCCATTTGAACTTAGAGATGCAAGGGGAATCCTTTCTTATGTAATGTAATTATTATACTCGAGTGACCAGCTTATCCCTTTTATAACATGTACACTTGCAGAAGTGTTCATTGAAAGGTTTCCATCATGATTGTGGTATATTTGTGGTATGTGTTTTGACCATAATATGAGCCAGCTATAGTGGCAAATCAAGCTGAACTCGGGAGGTGAAAGGTTCTAAGATATTGCAACTCAAATGGATTGTATTTAACATTCTATATGATTTGGTATGTTTTTTTTTTTCCCCCCATGAAAAATAACTCTTTAAAAAACTGTGTGTTTGGTTGCAACACTAAAAATAAGCTGTAAAATGTTTTATATATATTTTTTATTTAGTATGGAAAATCATTAATAAGTTGTGAAAAACTTTATGTTCCTAGTATTATTCTTTTTCAAATTGAAAACCCCTCCATCAACAAAATCAATACTAAATAAGTAAGAGAAGACGCATTCCTCTCTGTTCACTGTTGTTATGATACCGGGCTGGGCTGAGTGGTAACTGGTAAGAGAATAAAATAGGGTACTTAACTACTATGGAAAACATGATTGAGGCAATTAAGTAAGGTGATGCAGTGAGTGTGACTTTTGGGGAGACATCTTTTCGACTTTTGCTTTTATTGTGATTCTGACGAAAAAGAATAAGAGAATGTACATTAACTAAGAGAAAAAGCATTGAGCTTTACCTTTGGTAATGGGAAAGGAAGAAGAATACGAAGAGGAAGAGGAAGAGGAAGAATCAGATGAAGAAGTAGAAATATGGAAGAAACACTACTCATCGAAGCAGAGAATATTGTTGGTTGGAGAGGGAGACTTGTCTTTCGCTCTTTGCTTAGCAACAGCTTTTGCCTCTGCCCGCAACATCGTTGCCACTTCTCTCGATACCCAAGGTACATTCATGTCTCGAAATGGGTTTTTTATAAATATCCATTTTATTTTTATGTGAGTATTAATAATTATATGATGATGATGATGATTAGAGGATATAGCGAGGAAGTACAGTAATGGGATAGAGAATGTTCGGGAGCTGGAAGAGAGGGGTTGCGTGGTGTTATATAAAGTTGATGCAAAACAAATGAGCCAACACTTCTTCCTCAAGACTCAGAGGTTTGATAGGATCGTCTACAATTTCCCTCATGTCGGATTTCTTTACCGTGAGACTAGCTACTGCCAGATCCAGTTATGTTCTTTTCTTAATGTTATATAGCTTAATCAGACTTATCTATATTAACTGCTACGTTCATACTTCTTCACTTCAGGATTAATCATAAACTGATGTGAATTTTTTATGGCACTGAATAGGTTGAACAAGAGATTGGTAAAGGGTTTTTTGAAGAATGCCAAAGTTCTTTTACAGAAAGAAGGGGAGATTCATGTGTCACACAAGGAGGGTGAGCCTTACAACAAGTGGGATTTAGTGAGGAAAGCAGAGAAGATAGGCCTTGTTTTGCATGATGTTGAGCCCTTCTGCAAGGATGATTATCCTGGTTATAGCAATAAGAGAGCCCACGGTATCTTTTCCGATGCTCAGTTCCACCTTGGGGATTGCAGTACTTATAAGTTCCGCCTTAATCTCAATCACTCCCCTTAGCTTGCTTAGAATGGCTTGTTCAAATTGTACTTTTTGTTGGATCATGTCTTAGAGGGCTTGGACTGTTTAGAAGTGTCAATGTTCTCTTCGTGGACTTGTTTAGAAATAATGTTTGTGAACATTAGGGGTTGCCATTTGAAAGTGTGGATTGCTCTTTTGGTAGCGGTTGTAAACTACAAATCCATCACTGATTTTTAAGTCATCTCAACAACTGATGGAATAAAGTATGTTGTGTGGTGTACTTCACAATCTTGAATGGAGAACATGGAACTTCTTGTATTTCTTATGCTAGTCGTGTCAAAATGTTTTACCCAAACACACACAGTTACAACAAGAAAGTTATAACAGACAATAAAACAATCAAATCACTCAAAATCCACCAATTTTCATGAAATAATGAAGCAAACTGCATCCTCTTCATGAAATAAAGGTGCAAACTCGTTAAAACAAAAAACAGTGCAGTCTCATTCATAATGCTTAAACTTGGTCAATTGCATGGAGAGAATGAGTTATTTCAAAAGTCAGTTAAATTTCTTGATCCTGGTAAAAATATATGCAACACATCCATTTAAAAAAATCTCCGAATCCATTTAATGTCCTCTGGATCTGGTTTGAACTCTTCATCAATTTGTTCATCTTCATCTTCATCTTGAGCTGCTCTTCTAGGAGTCGATTCACTCTTCCTTGGGTTACATGTCGTCTGATCTACATTCAATCCAAAACACATCTAAGTCAAAAGAGTATCCTCAAGGTAAGGGGGAAAAACATTATTGTGAGAAATTTTCCTTGAAACACAAAGTGTAGAAAGAAGCCAAAAAAGAGAAATTTCATACGCTATGGAAGACTTTCCATAACCAATAAAATCAAATGCAAAACACAGGAAAAGAAACAGGAGGTTGCCTTCACTCCCATCCAATGTTATCAACCAACTAGTTTTAAGCAAATTAGTTAAACTGTTTTTTGAAAAGGAGAGCATTAGAAGTGCAGATAATGAAAAAACATTGCGGAAGTCATGAAGATGGGTTCTCTGACTCCAGTTTAAACCATAGAAATCAAAACTTAAAATCTGCAAAAAGTAACATGACATACACAAGTAGCAGAATTTTACCGTTGATAGAGCTTTTATCCTGGGGCAAAATAGAAGAACAAAAAAGAGAGATTAAAAAACTTATGGAAGGAAAAGCAGTAAAGCACACACCTCTAGCATGTTGGTAGGTAAATGGCAAGTGATAAATCCACAGATTAAGGTTAAATTCTAAAAATTTGAATATTTGATCAACTTATCATGCAACTACATTTTCATGAAAACCATAGTCTTATAATATCAATCTATATGAAATGTATCTTTCATTTCCAACTAACACACTATTTTCTTTCTTTTGCAGAGTCCTAACACTCGTATGGTTGCCGCAATTAATGCTATGCAGCCCCATGGATTTCCTGCACAGCTGGTTCGAGCCGCAGTCCAAGACCTTCTAAATGTGGGTTTTTTTATTTGTTTTGTTCACACTCCTTGTTTCTTGAAAGCAAAACATTAATTATATGACGCGGGTTTTGGTTCAGATTTATGGTGGCATTGAGGGGTGGCCTTTCATTGAACAAGCTTCATACTCACTTCTTCAAAATGTCCTTGAAGGGATATATGCATGATTTGAATGGAGGAAAACAAAAGAAATTTTCTTTAAACTTAGGTATTATGCCTATTAGCTTTAGCCTTACCAGATATGAATGTATCCATTTCAGTTTTCATAGCATCTATATGCAGAAATGCAACAAACTGCAAAGTAAATGGACTATCAAACCAGTTAGTAGTTGTCTTGTGAATTATACCAAGTTTCACAAATAATTTGTTGAGTGGTGACTGGTCATGGTGTATCTGTAATTGTCTCTTATGTAACTTGTTCTACCCCTCTATAGGCCTCCCTCCTTCCCTTTGAAGAAATCCCTAGTCATATATTGTCCATAATAAACACTGAAGTTCATTTTATTTTTCTCTTGATGCTTACCAATCTATTGTCTAATATAAAGATGTCCCTAATTAGCTGCATTTTGGGTTTTGCTGGTTTTGCACTAGATCAATTACTTGTGCAAAGTGTAGCCATGATGCTGGTTTGAATCTTGACATTATTACTAATACAGCTAACAAAGATTTTATTTTTGACATTTCCCATTTTTGTACTCAATATTATTAGTCTTTGAACTTTGAAGGATTATCCTCAACTCGAAGCAGAGGAGGGAGATGCAGATTCTCATGAACCTTCAGTTGCTGGGCCTTTAAGAGAAGCTTCCATGCCTACTTGCTCTACCTCAGAGGCCGAGGTTGCTGTGTTGCAAAGTTCCCAGGCTTGAGACTCAGCCTCACAGACTAATGAGGCTCTAGTCAGTGCATGCTGGGGTGGTCCTGGGTAAGGATGAGGTGGGTGACCACCTTAGGCCTCAACTCAAAATTAGACCTCATCCCAAAATTTTTTAAAGTCCTTATTGAAAGGCCTCAATATATTTACAAAAAACAAAAACTCATATATTTAAAACAATTATTTAAATTAAACCTAATAATAATTTATTTTTCTAACCCAAGTATGTATGAGAACAATTTTTGGTATTTATTTGATGTGAAGAAGCTAACTTCACTAAATTATGATAATTTGAAAAGGTATTATGTTAATCTTGAAGGTTTTTTAAAACCTGATAATTTTTTTGATTTTGATAGTATTGATTTATTTTCAAACTTTAAAGTCTTCCAAGAGATTTTACTAAAAGAAAAAAAGACAACGACAAATATATTTAATTTTATCAAGGTATTAAATTGTTCCAAATGCATTTATTGCATATAGAATATTATTGACTATACTTGTCACAGTTACATCCATTGAAATAAGTTTTTCAAAGTTAAAATTATAAAAATCATACTTGCAATCAAGTATGTCACAAGAAAGATTAAATGGATTAACCATATTATCTATTGAAAAGATTTGTTATAAAATATTGAATATAAAAGTTTAATTAGTAATTTTGTAGCAAAAACCGTATGTAGAGTAATTTTTCAATGATATATTTTTTTAAAGATAGAAAACCTCATTTTTTTGTACTGACACAGGTCTCATAATTCCTGGAGCCGACCGTGAGTGCATGTGCATCAGCCACTTGTGAACCTTGTAATCAAGTTCTACCCCTATTTATTATTAAGTAAATTGTATACGCTCATCTTTTCCTCTTTCATTGGTTTGTAGGACAAATGAAAGTTTGCATGACATCCTGGACTTAAATTATGTGATGTATGCTATTGTTTTGCAGATGATAAAAGTGATCTCCCAGTTCAGAAACTCTTGCCCAGATAGTCTTCCTAATCCTACCCAAAGACCGCGGCGACCTTATTATGGATGGGTTAGCAATAATGACGAGGTGCAGCTCCTTTGACAGAGAAAATAGCAAGGTTGCTTAAACAGCTGGATGGCCAATGATTAGCAAAAGAGGTAGATGGGCTGCATTTAGTTAGGAAGACCATATGCTCTTGGTTAATTGGAATTCCTTCTAAACTATTCAACTCTTTTTTTCTTTTCTTTTTTTGCCCCAAGTTATCAAAAATAAAAAATAAGCATTCTATTTATTAGCATTTTTGTTATTTTTAAATCCCTTATCAGTGATCAACATATTAAGCATTTAGATAATTTAATGCCTTTGACAAAAGAGGGAATCTTTTTTCTTTAATTAATTAATTAATTGAGAATGAGAAATGAACAAAAGGTTTTATAAGTGTGAGTTCCAAACTCTTTTATAACCTATATCATTAATTTGTTTATTTATGTGTTTTGGTTAAATTAAATAAAAATAAAAATTTTGTGCTAGTTACTAATAAAGCAAGGTCCGCTGGTAATTGAGTATATATATATGTTTCTCTTCTTCTTTTTTTTAATAGAAGATGTTTCTCTTTTAGAAAGGCAACTAATAATTTTATTCTTTTAATGGTGAAATTTATGGTTGGATACTTATCTTTACTTTACCAAACTTTTTGAAACCGCAAAGTCATAGGCGCAAATATTGTGCAAAAGGAGCAACGGTAGTGATGAACATGTGCAATTGCGCATTGTCTGATTACTTGGCTTCCATAATTCGATATGATACTTGTATTTTCACATGACATACACAAAAGTTGTGTCAGAAACTTTAACATTAAATCAAATTATGAGATATATATATATATATATATATTAAAAAAATCAATGATTGAGATTGAGTTGTGCACGACTTTTGTATATGGATCATCATATGCAAATACCAGTATCCAATTCGATATGAAAAAACCCAATTGGCTTCCGTTCCATGTAAGTGGCAACAAAGATAAAGTGGAAAAAGACAAGGTCTCTTTCACTGGGGGAATCACCAATTCTGTGAGGAATTGTTATTGATGTTTCTTTCTGTGTCTTTTTCTCTTTTTTTCCTTGTAAATTGCCGATAATCAAACTGTGTCACGCACTTTCATGAAGGAAATAAAGATAACTAACCAAGTGGATTTGTGAATGCTAGGGAATCTAAAATCTTGTTTACTATGTGGCCTTTAAAAATGATGCTTCGACTTTTACAAATCTCGCTCCAAAGTTCAAAAAGCAAGTATGAATAAATTAAAAGTGCACTTATCAACTATCCAAACACATCTTTACTTTTATGCAGCATCTAGTGCATTCCAGTTCAAATAAAATGTAAAATCTTGCTCTTAGAATTTGGGCCTAATTAGACAATTAGTGGCTGCCTTCGCTTGCTTATAAGAAATATTAAGGAAAATTAGCTAACAAAAATAATAGGGAAGCATAGATCATGATAATGATAAAGATAAAGCACACTTTGTTTTACCCAAAAAAAGTATACGAAAACATAACAGCATGGGAATTAATTTGGCATGATGAAACGAGGACACAGGCTTGGCCCCAAATGTTTTGATGATAGTAGAGGTAGGAAAATGTAGGTAGTGCAAGGCATCAAAAGGTGTGTTGCATGCCTATATGTTTCATGCATTTTGACCGTTGTCAAAAGATTGTTTATTAGTGATCTCCATTGGGTTAGAGGGCATACTCAATAAAAAACAGTAAATTCAGGTGAAATTACAATTGCTACAAATAGTTTGAATCATGGGATAAGAGCTCCGGGGGCACTCCCCCAATAAGCAGAGGCAGACGTACCATTCCAGTTGTAGCGTGTAGGTAGTAGGGCACAATACAATAACTTGTTTTCATGTTTTTTTACTATGTATATGATAGATCATATAAAATGGGGATTGAGATTCCATGCATGCAATTCATTTGAAAGGTTGAAATCAAAAGTTAAAAAGTTAATTTTTAATTTCAGCCTTTGAATAAAAAATAACAACAATGTTAGAAGGGTAAAATGGTAAAAATACATAAAAATAAAAAAAGTTAATGAGTAAAAAATGGCTATTGCAGTCATGTAAATACCATTTTTGATATTGCATGGGATCTTAATCCAATAAAATGGTACACCAAATTTGCAGTTAAGACATCAATTAGAGGTTAATACTACTGCACAAGATTCGTGCTCATAATTTATGTATAAAACTCATTTCTATTATTGGATTTTTATTTATTTATTTATTTATTTTTTTAAGATAAAGGAAAAAGAAAAAAACAAAAATTTCACAATAAGAAAAAATAAACTGTGCACACAAGGCCTATAAGAGTTGTACAAACAACACAAGTCATCAATTACTCGGTTACTTTTTTAGTTTTTTATTTGTGCCAAGTGAAGCAATGAAAGAAACGAGTAGATGAGATATATAGGTATTAATTCGAAGCCTAGCATGCAAGGAATACTCTAATAATCACTATTTTTTTTTCTTTCTTTCAATGTTTTTTAATCAAAATATTTGGTTCAAAGGTGTCATTGTGAATAAAACTAACACACCTCTTTTCTTTAGTGTATTTTAAGCTCTGAATACATGTATATAGGTATTAATTCGAAGCCTAGCATGCAAGGAATACTCTAATAATCACTATTTTTTTTTTTTTTTTCTTTCAATGTTTTTTAATCAAAATATTTGGTTCAAACGTGTCATTGTGAACAAAACTAACACACCTCTTTTCTTTAGTATACTTTAAGCTCTGAATACATGTATGGTGGTGCAAAATCATTGTACCACTAACCACGCAGATCGTGGTTATATTGAACTGATCATTTCTAGCGGTCTATGATAGCATCAATTAAGGGTGAGATTAGAATTTATGAAATGCGGGTGTCAAAATAAGAAATATTTAAAGTTTGAGGAGGTAACCATATATTTTCTAGAAATTTTAGGTAAATATAAAGGTACAAATAATTTTTTTTTGGAAAGTTTGTGGGGGCTATGGACCCCCCAAGCTTCAACCTGATTCCGTCCCTAGCATCAGTAGTGGTGGTTGGTGTTTTTTTACACTGATTGTCTATTGCTTGTAAATTCACCCAATGAGAAAAATTTCCCCTAAACTAATTTAGAAGAAATTTGCTCAAATCTACTCTATTATATATATACTTTTAGTCACGTCATTTTTAATAAATTATATGATTTAATATATATAGACTGTCTTGTTAATCGCCACGAAATGAGTTAGAGCCTCATAGCCTATAAGGAAACTTTGCCCAGCTCCCCCTTCGATCTACACTGATTGGCCATCTAAACTATAAATCCATTACTGAGTATCTGAATTGAGAAACACAACCAATAAATTGTTTATTTTTATTTTTTTCATTAGCAGCAATTGACCGACCACAATTATCGAAAACCACCATTGCCGACCTCGACCTTTTGTCATTTTTTGGAGAAATAAACGTCATTGCTGCCGTGAAAAACACCAATTGGTATGTACACCGCACCAATGAACACTTACATGTTTGTTAATGTGGGGCTATGCCTATGACTATGAGTATGAGTGTGAAAGTGGCATTTGTTTTACAGTTAGAAAGAAAAAAAAAACATGTCCAAAGACTTTTTTGGGCAAACCCAAAAGTCTTATAAAACAGTCGGGCAGCAGTTGCATTCAATTGAGTTGACATTGATGACCAAATAGAGAAATATCTATAATTAACGGATTGAGATCATTTTGTAGAGAATAAGCAAGCGCCTGTTCTGTACTGCCGACATCACCATTGGCACTGGCAATTTTGGACTTTAATCTAGATAGGAATCGGTCACTACCTGATCTGATAAGTTATTCTTTACTAAGGACAAGGCATTCTTTGAGACTAAAAAAGGCCCATCCTATCTATATTCTTAAATTATCACTCTTGGGGGATGGGACTTGGGAGATGGATTGATCAGCTTCTTTCTTGCCTCATACCAGTTTAAAAACAGTTGGTAACTGGGGCATGTCACATCATCTGCACATTCTCCTTTCACTAGAACCTGCTTGCATTGCATTTTCCTTATTCCTTATCAAAAAGGGTCCCAAAAGAAGTGAACACCGAGGGTATTGTGGTAATTTAGTTAGTGTTTGATTGAATAAATTTTCCGCTTGAATATGATTGTCAAATATATGCAATTACTCCTCATAATTATGAGTTCTGGGAGCTTCAACTTTACTCTTCCATAAACGGTTAAGGAGTCTTAGGACACTAATCACAGTCACACACACACACACTATTCTATTCTCCCAAGCACTGCCCTCATTCACTCTCACCAACTTAAAAAGGACAAAACAAAAGGGTGTGGTGTATTTTCTTCCAAGTTAATGTATCTATGAATGCTTTTGGAAAGCAGCAACCTCCATTTCGAGACAAAAGATGTTAGAACCCAGATTCAGAGTAGCTTCTTTCATTTCTGTAATCATACTCCTTATAGGGTCATCTCAAAAGGCAGAATCAGCCATAGGAGTGAACTGGGGGACCTTGTCATTCCACAAGCTCAAACCTTCCATAGTGGTGGATCTCCTTAAAGAAAACAAGGTACAAAAAGTTAAGCTTTTTGATGCAGACCCAGATTCCCTTAAGGCTCTCATGGGGAGTGGGATTCAGGTCATGGTTGGAATCTCCAATGATATGCTCGCTACGTTGAGCTCATCCACTCTTGCCTCTGATTTGTGGGTTCGCCAGAATGTGTCCAGATATATGGTTAAAGGTGGCGTTGATATCAGGTTTGTTCTTCAAATTTCTTACCTTTCTTCTTAGGCAAAGAGGTAGGAAATTGAAAAAAGATATATATATATATCTATATATATTTTTTTTTTGGATCTTATATATTTGTTTACCAGAATCAACTCAACGAAGCATAATAGTTGTATTAGGTACAGTTTGTTTTCTATTATAGTACCCCAAAGAAAAGGGGAAAAAGATGATATCTTTGAGAGTCAGATTTCAGTTTCTAATTATCATTATAGGACATTCTGTGATAGAAGTAAATGTTATTGTCCCCACAAGTTTAAAATAATAATAATTTAACTATAGAATTATCACAACAGATACTGAATTTATTGGATTATTTGGTTCTTATTGCAACCTTGAAGATTCACTGGTAAATAGAATTATTACAAACATATTCAGGATATAAATTCTTAATGAAAACAGGTATACTTCTTGAACAAAAAAAAAGAAAGAAAAAAAACACTGTTATACTTAAAATTTTGTGAGTAATTTGGGAAATTTTGGCACAAAGCTTATAATGATCATGAAGTGGCTCTATTAGCCAAAAAAAAAAAAGAAAAGAAAAAGAAAGCTTGGCCTGGGATAAGTCTAATTGATGTCTGTCTCCACTTAAGCAGCCTACTTTATATGCTACCATTTGATGCAGATTTAACTTAAGATAGTTCTAAGCTGCCAAGCTCTTTCATATGAAAGTTCTGATTTTCAATGGCTTGCTCAGCCTTCACCTTGTGGTAGTGATTGACAGTATTTTCAAACAATGCTTATTATCTTCCTCTAAGAGTTCCATCCCAAAACCAGTTTCTTGTTTAAATTTTGGCATAAAGATGAACTGATTAAACTGATGCGTTTTTCACCTCATTTAGATGATACCAATTTATTGTCTCATGTGAACACTTTTTTAGATGCATAATGTATTGAGCATTCACATTTGTAAGGCAGGGATTTGAATTATGCTAGATTTGAACCTCCTTGGAGGCTAGTGATACAAGTATTCCTCAAGTTTGGTAATAGCATATTTTCCTAATGAAATAACTAATTATGCCTAGTTCCAACATGTCATTGTCAAATAGCCTGAAAAAGCTCACAGCACACCTCTTTTCTAGAAGGGAATTTGCAACAGATATTTAATATTTTTCCTAACTTAAATTTGTGATATCTCTAATAATTATTTTTCAATTTTTTCGCACTTTAGATGACTTAGTAATTTTCTATATGCATTAGGAGTTCTAAATTTCAAACAAGCTATTCAGTTCTAAGTGTTTAATGACAGGTATGTTGCAGTAGGAAATGAGCCCTTCCTTTCTAGTTACGCAGGCCAGTATCAGTCCTATGTTATGTCTGCACTGCTAAACCTACAACAGTCCTTGGCCAAAGCAAATCTTGCAGGCTATATAAAGTTGGTGGTACCTTGCAATGCTGATGCCTATGAATCCACCCTTCCTTCTCAAGGGGCATTCCGACCTGAATTGACTCAAATTATTACTCAACTTGTTTCGTTCCTCAACTCAAATGGTTCTCCATTTGTAGTCAATATTTACCCATTTCTAAGCCTCTATGGAAACCCTGACTTTCCCCAAGACTATGCATTTTTTGAAGGGACTACTCATGCTGTTACAGATGGGTCCAACGTTTACTACAATGCATTTGATGGAAATTTGGACACTCTAGTTGCAGCTCTAAGCAAACTTGGATATGGTCAGATGTCCATAATTATTGGGGAAGTAGGTTGGCCTACAGATGGAGCCCTTGGTGCAAATCTCACTGCTGCAAGGGTTTTCAATCAAGGGCTCATAAATCATGTTCTGAGTAACAAAGGAACTCCGCTGAGGCCTGGTGTCCCTCCAATGGATATTTACCTTTTCAGTCTATTTGATGAAGGGGCAAAGAATGTTCTTCCAGGAAACTTTGAGAGACATTGGGGTATTTTTTCCTTTGATGGCCAAGCTAAATATCCACTAAACCTTGGTTTGGGCAACAGATTATTAAGGAATGCAAGGAATGTTCAGTATCTCCCATCTAGATGGTGTGTGGCAAACCCATCTACAGATTTGACTGATGTGTCAAACCACATGAAACTTGCTTGTAGTGTTGCAGATTGCACCACACTTAACTACGGTGGATCATGTAATGGCATTGGAGTAAAGGGAAATATCTCCTATGCATTCAACAGTTACTATCAGCTGCAACTGCAGAATTCACAGAGCTGTGATTTTGATGGGCTTGGTATGGTCACTTTCCTAGACCCATCTATTGGTGATTGTAGGTTTCTTGTTGGTGTCACTGATGTTAGTTCATCAAGCTTTCGGCAGATTTGTAGGTGGCTCATTCTTTGGGTTTTGATCTTGTGGGGGTTTTGGGTTTTTCCAATATGAAAAAAAAGGTTTCTCTAGTGGGTTTTTCACAGTCCCCTCTTCTGAAACTATGAATTCTAAACATAGGTGATAGAATACGATTGTTATATCGAGAGATGTCCAAAAATTATTCCAGGTATAAGCTATTTGATTGAATTATTGTATCATGATCATCATGTAAGAAACAGAGTAAACGCATATGTAGTAAACTATTTATTTAAATATAATTTATATCCACACTAGCTCTATTTTATTTCAAATGGATATACCTGTCTGTCTATTAGATATTATTTAGAACTGTAATGGAACTGCATTTTTTATGTTGAAGCATGATTTGTGATCACTATGACACCAAAAAGCTGAAACAGGCCATACCATAGTTGTGTGAACTTAATGCATGCATGGCCCATGGTTATCCAGTGCATTTATGGCATCTCAACTGCCAGATTTATCTCTTTGCATAATACATCCACTAAAGGCAAAGGTTTATTATTAAGAAAACAGAGATTAGAACCCTGTGCTGCTTGCAGAACGATGTTTGAACATACAATTGTTTATTCCATGTTTTTATTTAGTGACAACTGACAAGCGTATTTAGTATGCCTATACATAACAAGAGATTCCACTCCCCTCTCCTCCCCTTATGCATCAAGGTGAATCGCAACATCCATTTACACAACATACTATGCCACAACGGGGTCCAAAATTAGGATCTATAATGTACCCGCAGCAGTGACAACCTTCAAATATCAAAATTAGAGTATAAGTCAAGTAGGGATGACACAAAAACAAAATGATGAGCAAGTAGAGTTGATGACTTTAGCTGAAGCTAGTCGTTGAGCTATATCGGGGATTTTACTACCAGCTTGAGGATGAACCATATTGGGGTTAGCACTTGGCATTGCATTTGCTGGCATGATAATGAATGTGATTAACAGGAGACATGCAAGAGCAATCACTAGCTTTTCCTTTCTCACCATCTTCACCAACCTCAAACCCCCTTCCACTCTTACATCTTATTCATAAAGAGTGTTTCTTCTACTCTCTGTGCTCCAGCCCACACCAAAGTATAACTCTTTAATGAGCTTGTGCACTGCATGGCCAACAAGTGTCACACGCCAGTGTGTCAAAAGCCATGTGTAGGAGGTAATATCTCATTTTACATGTGAGACATGGGGACCACATTGCAATCATGTTGCATGCAACATGTGAGACATGGGGATGAGTGCCACACATGTATGAAGGAGGTAGTATTACATGCAACATGTAAGACATGGGGGTAGGTCTCATACGTATAAAGAAGGTAGTATCACATACATGTAACATGTGAGACATAGAGATGGGTCCAATGTTGTCTCAAATTTTTCTTAGTTATATATATTTTAAAAATTGTGATTTTTAGAATTTGACCCCACTAAAAAATTATTAAAATTGCTAGATTGGAAGGTTGTCTTGGTTATAAATGTCTAATTGATGAGGAAGCCATGCGAAGAAGGGACTAAAAAAACATTGCTATCATACAATGGAACTTATGGTGCATGCTGCCCTTGCTAGATTGGAAGATGAATATTGTCTCACCATTTTATTTCTTGAACAATTCAAAACTTGATCCAACTCGGAAGCTCTCTTGTTGCTTCGATCATTACCTTTTAAACTGTTTAGCATATCAAAATTTTAAAAGGTGAAGGTGCTGTAAGACTCAAATGACCTCGTTTTAATTTCTTATGAAATCATCTTATTTCAATTGACTTCTTATTTTTATTTGTGATCAAATGAGAAAGATTTAGTGCCTAGAAAGACATATGGTAACGGAAAATATTTCTCCACACCATTTTCTGGCATCTCTTTGAATAAGACATCCATTAAAGTCAAAGTTTTATTATTGAGAAAACAAAGATTAGAACCTTGTGCTGCTTACAGAAGGATGTTTCAACATTTAATTGTTTATTCTATCTTTTTATTTAGTGATAATTGACAAGCATAATTATTCTGCCAATACATAAACAAGACATTCCACTCCACCCTCCTCCTCATCTGTTATGCATCAAGGTGAATCGCAACATCCAACTTATACAACATAGTTTTTGCCACATTTGTATTCATAATGGTATAATAATCCACAAGCAGCAGCGACAACCTTCACATATCATGATTAGAGTACAAGTCATTAGGGATGACACAAAAACAAAATGATGAGCAAGTAGAGTTAATGACTTTACCTCTATCTGGTAGATTAACCATATTGGGGATTTTACCACCAGCTTGTGGATAAACCAGATTGGAGTGAGCGCTTGCCGTTGCATTTGCTGACATGGTCATAATGGATGTGATTAGCAGGAGGCATGCAAGAGCAATCACTAATTTTTCCATTTCTCACCATCTTCACCAACCTCAACACCCCCCTTTCCACTCTTACATCTTATTTATAAGCGTGTTTCTTCTATTGCAATGTGCTCCAGTCCACACCAAAGTATAGCTCTTTAATGAGTTTGTCCAATGCATGGCAAACAAGTATATAGCCAGTTAGCCACACGTCAGGGCTCTTAAATCAACTTGTATTAGGAGCCACACTTAGTGAGGCTGAAGGTTGTTTTGTATATGAATGTCTAATTGATGAGGAAGCCATGCGAAGAAGGGACAAAAAACATTGCTATCATAAAATGGAACTTATGGCGCTGCCCATGCAAGATTGGAAGATGAATATTGTCTCACCATTTTCTTTCTTGAACAATTCAAAACTTGATCCAACTCGGAAGGTCTCTTGTTGCTTCATTACTATTTAAAATGTTTAGCATATCAAAATGCTAAAAGCTGAAGATGCTGTTAGACTCAAACCAAATAATGCCTAGACTCAAATGACCTCGTTTGAATTTCTTATGAAATTATCCTGTTTCAACTGACTTGTTATTTTTATTTTTGATCGAGTGAGAAAGATTAAGTACTTAGAATGGTATTGTCCACATTGCTATTTAGGTAACACTTCCATTTAAGTGGTATTGTCCACATTTTAAGTGGTGTAAAATGGTGGTATGAATATATCAAAGCCGAGTAAGGGAAAATATCGTTTTTGATCTAGGAAAAAAGAGAGGATATATTTGCAGTATTTACAAGAAATGTTTGAGTACCCAAATCAAATATTAACTCTAACAAATCATTATCGATGACCATTTAGTTCTTTTAAGTGAAACACGACTGCAAGCAATCGATTCGCGAGGTGGGATGTGGTTTTATATATAAATCTATAGTGTGATATCAATTCAGAACTGATTACTGAAGCCCACACGATCTATTAGAGGCCAATGGTTTTGTTCACTATAGCTTCATCAATATAAGAAACATCTTAGACGAGTATGGTGTGGCTGGCACACATTGAAAACCTTTTGTTTGAGAGAATTAGAGATTGACTGTGTTCTGTACGCCTAGGACTTTGTAACCAAGCCAATTGACCTCCATCAATGATGTGCATGTGAGTAAGTCTCTACAAGGTAGTATCAAGATTAGGGCTTAATCTATTTGTAAGATTTCTATTCATAGTGGATTTGTTCCGTTGAGGGTGAGTGCGTTAAGCCCCTGTTGAGTTTTTCCCTGATTTGTTTCTCTTCTTAACAAAATAATCGTGTCCTTTAATTTCCGCATTATTGGTTAATTGTGTTTATTTGTTTATCTCTGATTTACTGTATAATTGTTAATTAATTCAACTTGATTCAATAATTAATTATTTCCACCATCCCCCCCTTCTGATGCATCAAGGTGAATTGCAACATAATTTGCCACAGCTGTATCCAAAAGGATTTTTAATCCACCACCAGCAGCGACAACCTTCAAATATGAAGTCATTAGGAATGACACAAAAGCAAAATGATGAGCAAGTAGAGTTAATGACTTT
>OU015767.1:40720285-40756576 GCA_907173295.1 Fagus sylvatica
TTTCCACCTCTGTGTTTCTCATAAACAGACTTCCTTCCCCTCAACGAGGCTTCATTTCTCCTTGGGAATGTCTATTTGGTTCTCTCCCTTCTTATTCTTCTTTTCGTAGTTTTGGTTGTGCTTGTTATCCTTTACTTCGACCCTACTCTAAACACAAGCTTCTTCCCGATCTGTCCAATGTGTGTTTCTCGGGTACCCTTCTAATGCAAAGGGTTTTTTATGTTTTGATCCCATTTCTTCTCGCTTTTTTGTCTCTCGTCATGTCAAGTTTGATGAAACCGTGTTTCCTTTTCATAAAATCTCCTCCTTTCCTTCTCTTAATCAACCACCAGTTCATTCTCAATCTTCTAATCCTGCTTGGTTAAGCACTTTGTTGTATTTTCATCCTTGTTCTGTTCCTTCTATTCTTGGAGCCCTGCCATGTTCAAATACAACTCCTGATACACTTGTCCCTCATATTCCAGTGTCTATGCCTTCCACTGTATCTGCTCCTCTCTCCATGTCCACACCTGTGCATTCACCATTGAGTTCTAGTCCTGTTCCCTTGGCTGTTAATAATCATCCTATGCAGACTCGGGCTAAATCAGGCATTAGCAAGAAAGAAGCAAGTTCTTCTCACTACCACTGCTCCAGATTATTTGCATACTGAACCCCCATCATTTGCTATTGCTCGTCACATTCCTCAGTGGCATGATGCCATGGCTTCTGAGTTTGCTGCTCTCCAGCGTCAATCTACTTGGTCTCTAGTACCACCTTCTCCTGATCAACATGTTATTGGCTGTCACTGGGTGTTCAAACTCAAGCGCAATCCTGATGGCAGTGTTGCTAGATACAAGGCTCGGTTAGTTGCAAAAGGGAATCATCAAATGCCTGGTATTGATTTTGATGAAACGTTTAGTTCGGTTGTTAAGCTTGCCACTGTGCGTCTCGCTTTCAATTGCTGCACAGCACCAGTGGTCCTTGAGTCAATTGGATGTAAGTAACGCGTTTCTCCATGGTTCTCTCAAAGAATGTGTATATATGCGACAACCACCTGGGTTTGTTGACATTGCTTCACCTTCTCATGTATGTTTTCTGCACAAATCCATTTATGGTCTCCGTCAAGCTCCTCGTGCTTGGTTTGAGAAGTTTTCTTCTCATCTTCTTACCATCGGTTTCATTGCCTCACAAGCTGATCCTTCTTTGTTTTCACATTGCGGCACCAGGAAATAGTTTGCTTGTCAACTACAAAGGCCTTATGGTTGTTAGAAGGTAAATATCCTGAGCTTGTGCACTGCATGGCCAACAAGTGTCACACGCCAGTGTGTCAAAAGCCATGTGTAGGAGGTAATATCTCATTTTACATGTGAGACATGGGGACCACATTGCAATCATGTTGCATGCAACATGTGAGACATGGGGATGAGTGCCACACATGTATGAAGGAGGTAGTATTACATGCAACATGTAAGACATGGGGGTAGGTCTCATACGTATAAAGAAGGTAGTATCACATACATGTAACATGTGAGACATAGAGATGGAGTCCAATGTTCGTCTCAAATTTTTACTTAGTTATATATATTTTAAAATTGTGATTTTTAGAATTTGACCCCACTAAAAAATTATTAAAATTGCTAGATTGGAAGGTTGTCTTGGTTATAAATGTCTAATTGATGAGGAAGCCATGCGAAGAAGGGACTAAAAAAACATTGCTATCATACAATGGAACTTATGGTGCATGCTGCCCTTGCTAGATTGGAAGATGAATATTGTCTCACCATTTTATTTCTTGAACAATTCAAAACTTGATCCAACTCGGAAGCTCTCTTGTTGCTTCGATCATTACCTTTTAAACTGTTTAGCATATCAAAATTTTAAAAGGTGAAGGTGCTGTAAGACTCAAATGACCTCGTTTTAATTTCTTATGAAATCATCTTATTTCAATTGACTTCTTATTTTTATTTGTGATCAAATGAGAAAGATTTAGTGCCTAGAAAGACATATGGTAACGGAAAATATTTCTCCACACCATTTTCTGGCATCTCTTTGAATAAGACATCCATTAAAGTCAAAGTTTTATTATTGAGAAAACAAAGATTAGAACCTTGTGCTGCTTACAGAAGGATGTTTCAACATTTAATTGTTTATTCTATCTTTTTATTTAGTGATAATTGACAAGCATAATTATTCTGCCAATACATAAACAAGACATTCCACTCCACCCTCCTCCTCATCTGTTATGCATCAAGGTGAATCGCAACATCCAATTATACAACATAGTTTGCCACATTTGTATTCATAATGTATAATAATCCACAAGCAGCAGCGACAACCTTCACATATCATGATTAGAGTACAAGTCATTAGGGATGACACAAAAACAAAATGATGAGCAAGTAGAGTTAATGACTTTACCTCTATCTGGTAGATTAACCATATTGGGGATTTTACCACCAGCTTGTGGATAAACCAGATTGGAGTGAGCGCTTGCCGTTGCATTTGCTGACATGGTCATAATGGATGTGATTAGCAGGAGGCATGCAAGAGCAATCACTAATTTTTCCTTTCTCACCATCTTCACCAACCTCAACACCCCCCTTTCCACTCTTACATCTTATTTATAAGCGTGTTTCTTCTATTGCAATGTGCTCCAGTCCACACCAAAGTATAGCTCTTTAATGAGTTTGTCCAATGCATGGCAAACAAGTATATAGCCAGTTAGCCACACGTCAGGGCTCTTAAATCAACTTGTATTAGGAGCCACACTTAGTGAGGCTGAAGGTTGTTTTGTATATGAATGTCTAATTGATGAGGAAGCCATGCGAAGAAGGGACAAAAAACATTGCTATCATAAAATGGAACTTATGGCGCTGCCCATGCAAGATTGGAAGATGAATATTGTCTCACCATTTTCTTTCTTGAACAATTCAAAACTTGATCCAACTCGGAAGGTCTCTTGTTGCTTCATTACTATTTAAAATGTTTAGCATATCAAAATGCTAAAAGCTGAAGATGCTGTTAGACTCAAACCAAATAATGCCTAGACTCAAATGACCTCGTTTGAATTTCTTATGAAATTATCCTGTTTCAACTGACTTGTTATTTTTATTTTTGATCGAGTGAGAAAGATTAAGTACTTAGAATGGTATTGTCCACATTGCTATTTAGGTAACACTTCCATTTAAGTGGTGTAAAATGGTGGTGTGAATATATCAAAGCCGAGTAAGGGAAAATATCGTTTTTGATCTAGGAAAAAAGAGAGGATATATTTGCAGTATTTACAAGAAATGTTTGAGTACCCAAATCAAATATTAACTCTAACAAATCATTATCGATGACCATTTAGTTCTTTTAAGTGAAACACGACTGCAAGCAATCGATTCGCGAGGTGGGATGTGGTTTTATATATAAAATCTATAGTGTGATATCAATTCAGAACTGATTACTAAAGCCCAAGTTAAGGCCCACGATCTATTAGAGGCCAATGGTTTTGTTCACTATTGCTTCATCAATATAAGAAACATCTTAGACGAGTATGGTGTGGCTGGCACACATTGAAAACCTTTTGTTTGAGAGAATTAGAGATTGACTGTGTTCTGTACGCCTAGGACTTTGTAACCAAGCCAATTGACCTCCATCAATGATGTGCATGTGAGTAAGTCTCTACAAGGTAGTATCAAGATTAGGGCTTAATCCATTTGTAAGATTTCTATTCATAGTGGATTTGCTCCGTTGAGGGTGAGTGCGTTAAGCCCCTGTTGAGTTTTTCCCTGATTTGTTTCTCTTCTTAACAAAATAATCGTGTCCTTTAATTTCCGCATTATTGGTTAATTGTGTTTATTTGTTTATCTCTGAATTTACTGTATAATTGGTTAATTAATTCAACTTGATTCAATAATTAATTATTTCCACCCTCCCCACCTTCTGATGCATCAAGGTGAATTGCAACATCCGCGTTCACAACATAATTTGCCACAGCTGTATCCAAAAGGATTTTTAATCCACCACCAGCAGCGACAACCTTCAAATATGAAGTCATTAGGAATGACACAAAAGCAAAATGATGAGCAAGTAGAGTTAATGACTTTACCTGCAGCTTGTGGATGAACCATATCGGGGATTTTACCACCAGCTTGTGGATAAACCATATTGGGGTGAGCAGCTGCTATTACATTTGTTGACATGATAATGGATGTGATTAGCAGGAGGTATGCAACTATGCAAGAGCTATCACTTGATTTTCCTTTCTCACCATCTTCGACAACCTCAACACCCCCCTTTCTACTCTTACATCTTATTTACAATCGTGTTTCTTCCATTGCAATGTGTTCCAGCCCACACCAAAGTATAGCTATTTAATGAGCTTTTCCACTGCATGGCCAACATGTATATAGCCATAAGTCAGAGCTTGTCCAATGCATGGCCAACAGGTTCAAAAATATTGATGTCATCACTGTGTCTATTATAGATTACCTGATGTCCACATCCCAGTGCAAGATCTTTCTTACTCCACAAACACACAGGACAACTCTATATAACAAAATGGGACTATCAAAAAATCTGAACTAAAGATTATAGGTTAATTGAAATATTACAGTGTTGATTCAATATATCCCTTTCTGTTAACATATTAAAACATGAAATTATCAATTATTAATAATTCACTAGTTCACAGACAAACAAGTGTGTGTCAGAGCAGACAGAAAACAGAAAGCTACCCTGCTGTGTGGAGAATGTTCTATTGATGGAGAAGAATAACCATAATGAAATCCACTTCCTTGTTCATTACTGCTTGATCGCATATACTTTGGATAAGGATTTTCTGAAATGCTTCCAACTGGAGGCGGGAACAAGCATAATGAAATCCACTTCCTTATTTCTTGCATTGTCAATACTTGAGCATTCTTTTACTAACATGTCATTTGTGAAAGTGTGTGCTAGTGCGTATTAAAGAATGCAAGGAATGTTCAGTATCTCCCCATCTTCAGATTTGTCTGATGTGACAAACCACATGAAACTTGCCTGTAGTGTTGCAGATTGCATTCAACAGTTGCTATCAGCTGCAAATGCAGAATTCACTTGATTTTGATGGGCTTGGTATGGTCACTTTCCTAAACCCTTCTCATGGTGATTGTAGGTTTCTTGTTGGTGTCACTGATGTTAGTTCATTAAGCTTCCGACCAATTTGTAGGTGGCTTCTTTGGTGTTTTGATCCTGTGGGGGATTTTGGGTTTTTGTGATATGAAAAAAAGGTTTCATTAGTGGATTTTTCACAGTCCCCTCTTCTGAAACTAGAATGCTAAACATAGGTGATAGAATACAGTTGTTATCTAGAGATGTTCAAAATTATTCGAGGTATTTGATCGACTGATTGTATCATCTCACGTAAGAAACAGAGTGAACACATATGTAGTAAACTATTTTTTTTAAATATAATTTATATCCACACTAGCTCTCCTTTATTTCAAATGGATATCATGTCTGTTAGATATTTAGAATTGTAATGGAACTGAATTCTTGATGTTGAAGCATTATTTGTGATCAGTATGACACCAAAAAGCTAAACAAGCCATACATGTGTTAACTGATGCACTGACCCAGATTTATCTGTTTGAATAAGACATCCATTAAAGGCAAGCTTTTATTATTGAATTCTTTAGCTACTCACAGAGAACATCCCCCCTTGTGCTGCTTGCAGAAGGATGTTTGGATATACAATTATTTATTCTAACTTTTTATTTAGTTACAACTGACAAGCATACTTTTTCAGCCAATACATAAACAAAACATTCCACTCGACCCCCTCCTCCCCGTCTGTTATGTATGCATCAAGGTGAACTGCAACATCCGGTCTTCACAACATGTTTTTCCAAAACGGATTACAGGCTTCAAAATGAACCAGCAGCAGCGACAAACCTTCAAATATCATGATTATGTATTATATGACATTCACATGAACAGCCACAAATCATGGCTAGAGTAGAAGTCATTAGGGATGACAGAAAGTCATGAACAAGTAGAGGTAATGACTTTACCAGCTTGTGGATTAACCACATGCTCAACTATATTGGGGTGAGCACCTGCCGTTGCATTTTGCTGACATGATATTGGATGTGATTAGCAGGAGGCATGCAAGAGCAATCACTAATTTTTCCTTTCTCACCATCTTCACCAAGCTCAAACTCAAACTGAATGACCAAATGTTGTATGACATCCCTCTTCCACTCTTACATCTTATTTATAGGAGTGTTTCTCAGGTGAAGCTTTGGTCCAGTGCTTTAGAGCACTGGACCCGAGACGTGGCCTTTTTTGGAGACGTCTTGTGTCTGTGTCGCCTCTAGTGCACTGAGCACTGGACACAAGCTAAATTCATGCAATGCATGGCCAGCAAGTAGCCACATGTCAAGTCTCTTAATTCAACATGAAGCCCATGTGTACACTAAGTTAGGCGGCTGGTTGTCTTCTATATAAGTGTGTGTGTGTGTGTCAAATTGAAGAGGAAGCCACGCGAAGAAGGAGAAAAAATAAACTTGCTATCATAGAATGGAACTTATGGTGCTTCCCATGCTATATTTGAAGATGAATATTGTCTTGAACTATGCTATCATAAAGATTCCTGGTTCATATTCAAAACTTGATCCAACTCGGAAGCTCTCATATTGCTTCATTAGCTTTTAAAATGTTTACCATATCAAAATGTCAAAAGATGAAGGTGCTGTAAGATTCAAACCCAAAGAATGAGCCACCTAAAAATCGGTTTGAGTACCCAAATCAAACATTAACTGTAATATATATATATATATAATTATATATATATACAGGAAAAGAGAGAGGATATATTTACACTATGTACAAGAAGTGTTTTGAGTACCCAAATCAAACATTAACTCTAAGAAATCATTATTACATGACCATTTAGTTCTTTGAATATTAGCTAGAAAGTAGCTGAAATAAATAAAGGACAACTTAGAGAGCTAAACAAGGTTATCCATCCATTCCCAGAATTGGCTGCTTGGCCAGATGCATTACTCATACAGCTTTATCCTTGTTGTTATTTCGGTTCGACATATTGGGCAAAAGCTTAAAACCTTTCCACAATCATAACATGTCTGCAAAAGATATAGATAGATTAGCAATTAACCAGAGCTGATCAGAAAAAATAGTGATTTCATTGCAGTTTCGATTTAGATTACCTGATGGCCACATCCCAGTGCAAGATCTTTCTTACTCCACAAACACACAGGACAACTCTGTATAACAAAACAGGACTATCAAGAAATATGAACTAAAGATTATAGGTTAATTGAAATCTTACAGTTTTGATTCAATATCTCCCTCTGCTAACATGTAAAAAAACATGAAATTTATCTATTATTTATAATTCACTATTTCTTAGACAAACAAGTGTGTGTCAGTGCAGACAGGGAACAGAAAGCTACCCTGCTGTGTGGAGAATGTTCTGTTGATGAAGAAGAATAATCATAATGAAATCCACTTCCTTGTTCATTGCTGCCTGACCACAAATATTCATTGCTGTGTTTGTTGCTGCGTTCATTACTGCTTGATCGGATATGCTTTGGATAGGGATTTTCTGAAATGCTCCCAACTGGAGGCGGGAGGGGAAACCTCCGAGGAGTTCCTCTTTGGCAGCTGCAAGAAAGTAAGAATGTAAGAATGTAAGAATTGTCAATACTTGAGCATTCTTTCACTAACATGTTCATTTGTGAAAGTTTATGCTAGTGAGAAGTGACAATACCCTAGAAGTTGGAGGTCCATTGTAGCTTTGTATTGTGATGGTATCTCCATTAGTGCAGCCAGAGCAAAATCTGTCTCTTTCTTGGATGCAGGGATGTGCTTCAACATGATTTCAGTAAAATTTACAAACTGCATCAAACAAGCAACCACAGAGTGAAAACCTACTTAGAAATGTTGCATAAGTTACTCAATTCAGTTCCTTAACCTGGAAATTATCAAAAGTACGAGATGGAATGTTGTCATCAAACTCATGCATCATGTCCCATGGTCCATCACCAACTCCGACCAAAACTATTGACAAAGGATAATTACTACAAAAAAGGATAAAAAGCTCTTCAGATTTAGTTAAAGACATATCACTCATTATAAAAAGGTGATCAAAGTAATATAATGTTACAACCTTGCTTTCACAATAGCATTCGATAGTATTTTTCTCTTGAGGACTGAAAGTGGCCATAACCAGTGTCTACACTTCTTGTTACCTTGCATATCATGTTATAATCACGAACATCAGGTTAAAGAGGACCATAAAGCAAAAGGGAGCAGTGGGGAGATAAAAACAGACACATTTTGATCAGTTCCAGCTACAACTTCAATTAAAAGAAACCTCAAACGGATCTACTGCTATCTTTCCAATAAGTTTGAGAGAAGAAATTTATATTGTAGCATTCAGATAAAAGAAGATATACAAATCATGTGACTAACCTGTCCATCAGCAATGATCATAAGAACATGATACTGACCACCACTATTGTCAACAATTCCAATTGCAGTTTCAATGATCGGTGCAAAAGATGTTGGACCTGTCATATCAGAATAAAACAATTCAACTGTAGAAATTACTGAAGAGAAAAAGTGAACAAGAACCATCATTAGGAGAATAATTTAACAAACCAGCTAAATGTACTTGTGGCACTATTTCTCGATAACGAGAGAGTACTTCCTCAAAGCCATTACATGGCCTCTCTTCTGGATAGAAGCTAAAAACTTCTTGGTCATGTGTAGTTGCTGCAAAAGCATGACAAATATTACACTATTATGCTTTGAGCTACCCTAAATTGACACATACAACAGAATAGATTGTACATTCTATCTGAGCAGAAAGCTTTAGTGATACTGACCATCCCCAAAGCCATAACAAGGAATAAGGTTATCCTCATCAAAAGCTGAAAGTGTCCTTCCTATTATTGATATTGCCTGTTCATATGGATTTGAGGAATCTCCAAGGTGATGCAGGCTCCTATGGTTGAAAGATCGTCCACCTGTCCACTCGTTACTCTTTGTGAAATCAATACCAACAATAAGATTGGAAGATTCGAGACCAGCTTGGTGAAGAGCTTGTGTCACCTATAATGTATAATCAAATATCAGGATCCAAGCTTCAAGCTTGATAGCAAACTTTAAGTAACAGCTAAAGAAAGCTCAATCTACAATTACCAGTAAGATTAAGAAACAGAAGCAGAATATGAAATGAAGTGCATAGATTAAGATTTAAGAATACTATCAACTCAACTCAACTCTCTGACCATTTTTAGTGTTACAAGAAAGAGAAAAACAAGAAAAGACCTCAATTTTTCTTAGTACTAAAAGACTAGAAAGAGAGAGTGAAAGCCACAAGAGGAGGCATTTGTTTTTCTTTACCATGATTAACAAGGGAAAGAGAGCTAATTATTAAAATATCAGAGTTCTTTAACCTATTGTTGTTGTTGTCCTTAGTATCCTAGGGCCAAGAAGCCTAGACATTTGATCCTTCAAAGCTAATATATAAGTTCCATCCAATTTCCTTCTTTATGATGCATTTAGTATAATCAATCTCCAATGGAACAGTATAACATGCGTGTGCTTAGTGCTTACACAGCACAGGCATTCCAAATTGTCCATTTCTCAGAATTTTCTACAAGCAATCTTAGAAAAAAAAAATTTGTTTTTCTAAAAATGCATCAGCACAATACCTGTTCCAGTGAGTGGTAGTTGTCATCAATTCTTCTGTACTTTGACTGCAGCTTGCTTATTCTTTGATGATCAACATAATTTCTTGAATAAGAAGAGGACGAAGACCCATGGTCTGATCGAGAAACATAACCACCATATGAATTGTCGTGGTTGTGACAGCATCGTGGACTGTCATATTTGGATGATTTGCCTCCCATGTTGATGTCTCAACTTGCTACTGCTTTAAAATTTTGATAATTCTTTTCTCTTGTACAGAGGGCCTCTAATTGTGGCTCAAACTGCATGTTGAAATTTGATCAGTTTTCTGTAATAGCAGGTTTTGACAAACATAAATTGCTACATATCATTTTGCAAAAAGGGATATTCAATTCCTCAAAAAAATTAAAATATATGCCAATTAAAATCAAATAAGCCCATCCTATCAAACTCCAAAATCTCTCAGAATAGAAAAGTACAAAAGGAATCTGAAAGTTTGGCATTTACTACTCAGAAGTAAACAATTATAATCCCGACCTTCCCACATATCAATCCACCAGATACATAATATAAAAAAATATCAATACCCAAATATTACCAATTCATTTCTCTAGACAAAATAGAAATCCAAAGAGTACAACAAAAATGCTTAATGGAAAGTTCTAATTCTATCAGAATAATATAATATCCTGTCCTTAAAACCAACCTGAAGACCAATCCGTACACAAGTAAATAAAACCAATGAAGAAAAGCTTCCTGTACTAGATTAAATGTTAACAGACCAAACACCTGGTACAAGAATTCATGTGTCTTATCCTATGATTATGAAGGCAAATAGATATTAAGTAGAGGCAGTTTCAACGATGAGAAAACTGTTAAGACAAATTCGACTTGTCAAAATCAAGGAAAGTACATGAACTTTGTTAGAAACCAACTTTCATGGAAATCATCTTGAAAGCAACAGATTGCTTAATACTAATAGCCAAGCTCAACCACACATTAGGAAGTAGGAACCTACAGAGAAATTATCTATCAT
This sequence comes from Fagus sylvatica, assembly GCA_907173295.1. Lineage (NCBI taxonomy): Eukaryota > Viridiplantae > Streptophyta > Magnoliopsida > Fagales > Fagaceae > Fagus > Fagus sylvatica. Next base: position 40,730,988 of record OU015767.1, read on the forward strand.
CTAGAAAAACTATATTCCCAATAAGACAAGCAACAACCTTCAACGAAATTTCCATGCAACCATAAAAACTTCTAAACTTCACTAAAAATGTCAACAAGAGAATATAGAAATTAAACTCGCAAAGTATCAGAAAAAACAAGAACTGGCTCCAGCAAAAGAGACTTATTACAACATAAATTCAACCCCAGAAACAGAAAAGGCTGAGTTGACCATCCCAAGAGTTTCTTGGAATGAGAAGAAAAACAAATGGAATGCAAATTAAACCGAGTCCAACACCTAGCATTACCATTCACTACATTACCTATGTGTAAGAATGATGATGATGATTATGAGAAAAAGAGAAAGAATCTGTCTTGTTTATATATGCACTACATCTATTCCATTGTATACTATATGTACAGTGTGTATCTGTTGTCCACTGACCACTTCTCAAATTTCCCAAACCAACCTAAACAAATAGTCAACTACTCAATAGCCAGGTTTGAAACAAAACTAAAAAAAACAATAACATCGAAATTCTTAATCTTTTGGTATATGTTTTTAATAGATGCAATTGAATTTTAAATTTATGACATTCACTCTATAATAATTGTTCTTTACAACCACATCAAGATATCAATTGTTTTTATATTTTTGGTGGAGTACAAGAGATTGTTCTAGTTGAATTAATTAGAACATGTTTAACCTAGATGAATCCAAGTGTCACTTGGTAGATTCTCAGTTATTTTTTAAAATCCAAAAACTTTTTTTTTTTTTTTTGATCTTGAGATAGAAATCTACACTACACACACGCACACACTATTTGGAGAGGGTAGAGAGAGATTCGAACCTCTGCCAAATGAGGAAAAGGAATTCCCTTACACCACTAAGCCAAATGCTTAGTGGGCAAATCCAAAAACTTAATACTTAATAATTACTGTATTTCATTGTCAAACCGAGTCTGTGACTTAAGCCTCTAGTCTTTGTGAAATTATAGTATTATCATTGCTTTCATCTTTATTAAAAATCCAATTAGCAAGCAATACGCAACCGTCTAGTGCTAATTTTTCACTTTACTGTTAGAAAAGTATTTCAAACGCCCAATCATATGACTAACCCTGCCACATGGGACAAAACTATTAGTCTTTCAGAGACATTTCATAGCCACTTTACAGTCAGTCGTTCAAACCACCAACTACCGTGACCTATGCAATGACATCACCACGGTTTTCGTCATGAAGATTTCACAACCCTGATCAAAATAGTTTCATACTTTTCTTTTCTTTTCTTATATATATATATATATAAAACTTCCTTTATATCACTGAATAATCATTAAGAAAAAAAAAAAAAAAGAGTTGAATGAACAATAAAAAAGAAGTTGATCCTTCTCTCTAATATAAAAATTAGTGCATCCACAAAAACCATAATCAAAGTAGCTATCTGATATTGCCACTTAAAACATTTAATATTGTCAGCCTAACACCCGACCTCATGATTATTTATTTATAATGATTGAAAATAGAAATCCATCCTTCCTAAATCCTAACACTCCGTTTGGGAGGGGGGAAAGGAATGGAATGGAATGGAAAAATAAGAATATTTTAAGAATATTCTTTCCTTTCCCATGTTTGGAAGTTTAAGTAGGAGGGAATGGAATGGAATGGAAAGACCATTCCCTTGTTTGGAAGTTTAAGTGAGGGGAATGGAATGGAACACTCATTCCTCCCTATTCCCTCCAAATCCCAAATTTTCATTCTCCCAAAATTGGGAGGAATAGGAGGGAATGGATTTAAGTTTAATGATTTTTTCACCAAACGTCCCAAAATGCCCTTAGTATTTTTGTAAAATCCTAAATTACCCTTATAGATTTGACCTTTTATTTTCCTCAGTTTCCATGGTATTTCTATAATATTGTATTTCTAAATGACTATGCATGGACCTTTAACAATGTCAATTTTCTTTTAAAAGTTTATTTTGTGGACAATGAATCTCGAATTTTCATTTATTGGGATTATATTTTAGTTTATATTGCTTAGATTTTGTACTTGTTTATAATTAAGCGGATTTTATACATGTTGTCCTGTACTGGTTTCTTTCTCTGTTAGCAAAGGCCAGAAAAATAGAAATAAACTCCCATGGTATTTCTATAATATTATTGTGACACCACAAGGTGTCATATATGGTGTGGTAATTCTATAGTATTATTCTATAGATTAATCCTACATTTTATAAAAATAAAGGGTATTATAGTAATATTGTTATAAAATGATTCATTTCCATTCCTTCTAATATTACTCCCAAACAAAGTTACTTACATTCCATTCCCTTCCATTCCTATATTTTAAAACATCCAAACAAGATTACTTAGTTTCATTTCATTCCATTCCATTCTATTCCATTCCATTCCATTCCATTCATTAAATTCATTCCATTCCATTCCATTCTATTCCATTCCCTTATAATTTATTCATTCCATTCCATTCCATTCCCCTCTAAACTCCCAAACGAAGCCTAAGTCTATTTTTAATAAACCACAATTGGCACTGGGTGACCAAAAATTAAAAAGAAAAGACTCCAAAAAGGGCATAAAATTGAGTATGTATATATGGCACAAGATGACAAGATGAAAAGTATACTAGTGCAAAAGGTAGGGGGGGCATAACCTCCTCTGCCCCTACTTTCGCCCTTGCTTGTCACAACAATTGACAGCAACCTTATTGCTAGTTCCTTTTTTCTTCTCCATTATTGGAGATATTCCTAATTTATTATCTACGGTTTCTTTTTGGTATGTAAATCATATTTTTAGAGAATCAAACTCTTTTGTATCTTTACGTTGGGGAAGGATTCTCATCTCCTCATTTTCACTATCTATAATTCTATACTAGTCGCAAGCCTGCTCGATGCGCAGAATATGTAATTATTTTGTAATTGGCATGTTGTTGTAAATGATATAACTTTTTCATATCTTATTGCACTCTGGTCAATTTCTTTCACTGGTTGTAGATATTTTGTTTGAATAAATTGTAGAAAATTATTTGAAATGAAAGAGCTATTAATAAGAATATGAATGGAAAGTGTTTGGAAGAAAAGTCGCTGCTTGTTTCTATTCAAAGAATCTTTATTGGAGAAGAATCATTCACTCAAGTCTCTTTCTTAATTATGGAATAGAAAAGTCTGTGCATGTTCAAAGTCTCTCCAACAGTCTAGTGAATGGAAAGTGTTTGGAAGAAAAGTCGCTGCTTGTTTCTATTCAAAGAATCTTTATTGGAGAAGAATCATTCACTCAAGTCTCTTTCTTAATTATGGAATAGAAAAGTCTGTACATGTTCAAAGTCTCTCCAACAGTCTAGTGAATGGAAAGTGTTTGGAAGAAAAATCGCTGCTTGTTTCTATTCAAAGAATCTTTATTGGAGAAGAATCATTCACTCAAATCTCTTTCTTAATTATGGAATCGAAAAGTCTGTGCATGTTCAAAGTCTCTCCAACAGTCTAGTCTGCCCATGAATTGTTAGACTCTAGCTATTACTAATAACCCCGGCTACACTGGATACTTAAAAATAGCCTCTAGCAACATGCCTTCGTTCAATATCCGACTTAGAAATAACGTAAGGGCAAGGCAGTTCGATACAGTCACAATTTTGAGACAAAAGGGTTGGACACAATTTCATTAAGCTATGCTTTTCTAGTCAAGTCCACGTACACGTTAATTATTTTGAAACTTGAATCAATCAATGGATGGTATTATATCCTCGTTAGCAGGGTCTTATCCCTCAAGTCTTTATCTAAAAAATCATTCAAATCTTCTTTATATTTTGTACATTCCAAAAAAGTAGAAGTGAAGAACCAATAACACATTGGCAGGCCAGATATACAAATCAACCATAACGCAAGTCGCAAGCTCATCAATTTCAAGTAGTGCTTGGATTTTGCATAGGAACAATTATCTACCAATCAAGCATTCTATCCAACCTGTACACTTCTTAATCATGTTTAAGCAGCATTAAATAATGTAATCGATTTATCTTAATTGGAAATGCAGATAAATGACAGTCTACAGAGAATAAAGAAAAAAAATGTTGTTAAATTAATATTACTAGTCGTTGACCCGCACGATACGCGGGAAGATTCAATTTGATTATTTTTTAGTTTAATTATACATTTAATCCTCAACCTTTACCGAATGTTTCCAAATAGTCCCTATCATTTTAAACAACACTTGATATGTCAAAAAGTTCCTTGCTATTAAGGCATCAAGTGTTTAACGAAAAAAGGTAATGAAAATTTTTGAAACATGTGGATGAAACAAACAAAGAAGAATGATAATGCTACATTTAAAAAAAAAAAAAAAAAAATGAAAAATGAATGATAATAAATACCTTCTAGTAACAAAACATAAGTTAGCTTGATTGGTTTGCTACCTTCTAGAAACAAAATATGAAAACATGTTAGAGCAAATTAGCATTTAGTCTTAACGCTAAACTAAAAAGATTAACCATTGAAAAAGTAATCAAAATTTGAAATACCTAACAAAAACCAAGAGGGAATGAAAACAAAAGAAAAATGATGATATGTAAAAGAAATTTGATTACCAAAGATTCAAGAGAGTATCGAAGAATTCCTCTTAGTTTGCAAGCGATAAACGGACTGTGGTATTGAATGCTTGATAATTTCCACACACCTTTCAAATTCTTTAGGCATCGACTAAAGAAAGAAATTTGGAAAGAAAAAAAAAATCTATATCTGAAGTGGAGAGGGAGAGAGTGAGAGAGAGGACTTACTGGTAAAATATAAGATTTTGGATTCAACTATTTAAAGTGGAAGGGTGATTTTAGATTTGGGATTTTAGACATATAGAAACTTTATGTCTTCAAGAAACGTTACAATATTAAAGACTGTTTTTCTTCTATTCATCAATGGAAGGATGTGAATAGTCATAAGACTTATAACTGAAAACTCAAGGGGCATGATGGCATAATGGTAGCTCAATATAGGAAGAATGAAATTTTTTTTTTTTTAAGAGTAATTGTGGCTTTAATGATTTTAGCATATACTCTTTATATTGAATACATTTAATCTTGGCAATATGAGAAAAAGTAGGATTTTAAAAAGAAACAAAAATAGGAGGATTTAAATAAAATATTTGGGATAGGTGATTTAATGGGTATGTGAAAAACCTATGGGAGATGAAGAGGCGATGAGGAGAGAAAGTGAGAGAGAGCGTGAAATAAAAAGAAAAATGATATGAAATATTGTGGGAGCAATAAATCTGACGTGGCGATATTTGGGGAAACCTAAAAATTTTCTCTCAGCTTCAGCTTTTAGTTTATACTAGTCGCAAACCCGTGTGATGCACAGGAAAATTATTGAAAATAAAATCTAAATTAATTTTGATTCTTTTTTCTTCTTTTGTTGAATATGTTTTTTTTTTTTTTAGTTCAAAATGTTGTAGGCAAGATCAATAAAGAGACTTTACGAATCGAATTTAGGATAAATCTTACTTTTTGGTTTAAAAAAATAACTAAGAAAGTATTTACCATAAGATAATTAAAATTTAATATAACGTAATTTTTCTTTTGGTATAAATTGAATATAGTCCAATTTTTATAAAACACAATTCATGTTTATATTTACCATATGGATCATGTTTCCATCCAAAAATAAAATAAAGGATACTTGAAATAAGAAGAAGGACAAATAAATACATGGGCACATGATTATATGATCAAACCTAAATAATTTTCATAACTCATTTCAAGTTCACATGGTTTTATTATAACAAATCCATCTATCTTTCTTCATTACCAGCAAAAAAATTAAATGAAATATATAAGAAAAAAAAAGGAACTCTAAAAATCTTGATGAAAATTGATAATTATGATTATTATTAAAAGATATTTATATTGTGTTTATATATGGAATATATTTTAGTATTAGATATTAATTATGATTGTGTTTTATATATGGAATAATATATTCTTATATTAAAGAAATATGATGTGTCAAAATTTTAATGGAAGGTTTAATAATAGAATAAAATTGAAATTCAATTAGAAAATATATATTAAAATAATGAGGAGTAAAATTGTGAGATTTCAAAAGTTTATGGGGCGCAACATAATGAGGTCAACCAAAAGTAAAAAAGTTTCGATTTTACATTATAGTATAGATTATAGATTCTTGGATGATGAGCTAAATGACCAGCCACAGTTGCTGAAATGGGCCCAAGGTCACCACCAGAGGAAGCCTTTAAGGCCAAAACCCAGAGCCCAATTGGTGGGCTTCTTAAGGCCCAGGCCAAAATCCTCTTTTAATTATAGATTTTTATTTTTTAATGTGGATATATATCTAGGACTCTTAGAAACACTTGATTAAGGAAGAATCCTTTTGACACTAAGTTATTGATTAGAAGATTTGTTACTAAAATATTATAGACATGAACTTAAAAGCCACTACACTAATTCTTTAGGATTCATCATAGATAAGGTTTATCAATATGAAAGGGCATATATATATATATATAATAATAAGCTATTAGCTCTAAGAAACAAGTATATATCTTATATTAATGTATGCACCATGGTATTGGTCCATAATGAATAAAAACTAACTGACTTATATAATGAAAAAGAAATGAGTTATTTAACAAGACTATTAATTCCAATTCAAATTTATGCATGTGTGCCAGTCACTCAAACCAAACCAGCATACATAATGATAATTCCTAAAATAAAAAGGAAAAAGCCTGAAAATCTAAAGTAGACTAATCAAAATCATCTAAAATATTTGTAAAAAAAAAGGAAAGAAAAAAAAGAAGAAGATATATATTCAAACAAGTGAATCCCTTGAGTTTCATAATCCATGGTCTCCTATTGATACAAAGATTGTAACCTATGATTTCTGTAGTTAACATTTGGGATATAGAATTTGCGAAAATGATACAAACACATGTACATACACCAAACCATAAGATAACAGTATGTATCTAGCGTGTTGATTAGAAAAATACTCAATACAAGTAGAGCTAATGAATGAGAAATAGAAATTAATATCCTCGTGGCATGTACTTGGAATCAATGAGTGGTGGCAACAAATTGATACTACTTTTTTTTTTTTTAATTATTTTTTTATGTAAATAATGCTTCATTAAGAGGGAAACAACCCAGCAACTTACAATATACAAAAATCAGTTAATGAAGAGCAACCCCTGGTCAGTTAAACAAGCATTTACAAAAGAAGAAGGTTCATCACAAAAATTTAAAGGACCCCAACAACAAGATTTAAAGGACCAGCCCGCTAAGGCATGGGAGGCACCATTGGCTTTGTGAGACACCCACAAGCCTAGCCATGACAGATGATTTACAAATAATGCTTGATACTTCATATTATTGATAATATCATGAACATGTCAAAGAATAGAAGTAGTCTCAAGAACAGTATCCATACAAAGCTTAGAGTTGCTTTCAAACCAGACTTTAGCCACCTCCAAATCTTCAACAAGCTGGATAGCCCAAAGGCAACAAATTGATACTACAATAACTTTACAAATTGATATGATATATTTCATAAAAAAAAAAAAAAAATGATATGATATATTGTGTAGATTATGGCACATCAGTATATTATCACCTCCATTCCTAGATCCGATTTTTATTGATTGCTTCAATTAGTAATGAGTAATACTAAAGTTATTATAAGACATTTGCAAACTGAAATGCCTATTATGTGAAGAGTGTCAGTTATACTTAAATTATTATGTACTAAATTAAATAAAAGTAAACCCGAATTTGGATTTGACTTGTTTTTTATTTATTCCTTCCCGGAGCACTAATTCACTACTTGGCAGTTGGCGGTAGAGTTGAGCCCAGCTGGAGATGGGTCGGGCTTTAGGCAAGTGAAGTCCTAACTCAAACAACAAGTAGTCACATTGCTATGAATCCGCTGACACATCTCAATCAATGTATAGTTGTACTTGGTTTCTTTGTTCCCTCGTCTTTTCCTCTTCATTATTGTAAGAACTTTTTAACTTTTTGACACTTTCTTGCTTTTAATTTCAAATTTCACCTAATTCTAGTAATGATGTAAAGTGAATGTTGCATTTGGGCTAGGGACGCTTTTTGGAGTGGTTCAAGCTTTTTTTCTTCTTCTTTTTGATTGATAGGTTCAAACTTTTCTTATTTTATAAATTTGAACCATGTATTGACTCACAAAAACCCACTCAAGCTTTGTTCAATTTCTTGGAGATTTCCGAGTTACTGTTGAGGGCTTGAGGCTATAATAAGAGCCTTGTATAGGATTATCTTACTATAAAAATCAACCCAAATGCATTATTTATTGGATTTATGTTGTTATTATTTTTTTATTGAATCTCTTGTATTTATTGGTGTGAAATATCATGTCAATATATTCAAGAAGTACTTAATAATTTTTTAGGACTATTTGTTCTATGCTTTAGGTTTAGTCTCTGTCTTGCCTAGTCAAACTTGGCAACCCAAGTTGGACACAGACTTCTAGTTTTCAAAAGTACAACAATGATAGATGTATACAGGTCTTAGCATATGTGGAATGGTTTCCAAGGGAGTAAGACAAGACAACAATGGATACTTCTATCGAAAAGTAAAGAACAACCAAAAACAAGACAACTAACATAATTCTCAATCAAAACATGTACACAATAAAGAAGGAAAAGAAAACACCCAACAAATGCTACAAGCTTTTTAGTTACTATGAATAATAGATCCAGCTGCAATTGAGAAAGAACAATTTGAAGGCAGAATTGAGTGGAGGATATCAATCTTTTTCCCTGGTAGTAGAGATTCAAACACAAAGCCAGCACCAGGAACCTGCATCAAATTATATTTAAAGTACAGAAAAGTTTTCATTGACATCCAAAATTTTCCATGAGGTACCTGGCCTAATTGCAATCAAATCAGTTGCTTTCGCACGAGCCTCCTAGAATAAATATATACATTATACATATACACTAAGATTATCATATACCTGTAGAGAGATGCAAGACTAATGTGATATCAGAAACATAATAAATCATCTTGAACTGAGTGTATATCTTGGATATCTGGAGTCAACCTTTATGTCAATCTCACATGAGTTTTCAATTTAGTAGGTTAAGATATATAGTGGTAATTAAGGATTTTGAATATGCAATGAAAGAAAATTTAAATATTTAGATATGGCATGTAGAGGATGAGTCTTCCAAAGGCATTAGATTACACTAACATTTATTATCATCACATTTGGGCCTGCATGACTCCCCTCATGCCAAGTAGGAAGGTTGCCAACACTCTTTGACAAGCTTCTTAGATGGCATTCAGGGAGCCAGGCAGGCATAGGCATATCAACAGTAAACGATGGAAATACCAGACTAGGTTAAGTCCCTTAAGTTTTGAGCTTCCCAACCTGCAAAAGCCAACAATTTGAGTTATGAAAGTGTAAAAGAATCACGCTTTTAGACCTAAGCAAAGTACAATTAAACCAGAAAAAGAAGAAGGAAAGTAGTTAAATTCTTCTTGCCCTACTTTAAAAATGAAAGGACAGACTATTTGTTTAGCACCAATAACTAACACTGTTATTTTCAGATAACTGACTTCAATTATTAAATAAAGCGTTCCTAGGACTTGGAAAACGTACCAGTTAAAATGCAGAGAAGAACAAAATTTGCAGATTGTAACAGTAGAAATTCAGAGAGAAAGCAGTGATTGGAGTAGTTTTGAGGGAAGGGCTCCATTTCTCTGCCTCCCCACTATATTGTAGAACTATATATATATATTGATGGAGCTCCCTTATAATATCTTTGTGTGGCCTTTAGAGAGGCAAAGAGAGTAGTAGGAATTAACGGATTCAGAGAGAGAGAGAGATGTAAAAGCAGAAAAGTAGAGGAGATAAAGACAATAGAAAGCCCAGGGATAGGAGATGGACAGGTCCTTTAGAAGGCGGCAGCCAAGGCCTCTTTCTAACAATAGTTCCATCGATAGAGCCAAAGCTGCCTGGGTTTTACAGGTACCCTCCCTCCCTTGGATTATCTTCCATTGGAAAAGGTGATCCCTCTTTCCCATTTCTAAATTTTCTCTCACTCTTTCTTTTACTTTGAACTTTGGTAGGGTTCATTTTGTTCTTGTAAGTCAATTTTTCAGCTTTTTTTTTTTACAGGGTTTAAAGTATTTACTTATACACAATACAATACTTAACTTGAAAGTACTTTTTTATTTATTAAGAAGATATTTCATCCATCAAATAATATTTATGTGAACTGTTTATGCATTCCACACCACTGTAGAATCCTGTGAGAGTATTCTATTCTATTCTATGTGAACTGTTTATTTTATTTTTTTAATGGTTAACTTACAAGACGGGGACAAAACCAGTGAATAAGACAAGACCAGTTTTGCACGGTGCGTTAAATGAGGGTTGAGGTTGATTCTTCAACAGTGAAGTTTGGTCAAATACAGACAAAGTCATTTATATAGTTCATATTTTCATCGGGGTAAGGACAAACACAATCAACAAAACTCTCCTCAATCAAACTGGGGCCTATTTCTTTTCAAAGGCTATGACTTAATACATCTAGTTTGTGAAAATAATGTCATGAGACCGAACTGAATCAAACCATTGATAATTTGATATCACCTGCTGTGAGACCGACTTTCATGTCCAATGAGTCCCCTCACGTTTCTCTAGCCGGTTTCTTTATCCATTTTCATTCGAACACGGTGGAAAGCAATTGTAACCAAAGCTTTCATCTAATACTCAAATGCTCGGAATATACGATGTCACATTTGTGTTACTGTAGCTGTAACCTCCAGTGCACTGAATAGCCAAACCAGACTGAACCATTGAAAAACTAAAATTGGATTTGCATTTTTTTCTATTGTAAGTTGTAACAGCTTATTAAAGGGCCAATTGAAGTTATATTATTGTGTAAAGAAAATAAAACAAATATGTTACCTAAATTATATTATTTAAAATAGAGTTTTTTTTTTTTATTGTTAAAATAGAGTTTTAATGTCAAGAGTATTATAGTTTAATTGATACTATCTAATTTTTTTAGAGACATCAAAAATTTAAATCCCTTCTACACTAATTATCAAGAAAAAAAAAAAAAGTAGATAAGTTTATATTTTTTTCTTTTATTAAAATCTAAACAACCTTATTAAAAAATGACATCAAGACCTGTTTAACTTTCAGACCTTGCAGTTAACATCCTCTCCCTCCTTTTAGAGTTTAAACTTTGAATTACTGATATCTTGTAAGAGCATTCACAACCGGTGAGGTAAATCTCATTATTAACAAAAATACATGATATTGTTCACCAAAATTCACAAAAACACATTTCCATCTGGACATGTAAAGTAACTTAAATTTTTACAAAAAGCTACAGTAGTCGGTATTGAAACCGACTACTGTAGCTTATGTAAGACTTCTTTCTCTCTTTTTTTTATTAGTTTCTCTCTCCTTCTTTCTCTTTCTCTTTCACTTTTCTGACTTTCTCTCTCGCTCTCTCTCTCTCTTATAAGTTCTGGCTTTCTCTCTCAGGCCATCTTTGAGTGGACTAGTGGTCGTGGTTGTTGATTTTTGCCATTATATTTTGTAGGTTTTGGTTGGTGGCTGCAATTTAGTATGTTAGTAGCATGAAAGTGCAATTTGGTGAAATGGGTAGCTTTGTTTATCTCCAAATTTTCTAAATTTCAGATCTTTTAGGGGGTTTTTGGTGATGGATTTTGATGCGTCTTTAGAATTAATGTGCATCAATATTTTTTGGGTGGGCAATAGTTTGTAGTGAATCTTGATGGGGTAATGAGAGTTTATGAATTTACTTGTGATAGTTTTGTGTGTGTGTGTGTAAGTTTACAATGGTAGGCAAAGAAGTTTAGTGCCTGCAATGGAATGAAGCGGTCATATATGCATGTGAAAATAAAGGTGTTGAGACTTGAGACATGTATATGACCAAGGCCTTGTCACGAGTTGGATTTGAACCAACACTTCTGGGAAAATATGACCAAGGCCTTTTTCCATGGGCTTGAGTATTTTTTGCTGGTGATGGCCATGCCGAGTGATTGGGTGTGGATTCTGGCTTGGTGTGGTTTGGTATTGTTTAGAAAAGTGTATAATTAAAATGATTTGTTTTATTATATTTTACGTAGATGTGTTGTGAAATAAAGAGTGAGTTGTGAGATGTGTTATAAAAATTGTTTGATAAAATAAAAAAGTAGGTTTTTGAAATAAAGAGTGAGTTGTGAGATGTGTTATAAAAATTGTTCGGTAAAATAGAAAAGTAGGTTTTTGAAGAGGTAAAATAGCAAAATTTTTGTTAACCGGTTGGGAATCCAATAATTAGTTTTAACTTTTTAGTACTTTTTCTCTCGTTCCAGGTGGATTTATGGGTTGTAACCCAATAGATCGTGTGGTTGGGGATTACTCTATTGTTTGACTAAAGAAAGGGACCCTTTCTTTAATTTGTGCCTGTGGGCCATACACCTCGTTCTTGATTTGGTTAGGCAGTTGAATGATCTATTATATATAACCAATATCATTTTATTTAACCAAAAAAAAAAAAAAATCATTTTAATTATGGATAAGGTTTGGCTACAAACTATTTTGTAGCTCATTTGTTATAACTCACTATATGATAATTTATAAAACCATCCATATGTATTATTTAAAGAAGTCAAATAACTTATTAAATAGGTTATGTGATTAAAGTTCACGTTGATAATCTTATTAATTATCACGTAGTGAGTTATAGCAAGTTGGCTACAAACTAAACTTTCTCCTTTAATTATTTATCAATCATAATAAATGGTGTTAGTAGTTGTGTAAAAAAATATTGAATCCTTATTGTTATTTCAATAATCCCATAGCATATATTTAGAGGGGGCACTATTGCTGGGTTGATTTTGGTCTTTGTTATTGTATGATATGTGACAAAAGTATAAGATTTGACTACAGACTGGTTTGTAACCCATTTGTTACAACCCATTATGTGACAGCTTATAAGATCATCTACATATATTATTTAAAGAAGTCACATGACCCATTAAATAGGTCATGCGACTTAAAGTACACGTGTATGATCTTATTAGGTGACACGTAGTGAGTTGTAGTGAACTGACTACAAACTGATTTATAGTCAAACTCTGTCCGTGACAGACTTCATTACGCTGATGGTGATACTTATTCGGCTGCAAGCTTTTTCAACCTTTGGGACTTTGCTAAAGTGATTAGCTTTATTAGATCGCTTTGGATGAGAAGCCCAATTCAGCCTTAGCCCAAAAAATGGGCGGCTACAGAAGTCATGTGAAATGAAAGGATGGAGTTTTTATTTGGGCGGGATAAGCATGTTAAAGAAAACACAACTAGAATGGGCCAAACCCATCTCTTACCTTTAGAACTTAAGCAAGAAATGAGAATGGAGCCATCTATGTTAGAAGCAAAGGTCCATTTGGCCAAGCTGGTACACGCTCCCAAACACAAGTGAGGGTATGGAAGAGCCAAGCTGTTACCTAATTTAACTTTCTTAAAAAAAAAATACATCATGAGAGGTGAAGCTACACCTCCTTGCCGTTCAATTTGATTATCTATGAAGAGACTACTATAGAAGAGTTACATCAGAAGACCACATAGTAAAGAAAAACAAAACTATTAGTAATTGGCATTAATTGTGATTAATGGCAATGTGGCCACCATTTGATAAAGATGTCCGGATGAGTTGATAACATGCTTCCAATTTCTCTTTGTTGAGTTGAAGAAAAGCACAGAGTTCATTCTTGCAGAAATCAACATTCTCATCACCAAAATCCATATGCTTCACCACATGAAGTGTTACGGATGCAGCAATTACAGATGGCAGATAATGCACGAGTCTAAAATCACTGACCACAGAAAGAAGAAGATGCTCAAATAATGCAGAGAACTCCATATGCTTGTGATCTGCCAAAGGAACCTTTTTGATAATGTAGCTCAAGAATGAAAGTGGGGTAACCGGGTTCATCTTCCAATCTAGCAGAGAGAGCACCAAAAGTTCCATTTCTTGGATCGACTTTGGCCTAAACACATATTTCGACTTCTCAACCTGCTAAAGAAATCGTTAACCGAGTTTCAATTTGTAAATTGCAATACTAATTAATTAATAGCAAATTAAAAAGAAGGAAAATTAAGAAAGTAACTTACTTGGAGATCAATGAGAAGAGGAACGTAGGTCTCCTCCACTTTTGCTGCTAAAGAAAGACAAGCTACAGCAGTCAATTGCACCATCCAGGGCTTCATGGGCATGTCCCTCCTTGACAGCAAACTGAGTAGAAATCGATCAAGATAATTAACTGACAAAACTGCAGTTAAAGCAGAGAAATCATGGTAAGAATTGACAGCCAAAATCCACTGTATGGCCTCTTTACGAGCTGAAGCGATGAGAGACATATCGGCTTTTAGAAAGCAGGCAGAGAGCTTGGTATGCGTCTCCTTTTCCTTAGATAACAGGATCTGTAGCCCACATTGTTTGTCATCCATCAGTTCCACTAAAAATTGTGGCAAATTAGGAGGTGATATTGAAGCTTGGGGGGGTTCTCCATAATTAATACTCAAGTAATCTTCGTTGCAAGAAAGGTCATTGAGAGCAGCCAAGTGATTAATCTTTGCTTGTTCTTGAGCCATATCTTTGATTTGTCTGCGTGCCAAGAAGAAACAAAGCCAACTCCACTTCCTATGTTGAAGAGTTAGCTGAACCTGGGAAGAGAGATCGAGCTCATCTCATGCACATTAAATTAATTAATAAATCATAATGTGGATCGAGATGCATGTGTTCTGTCTAGATCTTCTCTTTTGTTTCAGGTTGTTGGCAAGTGCCCCCTAAATAAATCATTTCACCACCTCCCAAATTAAAAAATAGTCAGAGAAAAGACTACCATGTTGACTTGGCTAAGGTAACAACGGATTGACATCCCATTTAATTGGTATTGCATGCAATACCAATTGAGTGGTTGAGATTGAAAGTTAAGAAGTTAACTTTCAATTTCAATCACTTAATAAAAAATTGTTAAAAAATTCAAAAAGCAAAAAATGAAAAAGTTAAGAAGCAAAAAATGAAAAAAGTTAAGAAGTTGTGAGAGAGAAAAAAGAATTGCATCCATGCAATACTTTTTGGGTATTTCATGAGATCTCAATCCAAGTCAACATGGAATTAAGTCACGTGTTTTAATATCCAATTATGGGATCCATTTAATATTATAAAACAAGTGGGAAACACACATGCATGCTCCCAAGTGATTTATTGGTTCATTCAAGGGAAAATAAAAAATAAAAAATTATATATTAATTAGTTATGTCATATGTGTTTGATTTATTTATTTTTTAAATTTTGTTAATGATGTGGGAAGGTACGTAGTGATATCTTTTTTCAACCATTTGGCTATAGTCAATTTTTTGTTTTCTGTTTTCTTATTTTTGTTTTTTTATATCATGGTTGAGTCAAATATTAAGGTTACAACTTCTAGTGTAATTAATATTTTAGTATTTATTTTGTTCATAAGTTTTAAGAAGGGGTATGACAGATTCTGATTAATTAATGACCTATGCTTCATTAGATGTGTTCCTGTGCAGATTGTGTTTCCACTTGGGATTATTATTATTATTTTGTTTTTTAATCTTAAGCTAAACTGCATACGAATTAATGAAGGGGTGGCATAAGACCAAACTTTTATAGAGAAGTTATATTGGCAGATCAGATTCAGAGGAGGACTGCAAATGAGAACGAGTAGCATCTTTCTTTTATTTTATTTTTATTGGAAATTGAAGCGCGTTCGATATATGGGAATCTTATTTCTGCCTGGTGTTTTATTACGTTCCATGATTACATCATATGCATGACGAAATGTTATGTTAAAAGCAGGAGACTATATATACTAGTATACTATGCTCTCTTATTAATTAGATGCTACTCCTTTAATTTGTGGCTCTGGTATCAACTAGACCCACGTGTTATTGCTTTCAGAGAAGCTCTGTCCTTTAAGTATTGGGCAAATTTATGGGAATAAAAACCCACATTTATTATTAGCGGGTTGGGTGTCGAATTATGCTCATCTTCTCTACACGTGGTTTCAATTCTATGATCACTTTAGTAGTAGTATTTATGAAGAGCTTTTAAGTTTAACATACGACTATACGTACGTATAGGTATAGAAGAACTAATGCCAATGTGATATTGCAATGTGCCCACCACTTGATATATATAGATGCATGTCAGGGTGAACAGTCAATAACACACGTTTCAATTTTTTCTTTGTTAAATTGAAGAAGACCATGGAATTCATTCTCTTGTACCACCGAAATCCACTTTGCTTAAACACAGAAGCCTTCCGACTGCAATGAAAACGGAAGAATCTAAAATCACTGAACACAGAAAGAACATAAAAACAAAAAGTATAAATAGTTTAGTGAACTACAATATATGCCAATGATAAATCAAGGGAACCATATTGATAATGTAGTTCAATAATATCGGAGCTAGCATCCGGATGCATCTTTCGAACTAGCAGAAATCACAAGATTGTACATGTAGTTCCATTTTTTCGGATTGATTTTGGGTCAAAGGTTAATCTGCAATCCAATTTTGAATTAGTTTGATATTAAATTAAGTTTGTCTAAAATGATAACAAAATTAGGTTTAGTTAACGTGCATGTGAAAATCTTGAGTGGGCTTGTTTTTAAGACGGGCACAAGAAACTTTTAAAAAGGCCCATATGTGATTCAAGAAGTGAAGTGGGGTACATTCCATTAGGGTATCTTTGGTTGGATATAAAACATTTGATGTATTTTGAGAGAGAATATTTTAGGTAATGATGAATTTGGAATAAATTTTGGATTTTGGTATTAAGAGAGGAAACTTGTACATTTTTTCTATTTTTGTACTCACACACAAGAATGCATAATCTACGAAAAGAGAGATTTTCATTTATTGACTTATAGTTGGACCTTAATTTAAATTCCTACCTACATAGAAGAGAGAAATACATATCCTAATTTTTCTTATATTTGATTTTTTATAGACTTTATTTATTAATACTTGAGGGCTTTTTTAAAAAAAAAAAAAAAAAAAAAGAATTTATTAGTTAATACATAGAGTTTTCTTAAAAAAAAAAAAAATCTTGGGAACCTTTTGCCATTGCCTAAATGGCCCAGCTGGAGGAGCCAGCACTGTATGAGCTAGTGCAAATTTACATAGTCTTTGATTTTTTATATTTGTATATGTAAAAGGTAAAAGGCATGAATCAGAATTAGCTTTCAATATCATACCCTTTTTGCTTACAAATTATTTATGACTGTCTCTAATTAATTTCTTATTTCTTACATAAACTCTTTCTCATATGGAGTGTTCTTTTAAGCATCCAAACCATGAACCAAAGTCCTCCATAGTGGTTTGTCCTCTCTCATTAGTTCCAGCCTCCAGGATCAAACATTTTCTTTTCCTGCGTACTTGGACAGTTGAGGATTGGTTGCAGATAATCATTCCTTTTGGTGCTTTTTAATGCTTCAAATATTAAATGAAGAAGATGAGAAATTACGTACGAAATCTTAAACCGGAGTGCTGTGATGAGATATATGTGGTTGTCATCGTTAGCATTGAAAGAGATAAATGAGTAGCTATGTTAAAGGAGGCGATCAGTTATATCTTGAAAGATTTGATCAAGACACCTAAGAGCAAGAGACCATGAGGCAGTTCATAAACATTCATTGTCACATCAATTCCTAAACATTTTATAGTAAAACCTTTGTTCCTTGGCCAGTAGTAGTGTGTGTTACACTGGAAGAGAAACACCATTATGTAGAAGATTATGAAATATCCATTTAGATTTGAATACCGGAAATATCAAATCATGTGGATACATGATCTTAATTTAGATCGCAACTCCCACCTATTGTTTGGGTAAAGCTGGGAAGAGAGAGAAGGAGTTGCAATTATCTTATTGAAATCGATTTGAAATTAGAGTTAATAGATATAATTAACAGCTGGATATGGTATGATATTAATAATGCAAATAACACCACCGGCCCTTAGCTATATATATGTTCTTGGTAGAGAGGGACTCTTCTCCAGCGCAGGACTCTCTTATTAATCACATCCATTTCTCAACTATAATTGAACTAAGTTTTTACTTGACCAAGAGTGTGTCTATATATTACTCTTCCTTCATTTCCTCCAAGGCCAAAGCAAAATGTGGTTTCCGTTTTCCAAGCTTTCAGTTTTCTTCCTTCTCTTTATCATTTCTTCTCTGTTCCAAGCACCTGCTTTTGCAATTAAACATGTAATTATATATATAGCATTATATCTCAATCAATCTCAATGTATTAATTAGTCTTCTGCATGGTTACAAACTAATTAATCAGTTTTATTCTTCTTTATTATGAAATAGTCTTATATAGTGTACTTGGGATCCCATGCACACGGTCCAGAAGTTTCTGCAGCTGATCTTGATCGCGTGACTGATTCTCATTATGACTTCCTTGGATCATTCTTGGGAAGGTATGCAACGTGCATGGTTCCTTGTAGATTTAATGGTTTTTTGTTTTTTCGGGTAAATGAATTTGTTTGAGTTGTTTAATTTCATGCAGTCACGAGAAGGCAAAGGATGCAATTATCTACTCGTACCAAAGAAATATCAATGGTTTTTCTGCTACCCTTGAAGAGGAAATAGCAGCTGAAATCGCAAGTAAGAATATTAAAAAATTTACATTCTGTATATTTGATCATAAAAATGGTGTTAATGAGGTATATATATTAACTGCCACTGTAGAGCATCCAAAAGTTGTGTCGGTTTTCTTAAACAAAGGAAGAAAGTTACACACAACCCATTCATGGGAATTTATGTTACTGGAGAAAGAGGGTGTGATTCATCCCAAATCCTTGTGGAAAAGGGCCAAATTTGGTGAAGATATAATTATTGCAAATCTTGACACTGGTAATTTCTCTCTTCCATGCAATTTCTTTTCCAGTTACAATTCCATTTGTTTTGTCAGCCACTGTTAGCATTTACTGTAGGTCCCATAAATCTATCTTGGCATAGGATAACGTAATTTCAAATTGCAACCTTTGGAAATGCACAATATGTTTTTAAAAGTTATTGAAATGACAAATTATTAATTATTAATACGAACATGAGAAAGGTTATGTCTTTAGAAATAGTTATGGTCTCTCCTGACGTCACATTCACCAACCAACCTTTTTAGTGATGGATTTGGTGGTATTGTAGGTGTTTGGCCCAAATCAGAGAGCTTCAGCGATGAAGGTTTTGGGCCCATCCCATCAAAGTGGAAAGGAATCTGTCAAAATGATACAGTCGTCCCTTGCAACAGGTCTGCTCAATGCTCATTCACCCAATAAGTCTTACTGATTCATTCTTCAAATCATACTCAAGAAATGTTTTTTTCATGCGCAGGAAGCTAATTGGAGCGAGATACTTTAACACAGGCTATGCTAATTATTCTGGGCCACTCAACTCTTCACTAAATAGTGCACTTGACCATGAAGGTCATGGTTCTCACACGCTATCAACAGCAGGTGGGAACTTTGTTCCTGGGGCAAGCGTACTTGGTGTGGGCAATGGAACTGCCAAAGGTGGTTCCCCTAAAGCCCGAGTTGCATCCTACAAGGTCTGTTGGCCACCGGTTAATGGAACTGAATGCTTTGATGACGATATAATGGCAGCCTTTGATATGGCTATACATGATGGGGTTGATGTGCTTTCTGTGTCACTTGGTGGCGATGCAACTGATTACCTTAATGATCCTCTTTCAATCGCGGCATTCCATGCCATTAAGAAGGGAATTGTTGTAATATGTTCAGCTGGGAATTCTGGACCAACTCCTGGAACTGTCGAAAATTTTTCACCTTGGATGATAACTGTTGCTGCAAGCACCTTGGACCGTGAGTTCCAAGCTTTTGTTGAACTCCAAAATGGGCTGCGATTCAAGGTTCATCTTTCTATTCATGCAAAAAATCCTTTATTCTTTCATGTTTTTCCTATTTGTTTTAAGTCTTTCTGTGCTTCCTTTAATATTAGGGAGAAAGCATGTCTAAACCTTTGGCAGAAGATACATTCTACCCTCTTATTAGTGGTGCACAGGCTAAAGCTGCTAATGCATCTGCTGAAAACGCGTAAGATCAAATGGTTTCCTTCCACGTGATGTACTATTAATTGTTGTAAAGTGTCATTTGCTATTGTGTTTGTGCTATATATTCAGTATGCTCTGTATGGAGGGTAAACTGGATCCTGAAAAGGTGAAGG
Source organism: Fagus sylvatica (assembly GCA_907173295.1). Taxonomy (NCBI): domain Eukaryota; kingdom Viridiplantae; phylum Streptophyta; class Magnoliopsida; order Fagales; family Fagaceae; genus Fagus; species Fagus sylvatica. The sequence continues at coordinate 40,751,258 of OU015767.1, forward strand.
GTAAAATTCTGGCTTGTCTGAGGGGGAAAACTGCAAGAATGGACAAAGGCCAACAAGCAGCTCTTGCTGGTGCAGCTGGAATGATTCTTTGCAATGATAAGTCCAGTGGTAATGAGCTTATTGCTGATCCTCACGTACTACCAGCATCACAGATTAACTATGTAGATGGTGTTGCTGTCTTTGCCTACATCAATTCTACTGAGTATATATCTCTCTTACTCTCTCCCTCTCCAACACCAACACACACTTTGGTCAATTTCCTCAATGGTTTTATTTTTGAATTAACAGTGATCCATTGGGATTTATTACGGCACCAACAGCACAAGTTAACAAAAAGCCTGCCCCATACATGGCCTCATTCTCGTCCAAAGGTCCAAACCAAATTACACCCGAGATTCTCAAGGTTTGCCCATGACTCTAATATTGCATTACATGCTGGTTCTCAGATTATTCATAGGAATTGATCTTTGACATGGCTGAATTAGTATTTTTCTTTTCAATTCAGTACCAAGTAACCTATTAATTAATGCGCCATCATCATCTCAAAGTTTGTGAAATATAACTTTAAGCAACTGTTTTTTTCTTAATATTCAGCCCGATATTACTGCTCCTGGAGTGAACATCATAGCTGCCTACACTGGAGCAGCAAGCCCGACAAATGAAGATTTTGATAATCGCAGGGTTCCTTTTATCACCATGTCTGGCACATCTATGTCCTGCCCTCATGTTTCTGGAGTTGTTGGTCTTCTTAAGAAACTCTATCCTCACTGGAGCCCATCTGCAATTAAATCCGCAATCATGACAACAGGTAAGACCTCTGTTTAAGGCAACAATTATCTTAAATTCTCTTATTTGTTTGTTTGTACCTAATTTGTGTGTGTGAATGTCTTCAACAGCTAGAACAAGGGACAACACAGTGAGTCCAATTCTGGATGGGTCCTTTGACAAGGCAACGCCATTCAGTTATGGTGCTGGCCACATACGACCAAACCGTGCCATGAATCCTGGTTTGGTCTATGACTTAACTGTCAATGATTATTTGGACTTTCTTTGCGCTATTGGCTACAACGAAACCTCAATTGAACTCTTTGCCGAGGGTCCTTATCATTGTCCCAAGTCGGCCAGTCTTCTGGATTTCAACTATCCGTCCATAACAGTCCCTAATCTATCTGGGTCAGTTACTGTGACTCGAAAACTGAAGAATGTTGGCTCACCAGGGACCTATGCAGCTCGTGTACATGCACCAATTGGAATTTCAGTTCATGTTGAACCTAATATCTTGAAATTTGAGAATGTTGGAGAAGAAAAGAGCTTTAAGTTGACCTTCAAAGCTAAGGAAGCTGGCGTGGCTAAAGACTACGTATTTGGAGAGCTAATTTGGTCAGACGGCAAGCACCACGTAAGGAGTCCAATAGTAGTTGCTACCTCTGAGTCTGCCTCTTAGATACCAAAAACAATAGGTTAGGAGTTAGGAGGATGTAGCCTCTGGTTAGTAGCACTTAGATTTTCTCTTTTCATTCTATTTCTTATTCTTTATCCACATTTTTTGGCTTAGTAAATGTGATTTTTGACTGACAACATGAGAGACAGACCTGTTTGCTTGGGGTATTTGATTTTCTGTTTCTATCAAAGTTGGTCCTCTATTCTTTTCTGAGCCATATGAGAATTTACTTCGTGGGATAAAATCATTTGGAATTTGAACTTATGTCAAATATGTAAAACGATGTTTTCCATTTGAAATAGATTAATTTCATAGTTCAAATTAAATGTTATAAATCTTTAAATGAAGTGATAAACTATATACACTGTTAAATTTAGAAAATAAAATTAGAATAAATAGATAAAATCTTAAATGTGAAATGCCACACTTCCATAAATTAGGAGCCATTATATAATGGTGGTTTCTCTTAATGTGAACATAAAAGTCAAATTGTTGACCCAAATTTTACAGTTTATTAAATCAAGAAAACTGAATATGCTTTTGTATTACAATCCAATAAACTAAGGCCAATAACCTAGGTTCAATAATATAAATGTACAATACATAGTGCAAGAGTAATACAAAGTACATCTTATAAAAAAAAAAAAAAACTAAAGACTCATCATTTGATAATCTTCTCGAATTAAGTAAAGTTTGATATCTCATTGTCATAGCCAGGTTTGAGCGATTAGAAGACAAAAGGGAAAGTCACTCCAAATGTAAATGTGGTCAGTATGCAAAGGCTTAAGGGTAGCCTCATCCCCCCATCAACTTGGAAGGAACCAACCCACATCCACATATACTTCTACAGTTCGTCCCTTACATGTTATAACGGTCAAATTTCACATTTTAAAGAGTGCTTGCTAATGCTAGTGCTATTTGCTAGCAAACACAAACACCTCCAGTTCTTCCACCATGTTTTCTCCATCTACGACTACTAGGTTTCTGCAACTCAACTCTCCATTCTCCTCCTTCTTATTACCTTCATATCAGAGGGTTCCCTTGCATGGTGATGGCGTTCGCCGCCTTGGTCAGCTACAGACATGTAGACAGTCCATGTTTCTTAATGCAAAACCAGTCCTTAAAGATGGTACTCTTAGTATAAATGGTAAGGAAGCATTGACGGGCGTGCCCGACAATGTGGTCGTCACGCCATTGACGGATTCATCAGCATTTGTAGGTGCCACTTCAACTGAGGATGCTACTTCCCGACATGTTTTCAAGCTTGGAGTCATCCAGTATGCATCTTCTTATTTTCATTTCATTTTAACTTTATAGCTTTCCAACTTTTCAATTGGATTGATATTCTATTTACATTCACCCAATTGCCAAATACGATTCTATTCTTGTATTTGCTTATTATTATTGTTTCAATGAACATCAAAGATCCAATTAGAATTAATTCCAAATGATCTTTGCTTGATGCAGGGATGTCAGGTTATTGTGTCTATTTAGATTTAAAATCTGGTGGATGATACCTCGAGTGGGGAATTCAGGAAGTGACATTCCTATTGAAACTCAGATGTTGCTCCTGGAAGCGAGGGAAGGACCAGAGGTTGATGCAAAAACTTCTTATATCATTTTCTTGCCTGTGCTAGATGGTGAATTTAGAAGCAGCTTGCAGGGGAATTCATCAAATGAACTCCAGTTCTGTGTTGAAAGTGGTAGGTTTCAAATCCCTTTTTTAAAATTTTATTTGTGGTCAAATTGATTTGAAGCATAATGGAAATCTGATGTAAAATTTTCTGGCAGTCCAGCACTCGTTGTGCTATATAATGTCAAATAATCTTACTAAGAAAATCTATTAGAGATGTTGATGCTACTTGATAAGTCTGACTTATCAATCTCACTAATCTCACCATGTACCAAAAAACCAATAGAATATGTTATAGGACCATAAAATTCAGCAGAGATAGATTAAGGGTTTGCACTCAGTAGGGATTGAATAAAAACTGTATGCAGCCACTTGTATATTACGTCTGAAGGTTGACAAGGATGAACAGTTTGTCACTTCTAAGAGGAGACAATAGAAAAAAGGATAACCAATTTGTTCCTACTTACGAATTGTCTTCTCATGTTTCTCATATTCTAGTATTCTAATGATTTGGACTTTCTATGTCTTTTGACAGGTGACCCGGCTATAGTTACCTCTGAATCCCTAAAAGCAGTTTTTGTGAATTATGGAAACCATCCATTTGATGTGATCAAGGAATCTATGAAGTAGGTTAGCTTTAGCTTTCAAGTTAAGTAAATTTCTGAATTACTTAGGGTTATGGCACTTATAATGTTAGCTTTGTAGCATGGCAGCTCCTGACTTACGTGAATTTAAGCAGCAGACAGAGACATAAACATATGAGATCGTGAAATCTAAGCTTGCCATATTGTAGTTAGTAGCTGGTAATCGAGTTATCATCACTTTTCTCATATGCACTTCGGACCATATGCAGGATTTTGGAGCAGCAGTTTGGAACCTTTGCACTTAGGGAAACCAAACAGGCAAGTCAGCCAACCAATTTTGGGTAGCAGGCCAAGTAAATTTAGTCTCAGGATTTAGTCAACTTGTGCTTGCAAGAAACAAAAGAAGAAAATTAGTGCCCTCAATAACTTCTTTTTCTTTTGGGGGTGTGGTTTTATGATGCAGATGCCTGGAATGTTAGACTGGTTTGGTTGGTGCACCTGGGATGCCTTCTACATGGAAGTTAATCCTCAAGGAATCAAAGATGGCCTTAAAAGGTCAGTACTTTTTTTCTTTAAATACAGGTTTTACAATGATATGCAAAACAAAAGCTCCTTATTAGAAGCTCTTTCATTATGTATGTCAAGATAGTTCACTTACATAGTCAGGGATGTTAACCAAGACTTAGAATAGTTTCTGGTTAAAAGCACCTATGCCTAGTGGTGTGGAATTGAGTTATGTTGAAACAATTTTAAGGGGGATGAAATTGAACTCCAAATAACTTGATCCCCATTGTTGGGGATACCGTGTAGGATTTAGATATCCCATATATGTCTGGTTGAAGGGAAAGGGTAAAACTTTGGTACAGTTCCTTAGGTTAAATATATTAGGTTCCCCAATTGAATTCAAACACATGATTGCATTAATTAATGAAACCCAAACAATGTTATCTTTTTCAAGAATATTTAAATTCAATGTATTTGAATTCAACTAGGAACCCAATATACTTGCCTAAGGAACTGTACCTAAGTTTTACCCTAGAAAAATAGTAAAAAACTTTTTTGTCTGAAACAACTTTTTGTCATTTGGAAAGGCGAGGCATAATTTTTTTAGTTGGTGTGTTTGTTTTGTTCTTTAATGATGTGATTTCTTAGCTTGGATTTAATTTTCATGGGTTGTTTATAGCTTTATGCTTGTTTTGTATTGGATAGCTGTTTTTTTGTATTTTTTGCTTTTCCTTAGGTTGGGAACTTTTTTCTTAATTTTCTTTTATCTTTATAGGTGTAGCAGTTTTTATTATGATGGGCTAATGAATTCCAAAAAGAAGGGGAGCCATTTGTTGAAGGGTCACAGTAAGTTTATCCATTTTTCTCTTGTGCATGACAGGTTGACAGTGCACATTTACCTTTTTATATGATTTGGTCTGAATTGCAGGTATGGTGGAAGATTAGCCAGCATTGAAGAAAATAATAAGTTTCGGAGAGCAGCAAATGAGCCTCAAAGTGAGGCACCAAGTAGTCTAAAGGATTTTGTTACAGATATTAAGAGGACTTTTGGCCTTAAGTAAGTTCCAAGACTGAATTTTCTTTATTTCTTTTTAATTGTAAGTAGCTCATCCTCAACTCCTCCTACACATACCAGGTGTAAACTACTAGTGTGGTCT
>OU015767.1:40756676-40939816 GCA_907173295.1 Fagus sylvatica
AGGCATTAGATTACACTAACATTTATTATCATCACATTTGGGCCTGCATGACTCCCCTCATGCCAAGTAGGAAGGTTGCCAACACTCTTTGACAAGCTTCTTAGATGGCATTCAGGGAGCCAGGCAGGCATAGGCATATCAACAGTAAACGATGGAAATACCAGACTAGGTTAAGTCCCTTAAGTTTTGAGCTTCCCAACCTGCAAAAGCCAACAATTTGAGTTATGAAAGTGTAAAAGAATCACGCTTTTAGACCTAAGCAAAGTACAATTAAACCAGAAAAAGAAGAAGGAAAGTAGTTAAATTCTTCTTGCCCTACTTTAAAAATGAAAGGACAGACTATTTGTTTAGCACCAATAACTAACACTGTTATTTTCAGATAACTGACTTCAATTATTAAATAAAGCGTTCCTAGGACTTGGAAAACGTACCAGTTAAAATGCAGAGAAGAACAAAATTTGCAGATTGTAACAGTAGAAATTCAGAGAGAAAGCAGTGATTGGAGTAGTTTTGAGGGAAGGGCTCCATTTCTCTGCCTCCCCACTATATTGTAGAACTATATATATATATTGATGAGGCTCCCTTATAATATCTTTGTGTGGCCTTTAGAGAGGCAAAGAGAGTAGTAGGAATTAACGGATTCAGAGAGAGAGAGAGATGTAAAAGCAGAAAAGTAGAGGAGATAAAGACAATAGAAAGCCCAGGGATAGGAGATGGACAGGTCCTTTAGAAGGCGGCAGCCAAGGCCTCTTTCTAACAATAGTTCCATCGATAGAGCCAAAGCTGCCTGGGTTTTACAGGTACCCTCCCTCCCTTGGATTATCTTCCATTGGAAAAGGTGATCCCTCTTTCCCATTTCTAAATTTTCTCTCACTCTTTCTTTTACTTTGAACTTTGGTAGGGTTCATTTTGTTCTTGTAAGTCAATTTTTCAGCTTTTTTTTTTTACAGGGTTTAAAGTATTTACTTATACACAATACAATACTTAACTTGAAAGTACTTTTTTTTTATTAAGAAGATATTTCATCCATCAAATAATATTTATGTGAACTGTTTATGCATTCCACACCACTGTAGAATCCTGTGAGAGTATTCTATTCTATTCTATGTGAACTGTTTATTTTATTTTTTTAATGGTTAACTTACAAGACGGGGACAAAACCAGTGAATAAGACAAGACCAGTTTTGCACGGTGCGTTAAATGAGGGTTGAGGTTGATTCTTCAACAGTGAAGTTTGGTCAAATACAGACAAAGTCATTTATATAGTTCATATTTTCATCGGGGTAAGGACAAACACAATCAACAAAACTCTCCTCAATCAAACTGGGGCCTATTTCTTTTCAAAGGCTATGACTTAATACATCTAGTTTGTGAAAATAATGTCATGAGACCGAACTGAATCAAACCATTGATAATTTGATATCACCTGCTGTGAGACCGACTTTCATGTCCAATGAGTCCCCTCACGTTTATCTAGCCGGTTTCTTTATCCATTTTCATTCGAACACGGTGGAAAGCAATTGTAACCAAAGCTTTCATCTAATACTCAAATGCTCGGAATATACGATGTCACATTTGTGTTACTGTAGCTGTAACCTCCAGTGCACTGAATAGCCAAACCAGACTGAACCATTGAAAAACTAAAATTGGATTTGCATTTTTTTCTATTGTAAGTTGTAACAGCTTATTAAAGGGCCAATTGAAGTTATATTATTGTGTAAAGAAAATAAAACAAATATGTTACCTAAATTATATTATTTAAAATAGAGTTTTTTTTTTTATTGTTAAAATAGAGTTTTAATGTCAAGAGTATTATAGTTTAATTGATACTATCTAATTTTTTTAGAGACATCAAAAATTTAAATCCCTTCTACACTAATTATCAAGAAAAAAAAAAAAAGTAGATAAGTTTATATTTTTTTCTTTTATTAAAATCTAAACAACCTTATTAAAAAATGACATCAAGACCTGTTTAACTTTCAGACCTTGCAGTTAACATCCTCTCCCTCCTTTTAGAGTTTAAACTTTGAATTACTGATATCTTGTAAGAGCATTCACAACCGGTGAGGTAAATCTCATTATACATGATATTGTTCACCAAAATTCACAAAAACACATTTCCATCTGGACATGTAAAGTAACTTAAATTTTTACAAAAAGCTACAGTAGTCGGTATTGAAACCGACTACTGTAGCTTATGTAAGACTTCTTTCTCTCTTTTTTTTATTAGTTTCTCTCTCCTTCTTTCTCTTTCTCTTTCACTTTTCTGACTTTCTCTCTCGCTCTCTCTCTCTCTTATAAGTTCTGGCTTTCTCTCTCAGGCCATCTTTGAGTGGACTAGTGGTCGTGGTTGTTGATTTTTGCCATTATATTTTGTAGGTTTTGGTTGGTGGCTGCAATTTAGTATGTTAGTAGCATGAAAGTGCAATTTGGTGAAATGGGTAGCTTTGTTTATCTCCAAATTTTCTAAATTTCAGATCTTTTAGGGGGTTTTTGGTGATGGATTTTGATGCGTCTTTAGAATTAATGTGCATCAATATTTTTTGGGTGGGCAATAGTTTGTAGTGAATCTTGATGCATGGGTAATGAGAGTTTATGAATTTACTTGTGATAGTTTTGTGTGTGTGTGTGTAAGTTTACAATGGTAGGCAAAGAAGTTTAGTGCCTGCAATGGAATGAAGCGGTCATATATGCATGTGAAAATAAAGGTGTTGAGACTTGAGACATGTATATGACCAAGGCCTTGTCACGAGTTGGATTTGAACCAACACTTCTGGGAAAATATGACCAAGGCCTTTTTCCATGGGCTTGAGTATTTTTTGCTGGTGATGGCCATGCCGAGTGATTGGGTGTGGATTCTGGCTTGGTGTGGTTTGGTATTGTTTAGAAAAGTGTATAATTAAAAATGATTTGTTTTATTATATTTTACGTAGATGTGTTGTGAAATAAAGAGTGAGTTGTGAGATGTGTTATAAAAATTGTTTGATAAAATAAAAAAGTAGGTTTTTGAAATAAAGAGTGAGTTGTGAGATGTGTTATAAAAATTGTTCGGTAAAATAGAAAAGTAGGTTTTTGAAGAGGTAAAATAGCAAAATTTTTGTTAACCGGTTGGGAATCCAATAATTAGTTTTAACTTTTTAGTACTTTTTCTCTCGTTCCAGGTGGATTTATGGGTTGTAACCCAATAGATCGTGTGGTTGGGGATTACTCTATTGTTTGACTAAAGAAAGGGACCCTTTCTTTAATTTGTGCCTGTGGGCCATACACCTCGTTCTTGATTTGGTTAGGCAGTTGAATGATCTATTATATATAACCAATATCATTTTATTTAACCAAAAAAAAAAAAAAATCATTTTAATTATGGATAAGGTTTGGCTACAAACTATTTTGTAGCTCATTTGTTATAACTCACTATATGATAATTTATAAAACCATCCATATGTATTATTTAAAGAAGTCAAATAACTTATTAAATAGGTTATGTGATTAAAGTTCACGTTGATAATCTTATTAATTATCACGTAGTGAGTTATAGCAAGTTGGCTACAAACTAAACTTTCTCCTTTAATTATTTATCAATCATAATAGATGGTGTTAGTAGTTGTGTAAAAAAATATTGAATCCTTATTGTTATTTCAATAATCCCATAGCATATATTTAGAGGGGGCACTATTGCTGGGTTGATTTTGGTCTTTGTTATTGTATGATATGTGACAAAAGTATAAGATTTGACTACAAACTGGTTTGTAACCCATTTGTTATAACCCATTATGTGACAACTTATAAGATCATTTATATATATATTATTTAAAGAAGTCACATGACCCATTAAATAGGTCATGTGACTTAAAGTACACGTGTATGATCTTATTAGGTGACACGTAGTGAGTTGTAGTGAACTGACTACAAACTGATTTATAGTCAAACTCTGTCCGTGACAGACTTCATTACGCTGATGGTGATACTTATTCGGCTGCAAGCTTTTTCAACCTTTGGGACTTTGCTAAAGTGATTAGCTTTATTAGATCGCTTTGGATGAGAAGCCCAATTCAGCCTTAGCCCAAAAAATGGGCGGCTACAGAAGTCATGTGAAATGAAAGGATGGAGTTTTTATTTGGGCGGGATAAGCATGTTAAAGAAAACACAACTAGAATGGGCCAAACCCATCTCTTACCTTTAGAACTTAAGCAAGAAATGAGAATGGAGCCATCTATGTTAGAAGCAAAGGTCCATTTGGCCAAGCTGGTACACGCTCCCAAACACAAGTGAGGGTATGGAAGAGCCAAGCTGTTACCTAATTTAACTTTCTTAAAAAAAAAATACATCATGAGAGGTGAAGCTACACCTCCTTGCCGTTCAATTTGATTATCTATGAAGAGACTACTATAGAAGAGTTACATCAGAAGACCACATAGTAAAGAAAAACAAAACTATTAGTAATTGGCATTAATTGTGATTAATGGCAATGTGGCCACCATTTGATAAAGATGTCCGGATGAGTTGATAACATGCTTCCAATTTCTCTTTGTTGAGTTGAAGAAAAGCACAGAGTTCATTCTTGCAGAAATCAACATTCTCATCACCAAAATCCATATGCTTCACCACATGAAGTGTTACGGATGCAGCAATTACAGATGGCAGATAATGCACGAGTCTAAAATCACTGACCACAGAAAGAAGAAGATGCTCAAATAATGCAGAGAACTCCATATGCTTGTGATCTGCCAAAGGAACCTTTTTGATAATGTAGCTCAAGAATGAAAGTGGGGTAACCGGGTTCATCTTCCAATCTAGCAGAGAGAGCACCAAAAGTTCCATTTCTTGGATCGACTTTGGCCTAAACACATATTTCGACTTCTCAACCTGCTAAAGAAATCGTTAACCGAGTTTCAATTTGTAGATTGCAATACTAATTAATTAATAGCAAATTAAAAAGAAGGAAATTAAGAAAGTAACTTACTTGGAGATCAATGAGAAGAGGAACGTAGGTCTCCTCCACTTTTGCTGCTAAAGAAAGACAAGCTACAGCAGTCAATTGCACCATCCAGGGCTTCATGGGCATGTCCCTCCTTGACAGCAAACTGAGTAGAAATCGATCAAGATAATTAACTGACAAAACTGCAGTTAAAGCAGAGAAATCATGGTAAGAATTGACAGCCAAAATCCACTGTATGGCCTCTTTACGAGCTGAAGCGATGAGAGACATATCGGCTTTTAGAAAGCAGGCAGAGAGCTTGGTATGCGTCTCCTTTTCCTTAGATAACAGGATCTGTAGCCCACATTGTTTGTCATCCATCAGTTCCACTAAAAATTGTGGCAAATTAGGAGGTGATATTGAAGCTTGGGGGGGTTCTCCATAATTAATACTCAAGTAATCTTCGTTGCAAGAAAGGTCATTGAGAGCAGCCAAGTGATTAATCTTTGCTTGTTCTTGAGCCATATCTTTGATTTGTCTGCGTGCCAAGAAGAAACAAAGCCAACTCCACTTCCTATGTTGAAGCGTTAGCTGAACCTGGGAAGAGAGATCGAGCTCATCTCATGCACATTAAATTAATTAATAAATCATAATGTGGATCGAGATGCATGTGTTCTGTCTAGATCTTCTCTTTTGTTTCAGGTTGTTGGCAAGTGCCCCCTAAATAAATCATTTCACCACCTCCCAAATTAAAAAATAGTCAGAGAAAAGACTACCATGTTGACTTGGCTAAGGTAACAACGGATTGACATCCCATTTAATTGGTATTGCATGCAATACCAATTGAGTGGTTGAGATTGAAAGTTAAGAAGTTAACTTTCAATTTCAATCACTTAATAAAAAATTGTTAAAAAATTCAAAAAGCAAAAAATGAAAAAGTTAAGAAGCAAAAAATGAAAAAGTTAAGAAGTTGTGAGAGAGAAAAAAGAATTGCATCCATGCAATACTTTTTGGGTATTTCATGAGATCTCAATCCAAGTCAACATGGAATTAAGTCACGTGTTTTAATATCCAATTATGGGATCCATTTAATATTATAAAACAAGTGGGAAACACACATGCATGCTCCCAAGTGATTTATTATAAAACAAGGGGAAACACACATTCTCCCATTTTATTGGTTCATTCAGGGAAAATAAAAAATAAAAAATTATATATTAATTAGTTATGTCATATGTGTTTGATTTATTTATTTTTTAAATTTTGTTAATGATGTGGGAAGGTACGTAGTGATATCTTTTTTCAACCATTTGGCTATAGTCAATTTTTTGTTTTCTGTTTTCTTATTTTTGTTTTTTTATATCATGGTTGAGTCAAATATTAAGGTTACAACTTCTAGTGTAATTAATATTTTAGTATTTATTTTGTTCATAAGTAAGTTTTAAGAAGGGGTATGACAGATTCTGATTAAACAGCTATGCTTCATTAGATGTGGTCCTGTGCAGATTGTGTTTCCACTTGGGATTATTATTATTATTTTGTTTTTTAATCTTAAGCTAAACTGCATACGAATTAATGAAGGGGTGGCATAAGACCAAACTTTTATAGAGAAGTTATATTGGCAGATCAGATTCAGAGGAGGACTGCAAATGAGAACGAGTAGCATCTTTCTTTTATTTTATTTTTATTGGAAATTGAAGCGCGTTCGATATATGGGAATCTTATTTCTGCCTGGTGTTTTATTACGTTCCATGATTACATCATATGCATGACGAAATGTTATGTTAAAAGCAGGAGACTATATATACTAGTATACTATGCTCTCTTATTAATTAGATGCTACTCCTTTAATTTGTGGCTCTGGTATCAACTAGACCCACGTGTTATTGCTTTCAGAGAAGCTCTGTCCTTTAAGTATTGGGCAAATTTATGGGAATAAAAACCCACATTTATTATTAGCGGGTTGGGTGTCGAATTATGCTCATCTTCTCTACACGTGGTTTCAATTCTATGATCACTTTAGTACTAGTATTTATGAAGAGCTTTTAAGTTTAACATACGACTATACGTACGTATAGGTATAGAAGAACTAATGCCAATGTCAATGTGATATTGCAATGTGCCCACCACTTGATATATATAGATGCATGTCAGGGTGAACAGTCAATAACACACGTTTCAATTTTTTCTTTGTTAAATTGAAGAAGACCATGGAATTCATTCTCTTGTACCACCGAAATCCACTTTGCTTAAACACAGAAGCCTTCCGACTGCAATGAAAACGGAAGAATCTAAAATCACTGAACACAGAAAGAACATAAAAACAAAAAGTATAAATAGTTTAGTGAACTACATATATGCCAATGATAAATCAAGGGAACCATATTGATAATGTAGTTCAAGAATATCGGAGCTAGCATCCGGATGCATCTTTCAAACTAGAAGAAATCACAAGATTGTACATGTAGTTCCATTTTTTCGGATTGATTTTGGGTCAAAGGTTAATCTGCAATCCAATTTTGAATTAGTTTGATACTAAATTAAGTTTGTCTAAAATGATAACAAAATTAGGTTTAGTTAACGTGCATGTGAAAATCTTGAGTGGGCTTGTTTTTAAGACGGGCACAAGAAACTTTTAAAAAGGCCCATATGTGATTCAAGAAGTGAAGTGGGGTACATTCCATTAGGGTATGTTTGGTTGGATATAAAACATTTAATGTATTTTGAGAGAGAATATTTTAGGTAATGATGAATTTGGAATAAATTTTGGATTTTGGTATTAAGAGAGGAAACTTGTACATTTGTTCTATTTTTGTGCTCACACACAAGAATGCATAACCTACGAAAAGAGAATTTTTCATTTATTGACTTATAGTTGGACCTTAATTTAAATTCCTACCTACATAGAAGAGAGAAATACATATCCTAATTTTTCTTATATTTGATTTTTTATAGACTTTATTTATTAATACTTGAGGGCTTTTTTTAAAAAAAAAAAAAAAAAAAAAGAATTTATTAGTTAATACATAGAGTTTTCTTAAAAAAAAAAAAAATCTTGGGAACCTTTTGCCATTGCCTAAATGGCCCAGCTGGAGGAGCCAGCACTGTATGAGCTAGTGCAAATTTACATAGTCTTTGATTTTTTATATTTGTATATGTAAAAGGTAAAAGGCATGAATCAGAATTAGCTTTCAATATCATACCCTTTTTGCTTACAAATTATTTATGACTGTCTCTAATTAATTTCTTACATAAACTTTTCTCATATGGAGTGTTCTTTTAAGCATCCAAACCATGAACCAAAGTCCTCCATAGTGGTTTGTCCTCTCTCATTAGTTCCAGCCTCCAGGATCAAACATTTTCTTTTCCTGCGTACTTGGACAGTTGAGGATTGGTTGCAGATAATCATTCCTTTTGGTGCTTTTTAATGCTTCAAATATTAAATGAAGAAGATGAGAAATTACGTACGAAATCTTAAACCGGAGTGCTGTGATGAGATATATGTGGTTGTCATCGTTAGCATTGAAAGAGATAAATGAGTAGCTATGTTAAAGGAGGCGATCAGTTATATCTTGAAAGATTTGATCAAGACACCTAAGAGCAAGAGACCATGAGGCAGTTCATAAACATTCATTGTCACATCAATTCCTAAACATTTTATAGTAAAACCTTTGTTCCTTGGCCAGTAGTAGTGTGTGTTACACTGGAAGAGAAACACCATTATGTAGAAGATTATGAAATATCCATTTAGATTTGAATACCGGAAATATCAAATCATGTGGATACATGATCTTAATTTAGATCGCAACTCCCACCTATTGTTTGGGTAAAGCTGGGAAGAGAGAGAAGGAGTTGCAATTATCTTATTGAAATCGATTTGAAATTAGAGTTAATAGATATAATTAACAGCTGGATATGGTATGATATTAATAATGCAAATAACACCACCGGCCCTTAGCTATATATATGTTCTTGGTAGAGAGGGACTCTTCTCCAGCGCAGGACTCTCTTATTAATCACATCCATTTCTCAACTATAATTGAACTAAGTTTTTACTTGACCAAGAGTGTGTCTATATATTACTCTTCCTTCATTTCCTCCAAGGCCAAAGCAAAATGTGGTTTCCGTTTTCCAAGCTTTCAGTTTTCTTCCTTCTCTTTATCATTTCTTCTCTGTTCCAAGCACCTGCTTTTGCAATTAAACATGTAATTATATATATAGCATTATATCTCAATCAATCTCAATGTATTAATTAGTCTTCTGCATGGTTACAAACTAATTAATCAGTTTTATTCTTCTTTATTATGAAATAGTCTTATATAGTGTACTTGGGATCCCATGCACACGGTCCAGAAGTTTCTGCAGCTGATCTTGATCGCGTGACTGATTCTCATTATGACTTCCTTGGATCATTCTTGGGAAGGTATGCAACGTGCATGGTTCCTTGTAGATTTAATGGTTTTTTGTTTTTTCGGGTAAATGAATTTGTTTGAGTTGTTTAATTTCATGCAGTCACGAGAAGGCAAAGGATGCAATTATCTACTCGTACCAAAGAAATATCAATGGTTTTTCTGCTACCCTTGAAGAGGAAATAGCAGCTGAAATCGCAAGTAAGAATATTAAAAAATTTACATTCTGTATATTTGATCATAAAAATGGTGTTAATGAGGTATATATATTAACTGCCACTGTAGAGCATCCAAAAGTTGTGTCGGTTTTCTTAAACAAAGGAAGAAAGTTACACACAACCCATTCATGGGAATTTATGTTACTGGAGAAAGAGGGTGTGATTCATCCCAAATCCTTGTGGAAAAGGGCCAAATTTGGTGAAGATATAATTATTGCAAATCTTGACACTGGTAATTTCTCTCTTCCATGCAATTTCTTTTCCAGTTACAATTCCATTTGTTTTGTCAGCCACTGTTAGCATTTACTGTAGGTCCCATAAATCTATCTTGGCATAGGATAACGTAATTTCAAATTGCAACCTTTGGAAATGCACAATATGTTTTTAAAAGTTATTGAAATGACAAATTATTAATTATTAATACGAACATGAGAAAGGTTATGTCTTTAGAAATAGTTATGGTCTCTCCTGACGTCACATTCACCAACCAACCTTTTTAGTGATGGATTTGGTGGTATTGTAGGTGTTTGGCCCAAATCAGAGAGCTTCAGCGATGAAGGTTTTGGGCCCATCCCATCAAAGTGGAAAGGAATCTGTCAAAATGATACAGTCGTCCCTTGCAACAGGTCTGCTCAATGCTCATTCACCCAATAAGTCTTACTGATTCATTCTTCAAATCATACTCAAGAAATGTTTTTTTCATGCGCAGGAAGCTAATTGGAGCGAGATACTTTAACACAGGCTATGCTAATTATTCTGGGCCACTCAACTCTTCACTAAATAGTGCACTTGACCATGAAGGTCATGGTTCTCACACGCTATCAACAGCAGGTGGGAACTTTGTTCCTGGGGCAAGCGTACTTGGTGTGGGCAATGGAACTGCCAAAGGTGGTTCCCCTAAAGCCCGAGTTGCATCCTACAAGGTCTGTTGGCCACCGGTTAATGGAACTGAATGCTTTGATGACGATATAATGGCAGCCTTTGATATGGCTATACATGATGGGGTTGATGTGCTTTCTGTGTCACTTGGTGGCGATGCAACTGATTACCTTAATGATCCTCTTTCAATCGCGGCATTCCATGCCATTAAGAAGGGAATTGTTGTAATATGTTCAGCTGGGAATTCTGGACCAACTCCTGGAACTGTCGAAAATTTTTCACCTTGGATGATAACTGTTGCTGCAAGCACCTTGGACCGTGAGTTCCAAGCTTTTGTTGAACTCCAAAATGGGCTGCGATTCAAGGTTCATCTTTCTATTCATGCAAAAAATCCTTTATTCTTTCATGTTTTTCCTATTTGTTTTAAGTCTTTCTGTGCTTCCTTTAATATTAGGGAGAAAGCATGTCTAAACCTTTGGCAGAAGATACATTCTACCCTCTTATTAGTGGTGCACAGGCTAAAGCTGCTAATGCATCTGCTGAAAACGCGTAAGATCAAATGGTTTCCTTCCACGTGATGTACTATTAATTGTTGTAAAGTGTCATTTGCTATTGTGTTTGTGCTATATATTCAGTATGCTCTGTATGGAGGGTAAACTGGATCCTGAAAAGGTGAAGGGTAAAATTCTGGCTTGTCTGAGGGGGAAAACTGCAAGAATGGACAAAGGCCAACAAGCAGCTCTTGCTGGTGCAGCTGGAATGATTCTTTGCAATGATAAGTCCAGTGGTAATGAGCTTATTGCTGATCCTCACGTACTACCAGCATCACAGATTAACTATGTAGATGGTGTTGCTGTCTTTGCCTACATCAATTCTACTGAGTATATATCTCTCTTACTCTCTCCCTCTCCAACACCAACACACACTTTGGTCAATTTCCTCAATGGTTTTATTTTTGAATTAACAGTGATCCATTGGGATTTATTACGGCACCAACAGCACAAGTTAACAAAAAGCCTGCCCCATACATGGCCTCATTCTCGTCCAAAGGTCCAAACCAAATTACACCCGAGATTCTCAAGGTTTGCCCATGACTCTAATATTGCATTACATGCTGGTTCTCAGATTATTCATAGGAATTGATCTTTGACATGGCTGAATTAGTATTTTTCTTTTCAATTCAGTACCAAGTAACCTATTAATTAATGCGCCATCATCATCTCAAAGTTTGTGAAATATAACTTTAAGCAACTGTTTTTTTCTTAATATTCAGCCCGATATTACTGCTCCTGGAGTGAACATCATAGCTGCCTACACTGGAGCAGCAAGCCCGACAAATGAAGATTTTGATAATCGCAGGGTTCCTTTTATCACCATGTCTGGCACATCTATGTCCTGCCCTCATGTTTCTGGAGTTGTTGGTCTTCTTAAGAAACTCTATCCTCACTGGAGCCCATCTGCAATTAAATCCGCAATCATGACAACAGGTAAGACCTCTGTTTAAGGCAACAATTATCTTAAATTCTCTTATTTGTTTGTTTGTACCTAATTTGTGTGTGTGAATGTCTTCAACAGCTAGAACAAGGGACAACACAGTGAGTCCAATTCTGGATGGGTCCTTTGACAAGGCAACGCCATTCAGTTATGGTGCTGGCCACATACGACCAAACCGTGCCATGAATCCTGGTTTGGTCTATGACTTAACTGTCAATGATTATTTGGACTTTCTTTGCGCTATTGGCTACAACGAAACCTCAATTGAACTCTTTGCCGAGGGTCCTTATCATTGTCCCAAGTCGGCCAGTCTTCTGGATTTCAACTATCCGTCCATAACAGTCCCTAATCTATCTGGGTCAGTTACTGTGACTCGAAAACTGAAGAATGTTGGCTCACCAGGGACCTATGCAGCTCGTGTACATGCACCAATTGGAATTTCAGTTCATGTTGAACCTAATATCTTGAAATTTGAGAATGTTGGAGAAGAAAAGAGCTTTAAGTTGACCTTCAAAGCTAAGGAAGCTGGCGTGGCTAAAGACTACGTATTTGGAGAGCTAATTTGGTCAGACGGCAAGCACCACGTAAGGAGTCCAATAGTAGTTGCTACCTCTGAGTCTGCCTCTTAGATACCAAAAACAATAGGTTAGGAGTTAGGAGGATGTAGCCTCTGGTTAGTAGCACTTAGATTTTCTCTTTTCATTCTATTTCTTATTCTTTATCCACATTTTTTGGCTTAGTAAATGTGATTTTTGACTGACAACATGAGAGACAGACCTGTTTGCTTGGGGTATTTGATTTTCTGTTTCTATCAAAGTTGGTCCTCTATTCTTTTCTGAGCCATATGAGAATTTACTTCGTGGGATAAAATCATTTGGAATTTGAACTTATGTCAAATATGTAAAACGATGTTTTCCATTTGAAATAGATTAATTTCATAGTTCAAATTAAATGTTATAAATCTTTAAATGAAGTGATAAACTATATACACTGTTAAATTTAGAAAATAAAATTAGAATAAATAGATAAAATCTTAAATGTGAAATGCCACACTTCCATAAATTAGGAGCCATTATATAATGGTGGTTTCTCTTAATGTGAACATAAAAGTCAAATTGTTGACCCAAATTTTACAGTTTATTAAATCAAGAAAACTGAATATGCTTTTGTATTACAATCCAATAAACTAAGGCCAATAACCTAGGTTCAATAATATAAATGTACAATACATAGTGCAAGAGTAATACAAAGTACATCTTATAAAAAAAAAAAAAAACTAAAGACTCATCATTTGATAATCTTCTCGAATTAAGTAAAGTTTGATATCTCATTGTCATAGCCAGGTTTGAGCGATTAGAAGACAAAAGGGAAAGTCACTCCAAATGTAAATGTGGTCAGTATGCAAAGGCTTAAGGGTAGCCTCATCCCCCCATCAACTTGGAAGGAACCAACCCACATCCACATATACTTCTACAGTTCGTCCCTTACATGTTATAACGGTCAAATTTCACATTTTAAAGAGTGCTTGCTAATGCTAGTGCTATTTGCTAGCAAACACAAACACCTCCAGTTCTTCCACCATGTTTTCTCCATCTACGACTACTAGGTTTCTGCAACTCAACTCTCCATTCTCCTCCTTCTTATTACCTTCATATCAGAGGGTTCCCTTGCATGGTGATGGCGTTCGCCGCCTTGGTCAGCTACAGACATGTAGACAGTCCATGTTTCTTAATGCAAAACCAGTCCTTAAAGATGGTACTCTTAGTATAAATGGTAAGGAAGCATTGACGGGCGTGCCCGACAATGTGGTCGTCACGCCATTGACGGATTCATCAGCATTTGTAGGTGCCACTTCAACTGAGGATGCTACTTCCCGACATGTTTTCAAGCTTGGAGTCATCCAGTATGCATCTTCTTATTTTCATTTCATTTTAACTTTATAGCTTTCCAACTTTTCAATTGGATTGATATTCTATTTACATTCACCCAATTGCCAAATACGATTCTATTCTTGTATTTGCTTATTATTATTGTTTCAATGAACATCAAAGATCCAATTAGAATTAATTCCAAATGATCTTTGCTTGATGCAGGGATGTCAGGTTATTGTGTCTATTTAGATTTAAAATCTGGTGGATGATACCTCGAGTGGGGAATTCAGGAAGTGACATTCCTATTGAAACTCAGATGTTGCTCCTGGAAGCGAGGGAAGGACCAGAGGTTGATGCAAAAACTTCTTATATCATTTTCTTGCCTGTGCTAGATGGTGAATTTAGAAGCAGCTTGCAGGGGAATTCATCAAATGAACTCCAGTTCTGTGTTGAAAGTGGTAGGTTTCAAATCCCTTTTTTAAAATTTTATTTGTGGTCAAATTGATTTGAAGCATAATGGAAATCTGATGTAAAATTTTCTGGCAGTCCAGCACTCGTTGTGCTATATAATGTCAAATAATCTTACTAAGAAAATCTATTAGAGATGTTGATGCTACTTGATAAGTCTGACTTATCAATCTCACTAATCTCACCATGTACCAAAAAACCAATAGAATATGTTATAGGACCATAAAATTCAGCAGAGATAGATTAAGGGTTTGCACTCAGTAGGGATTGAATAAAAACTGTATGCAGCCACTTGTATATTACGTCTGAAGGTTGACAAGGATGAACAGTTTGTCACTTCTAAGAGGAGACAATAGAAAAAAGGATAACCAATTTGTTCCTACTTACGAATTGTCTTCTCATGTTTCTCATATTCTAGTATTCTAATGATTTGGACTTTCTATGTCTTTTGACAGGTGACCCGGCTATAGTTACCTCTGAATCCCTAAAAGCAGTTTTTGTGAATTATGGAAACCATCCATTTGATGTGATCAAGGAATCTATGAAGTAGGTTAGCTTTAGCTTTCAAGTTAAGTAAATTTCTGAATTACTTAGGGTTATGGCACTTATAATGTTAGCTTTGTAGCATGGCAGCTCCTGACTTACGTGAATTTAAGCAGCAGACAGAGACATAAACATATGAGATCGTGAAATCTAAGCTTGCCATATTGTAGTTAGTAGCTGGTAATCGAGTTATCATCACTTTTCTCATATGCACTTCGGACCATATGCAGGATTTTGGAGCAGCAGTTTGGAACCTTTGCACTTAGGGAAACCAAACAGGCAAGTCAGCCAACCAATTTTGGGTAGCAGGCCAAGTAAATTTAGTCTCAGGATTTAGTCAACTTGTGCTTGCAAGAAACAAAAGAAGAAAATTAGTGCCCTCAATAACTTCTTTTTCTTTTGGGGGTGTGGTTTTATGATGCAGATGCCTGGAATGTTAGACTGGTTTGGTTGGTGCACCTGGGATGCCTTCTACATGGAAGTTAATCCTCAAGGAATCAAAGATGGCCTTAAAAGGTCAGTACTTTTTTTCTTTAAATACAGGTTTTACAATGATATGCAAAACAAAAGCTCCTTATTAGAAGCTCTTTCATTATGTATGTCAAGATAGTTCACTTACATAGTCAGGGATGTTAACCAAGACTTAGAATAGTTTCTGGTTAAAAGCACCTATGCCTAGTGGTGTGGAATTGAGTTATGTTGAAACAATTTTAAGGGGGATGAAATTGAACTCCAAATAACTTGATCCCCATTGTTGGGGATACCGTGTAGGATTTAGATATCCCATATATGTCTGGTTGAAGGGAAAGGGTAAAACTTTGGTACAGTTCCTTAGGTTAAATATATTAGGTTCCCCAATTGAATTCAAACACATGATTGCATTAATTAATGAAACCCAAACAATGTTATCTTTTTCAAGAATATTTAAATTCAATGTATTTGAATTCAACTAGGAACCCAATATACTTGGCCTAAGGAACTGTACCTAAGTTTTACCCGAAGAGAAAAATCAAGTAAAAAAATCTTTTTTGATGGTTTTGCACCCTACAAAAGGAAACTACTGATATGCTGTCATATGGATGTTGCTCCTAATGTACACACATTTTATTGAGTGGGATGTGTCAATTATATAGCATCTTTAGTTTCCACACATATATAAGGAGGAACTGATCATATGTGATTTTGACATTAGCATTGCAGTCTATAATTCACTTATTTTCCCATAATCCAAAGTTGCTTATATGAGCTTTCATGACAGCTTGTTTTGCCCTTATTGGATTAGCTGTTTTTTGTATTTTTTGCCTCTTCTTTTTCCACTTACTTTATGGGTTGCTTGGGAACTATTTTTCATTAATTTTCTCTCTATATCTCCCAGTTTATCCCAGGGAGGCACTCCAGCAAGGTTTTTGATAATAGATGATGGTTGGCAAGATACAACTAATGAATTCCAAAAAGAAGGGGAGCCATTTGTTGAAGGGTCACAGTAAGTTTATCCATTTTTCTCTTGTGCATGACAGGTTGACAGTGCACATTTACCTTTTTATATGATTTGGTCTGAATTGCAGGTATGGTGGAAGATTAGCCAGCATTGAAGAAAATAATAAGTTTCGGAGAGCAGCAAATGAGCCTCAAAGTGAGGCACCAAGTAGTCTAAAGGATTTTGTTACAGATATTAAGAGGACTTTTGGCCTTAAGTAAGTTCCAAGACTGAATTTTCTTTATTTCTTTTTAATTGTAAGTAGCTCATCCTCAACTCCTCCTACACATACCAGGTGTAAACTACTAGTGTGGTCTCCGTATTATATTTTCTTCCTTACAAGAATCTTAATTTCTTCTATACGTTTTTACCTTCTGGACATATCATTTTCTTATCTTTCTCGAAATTCTCAGGTACGTATATGTATGGCATGCTCTGTTGGGATACTGGGGAGGGCTTCTTCCAAATGCTTTAGGAACCAAAAAGTATAATCCAAAATTAAGATACCCAATACATTCTCCAGGGAATTTGGCAAACATGAGGGATTTATCTATGGATGCTATGGAGAAGTATGGCATTGGTACCATAGATCCTGCTAAGATATCTCAGTTTTATGATGATCTACACAAATATCTTGTTTCACAGGATGTGGACGGAGTTAAGGTTGATGTTCAAAACATACTGGAAACTATTTCAAGTGGTCTAGGAGGTCGAGTTTCTCTTACCAGACGGTTCCAACAAGCACTTGAGAAGTCTATAGCCGCCAACTTCCAAGACAACAGCATTATCTGCTGCATGGGTCAGAGCACGGACTCCATTTACCAGTATATAACTATTCCACTACAATTTCCTCTCAAATTTATTTTTTTCAACAAACCAAATATGCAGTCTGAAAATTGCACACAGATTAAATTTCACGAATTTGCAAAATGCATGGACCACGTAATAGGGACTATGCAAATCAGTTGTCTAGATCTGTGCAACATGACCCGAAATGGTTTTGGTAGTATGTCCTCAAGCATCCATGCATGTGATACCTTGAATTTCATCTTATTGTAGTTATTTTAACCAATATAATGTAATTTATGTTCCGATGGGATCAAGTGAACCTTTCAGTCATCTTGGCATATCACTTCTTTTAAACTATTATGCCATCTTATGAGAGCTACTCTAGCTGATTATTTTATACGCCAATATTTCTGCATACAACATAAGTTCATCTCCACATTTGATAATGCAGTTCTAAAAGAAGTGCAATTACAAGAGCATCCGATGATTACTACCCAAGCAACCCAACAACACAGACACTACACATAGCTGCTGTGGCTTTCAACAGCATTTTTCTTGGTGAAGTTGTTGTCCCAGATTGGGACATGTTCTATGTATGGCATGGCCTTCTCACTATTTTAATCCACTGCTTTATCATCCAGTTTTTAATGACTTTATTTGTCAATTGTCAGAGCTACCATGAAGCAGCCGAGTTTCATGCAGTTGCTAGGGCTGTGGGAGGCTGTGGAGTCTATGTTAGGTAAGAAATATTACTGTGGAGATTCAGACGCTTATTGATATATACAGGGAACCTCTATATGAGAACACCCCCCTCGTTTTTTCTTTTTACTTTTTACTTTTGTTGTAAAGGATGTATGAATGTGCCATTTCTAGCCAGTCACTACATAGAATGCACAAAGAGAAATCCAGAGTCATGTCTTACTCTTTTGTATATATATGTAATTTGCATGTCTCTTTACATATATTGATGCATGTATTACTGTGGTGAAGTATATTTTTATCTGTACTCATCCTTTGAAATGGTTTAGCAATAATGAATTTACTACATGTCAAAATTGATGACAGTGATAAACCTGGTCAGCATGATTTCAAGTTACTTAAAAGGCTGGTACTCCCTGATGGGTCGGTGCTTAGAGCTAAATACCCCGGGAGGCCAACACGTGATTGTTTATTCAACGATCCAGTTATGGACGGGAAGAGGTATTTACCTTCCACTTAACTTGTATTAAGATTTGATAATATATATCATTCCTCCTGACCAGCTTTTGTGAATTCTGATCAGTCTTCTGAAGATTTGGAATTTAAACAATTGCACTGGAGTTTTAGGCGTCTTCAACTGCCAAGGAGCAGGAAGCTGGCCTTGCTCAAAAAATAATGCCCAAGGAGATCTTAGCACTGAGCTATCTGTGCAGGTCTCTCCTGCAGATATTGAGTATTTTGAAGAGGTTTCTGGGCAGCTGTGGACTGGCGATTGTGCACTATTTGCCTCCAGCACAGGTTTTGTCATTTTATTACATACAAGTTATACCATTCTCAGCTTTCTTAGATAGGAGATTACAAACACACATGTGCACATATGGGTAGAACAATTCCTCATCAGTCTGTCTGATGGATTATATATTTTCTATACATGTGTTACAATTCCAGGATCTTTGGTGCGATTAGCAAAGGAAGAAAAGTTTGATGTCACATTGAAAGGTCTGCAATGTGATGTCTTTACTGTATCTCCTATTAAGGTTGGTTGTCTTCTCTTACTGGCTTCATCAGTATTAGTATTTTATTTTATGAAGTTTACAATCTTTTTGGGTTTTGTGTAGGTCTACAATCAAAAAATTCAGTTTGCACCAATTGGATTGATAAATATGTACAATTCTGGTGGAGCCATTGAGGCAGTTGACTTACTTAGTGATTCTTCTTCTAGTTGTGAAATACATGTGAAAGGGAGAGGAGGAGGTAATTTTGGAGCTTATTCCAGCACAAAGCCAAAGTCATGCTCCGTAAACTCAAAATTGGAGGGATTTGACTTCAGAGATGAAGATAATCTTTTGACACTAAAAGTTCCCGACAGAACCAGTTCTTGGGACATTGTTATATGTTATTAAGGCCTTATTTATTTTTTAGCCAGATCTCTTACTTCAATAATCATTACTATTCTTAAGATACAATAGGAATTAATAAACAAGAATGTAATTCTTGAACTAGATTTTATTTTATTTATCTTGATTGTGTTTGGAAGGTGCTGAGCATTTGTTGTGATTGTTTTGGCCAGAAATAAAGAAAATTAGTTGCAGATGAGACATGTTGATTAGGTCTTGAATCATTTATATTTACAAAGTATTATATTAACAAAACAAATGAGACATGTTCATTAGGCCTAAGCACATGTGTTGAATCATTTATATTAACAAAACAAATGGTGTGTAGTTGGTGGGTGAAGAAATATATATAAAGAGAAAATGGAAGTTGTGTTTTTTGAAATATGTGTCAGCAAGCTCCATTTGATGATCCCAAGAAGATGGTTGATAAAATTCAGATATTAAAAAATGAGAATTGATGATTAGTGATATAGCTTGAAGAAAAGTCAAGCTAGCCTCTATTCCATCAACCCTCTCATGCAATTGATCAATTGAACCCGTGTGGTTATCAATTTGTTGTTGTAGCCTTTGGACATTCTCATTAAGAACATGATTGGCACACCAGCCCTTGTCTCTATCACTATGGCTTGTAGCTTGCTTTGATACAAAATGAAAGGATACCGAATCCTTAGATACCTTGATCACAATCTCATACACTCAATCTCACAATTTAGTAGCTCTTAAGGAGAACTAGGCCTAATTGACTAAGCTATCTAGAATTATGCTAATTATTCTAGAGAGAGAAACTAGAGAGAAGGAAGAACAACTAAACTTTACTCTGTATTTCAATGGATGATTAGTGATTAGCTCATGTGGTTTGTTGTTATGTTGTGTTAGTAATGGTTAAAAAGAAAAAGAATTTGAAATGCGGTATTGAGTACTAAGGCAATAACTTAGTACTGTGTTTAATTTACTCCAATATCCTAAATTATTCAATAAGAAATATATGAAGAATATATAAGAATTAGATTTTATACGGATAATGAATTAATTGATTAAAAATCATTCATCCTTTAATATATAAAGACTAAAACATTTCTTACAAATTGTAAATAAAGTATGACATAAATGCACTTGATTTCATGATTAAAGAGCATGCAGTTTGTGTTTCCTTAAACACGAATTTTTTGGCTCTTTTCAAAATTAATGACACGATTATAATATCCCGTGCAATTCAAAATGTATTTTAAATTTTTTTTAAGAAATTATCTTATAACACATTTATAATACTTATTATATTTATAATATTTGGGAAATCAAATTTTATTATATAATATGTCATGATAAATAGTAATTAAAATTTTAATTAAGAGATAACGACAATTAATTTTTTTGAAAAAAGAGAGAAAAAATAAAGGATTATGACATAAGTTAATTTGATGAAGTTGGGCTGGGGTTTGGTCAAGAATTCGGGCCGGGGAAGGCCCAATAATGCAATGGACGGGGATGGGTGTGGTAGGTCCGAGTCCAGCGGGGATGAAATAGAAATAGAAATAGAAATACAATTATACAAGTAGTATACAATCGCGTCTGCCTCGCTGTTAGTAACTGTCATTGCCTTTGCTTTGCTTTGCTTTCCTTTTCCTTTCTCATTCTCTTCAATTCAATTCAATTCCTTCTCTCCCCTTTTTACTTTTGTTGCTTGGGAATTCAAAAACAAAAAAGCTTTGGTTTTGAAGTTGAATAGAAAGAAGCAGCGATCTAAAGGAATGTCATACGCTTATCTCTTCAAGTATATCATTATCGGCGATACCGGTATTCCTATCTTCAAAATTCAGATCTTAATTATATTATTTTCAGCAATCAAATCGAATTACTCTCTTTATATGTCGAATTTAATTTTAATTTTGATTTAGATTTGGGATTTTTTAATTTTGCATTTATAAAGAGAAAATCTGTTTGTTTGTTTTGTGATTTAGAAATGAAAGATTGATAGTTGATTATGGTTGTGCAGGAGTGGGCAAGTCATGCCTTCTTCTTCAGTTCACAGACAAGCGGTTCCAGCCAGTCCATGACCTGACCATAGGTGTGGAGTTCGGGGCCAGAATGATCACCATCGATAACAAACCCATTAAGCTTCAAATCTGGGACACTGTAATTATTCTACTTCTTTCTGCTTTTTTTATGTTCTCTTTATACACTTTTAGATGCTAACTTAACTTTTCCTTTCTTTCAGGCTGGTCAAGAATCGTTCAGATCTATTACCAGGTCCTATTATAGAGGGGCTGCTGGTGCTTTGCTTGTCTATGATATAACCAGGTATACAACATTCTGAATTTGCATTGCTTTTTTAATCACAATTCTACATTTAATCACAATAATTCCATTGTGTCCTGGTAGGAGGGAGACTTTTAATCATTTGGCTAGCTGGCTGGAAGATGCAAGGCAACATGCAAATGCAAACATGACAATCATGCTTATTGGTAATAAGTGTGATTTGGCTCACAGAAGGGCTGTCAGCACTGAGGAAGGGGAGCAGTTTGCAAAGGAGCATGGCTTAATTTTCATGGAGGCCTCTGCTAAAACTGCTCAGAATGTTGAGGAGGTCTGTCTGCTTATATCCTTGTAACAATAACTTTGATTACTTTCACAATATATTACAATTCAGCTTCTTTCTCACTCTTTTAATATTGTTATTGTTATTGTGTGCAGGCTTTCATAAAAACAGCTGCTACCATTTACAAGAAGATTCAGGAGGGAGTTTTTGATGTGTCCAATGAGGTTAGCTTCCCCCTTCATCTTTATCTTTGTATTTCAGAGGTAGAGATTGTGTTGCTGATGCTCTTATTTTGCAGTCTTATGGAATCAAGGTTGGATATGGTGGGATACCAGGACCATCAGGAGGCAGAGATGGCTCTTCTTCTCAAGGTGGTGGCTGTTGCAGTTGAAGTTTAACATCTCAATTGCTAAATTTAAACCAACCTCTCTACTTTTTCTTGGTTTTCCTTTATATGGGTGACTTTTTTTTTCTTCCTCCTTTGCAACTTGTCCTATAATACACCCTTGATATTTGTATAATCCTTTCTGAAGTCTTGTTATTTGATTGTAAATTTAACAGTTGTTTCATTCATCACTAGTTGTGTTGAAGAGGATTACAAATTGTGAAACTGTTAGTAGTGATCATTCTTCTATTGTTATATGTATGTATGTCGGGTTGCCTTTACACATATTCTAATGGGTTCTATTAAAGAGCAATTTGGGTGCTAGTATAGCTGCTTAATCTATTTTTGTCCTATCAGGAGCTTGCGGAAAATCCATTCAACTAGTACCTCGATTATGAAAGGAAATTGTTTAGAAGTCAGCTGAACTTTGTTGGTGCTGAAGGTTCATTTTGAAAAATGTATTGCATAACATTTGATACACATGTTTCATAAATTGCACCCTAGCCTTTGTGTATTGAAATTCAGAATTTTTTGGCCTTTGTTGCAGCTAATTAATGTTAAGCATGGATAGGATTCATTTTGAAAATGGATTGCCCAACCCTTGATTGTTATTCTCATGCATTGCCTCCTAGACGGCACAGGATCTAATAATTTGTTCCCAAAAAAACAAAATGTATGCAAGCAGTGATGTAAGTGAGCACAGCTATGTGGTGAACGTGTACCAATCAAAACCTTTAACAAGTCCGCCCCGCTGTAGTTACAGAAAGTCAGAAACATAGTGTTGGATGATGATGCTCTCAATATCACATCAACTATTCGTTTTACTCTAGTATTTTAACTTTATAAAGCTAGCGTTAATTACTATTTAAGTGGTGGCAATTTTAAGAAAACTGTCCCAAAGCATTACCTCCCAAAGCATTACCTCGCGAGTTGACGATTAAGATTGCAAGTTCAAGTCTTGACATGTCTCATTATTACTTAAAAATATTTCACCTTATGCATGACAGAGTTTAAGTGAGTCGGCAATTGAGATTGCAGATTCAAGTCTTAACATGTTTCGTTATTACTAAAAAATGTTATACCTTATGCATGACAGAGTTTAAGCGAGTCGGACATGATCACACCAGCAAAGCTCTTCTCTTTATTAAGCATTTTCTTTTTTACCATTTAATTAATTAATATCTTATCTCTGGTTTTTTTTTATGTGAATATCTTATCTCTGGTTAGCCGTCCGTCTGTTGCAAAAAGAATTGGTATAAAGTTCAGATTTTAATAATTTCTGTCAGAGAAGAGTGGGGGGTTTCAGTTTTAGGAGTGGTGGGGCATTTGGTACAAATACAATCCTGCCCCATTAATGTGTGGGTTTTATTTATTAAAAAAATTATTATAGTCTACTTCTAATATTTATTTAATTTTTTAACGAATCTTAATTTAGATTATCTTATACTTATTTAGCCAAAAAAAAAAAGATTATCTTATAGTTGGATGAAAGAAGGAGAATGAGGATGAATCATAATATTTCCTTGTGCTGAGGCTGAGACTCACTTGAGAGATCTTAATGATCGGATCCATCTTGGCATAAAGCTTGATTTATCCCCGGCCCAGCCTTGTGAGTTGTGAACTCAAGTTGCAGTTGTATATTCTTTCTTTATTGTTATCAATTATAAAAATTTGACTATGGATTCAATACTATATCCATCTATATCTGTATCATCATCATAATCATCAAAAGAAATAAAAAGCTCTCCTCTTTTCTCTCTTTCATGGCTTCCCCTGGAAATCCAAACCTTCAAAATCAAAATCAACAATTTGATTTACAAAAGCTGTTCAAACCCACATCCAATCCTGCTTCCCCTGGTAATCTGAATTCCTCTCCATCCTTTCCTGCTCCCACTTCTTCATCTTCTTCATCATCTTCTCCTCCTCCATATCCCTTGCCTTCTTCTTCATACCCTCCACCCACTGGCCCTTCTTACCCTTTCCATCACGCCCACTTCCTCCCATATCCATCACCATCACCATCACCATCAACACCACCAACACCAACACCCCCTGACCACCATTTCCATCACCACCAGCTTCCTCTTCCTAACCTTTACAGACCTATCTCCTCCCCTAACCCCATTACTATTAGTAATAGTAATACTAGTACCACTACTAGTGCCACTCCTTCCACACCTCCCACAAGGTTGCTCAGCACCAAACTCCCAAGAGGTCGTCATTTGATAGGCGACCGGCTTGTTTATGACATCGATGTTCGCTTGGAAGATGAAGCGCAGCCACAGCTTGAAGTCACTCCTATCACTAAGTACGCCTCCGATCCTGGCCTTGTACTTGGCCGTCAGATTGCTGTTAATAGATCTTATATCTGCTATGGCCTCAAGATGGGTAATATCCGTGTCCTTAACATTAACACTGCCTCCAGATCTTTGCTTCGAGGCCACACCCAGGTACTGTATCATATCACTCTTCATTTTTCATTTCTATTCAATCATTGCTGCTATTTTAATTTCTATCATTTCATTCAATGCTATTGCAACTTTGAATCTTTCAACTTCATAGTTTACCCAGGCATTGGTAATAGAACATGGGATTTCAGATTTTAGAGTTTCTCATTATAAATTTGTGTACAAATGCTCCACCTTTATTATCAAATCTCTAACTTTTATCTTATGTAGTGCAGCACTTGGGTTTACCACTGTAACTTTTTATTCGTTTCAATCATTAGTGCTATTCCAGTTTTCATCATTTGGTTGAATGCTATCCCAAAAGTTAGATTAATTATTTTTTTCTTTTTTCGAGTTCATGGTTTAGAACTGCCCGGGCATTGGAAACAGAAGTTGGAATTTAGAACTTAGAACTTCTCTGTATACATTATTGTAGAAGTGTTCCCCCTTTAAGTGGCATTGCCTGTCAGATTCTTTCATCATTTTCATTTCCAACTCACCTTTTAATTTATTAAGTACTGCTTCTCCTTTACTATTCAGTGACCAACTGCAATTTCAGTACATTGGTGAAAATTTTAATTTCAAATTGAAATATTTACTGGGTGTTTCCTTAAATTTGGGTTGCCTTGTTTTTATTATTATTTTTCCTTAAGGTAGTAGGACTTATTCAGAGTATATGGGATGTAAGTTTAGTAGAAGTATAAACAAAGATAAAGGGGTTGTAAGATTAGATGGTCAAGATATACCAAAGAGTAAGTGCCTTCGATATCTTGGATTAATAAGTCATAAGAATGGAGAGATTGAACATAATTTGAAATTTAGGTTAAAAACATGGTGGGTGAAGTGGAGAAGTGTGTCAAGAGTATGGTGTGATTGTAGAATACCTATTACTAGCCATAAGACTAGCTATGTTCTATGGTACTAGATATTGGGCTATTAAGAAACAACATATTCATAAAATCGGTGCAGCTGAAATGAAAATGCTAAGATGGATCAGTGGAAGTACATGGAAAAATAGGATTTGAAATGAGGAAATTCTCTTAAACGTAGGGGTGGCCTCTATTGATGAAAATATGAAGGAGAGTTGCTTTAGATGGTTTGGTCATGTGCAGAGGAGAATGGTTAATGTACTAGTGAGATAGAGTGATTGAATCGAGTCGAGGGAATGAAAAAAGATAGAGAAAGACATAAAATAACATTAGTGGAATAGTAAAAAATGACATGTCAATTAAATGAGTGACAGAGAGTATGACTTTGGTTAGGATAGATTGGTGAAAAAGAATACATGTGGCCGGCTATGATTAATCTGTTGAGGATTGAGAACCAACCGCAAAGTTTTGGGACTAAAGCTTGGTAGTTGTATCTTTTTTTTGTATTTGTTTTTTACTATCATTGCTCGGAATTACCCTCTTTTTAGTTATGTGCACATTATTGAAGAACAGTTCAATATTCTTATCTTTCAGAACTCCTACCCCTCTCTCATTTATTTTTTATGCAGAGAGTAACTGATATGGCTTTCTTTGCTGAGGATGTTCACCTTTTGGCTAGGTAGATCTTTATCCCAATGTTTCATTTTGCTCTTTCATTTAGTCTTCTACTGGAAAGTTCTAATTTCCATTTTCTACAGTGCTAGTGTTGATGGACGGATTTTCATTTGGAAGATCAATGAGGGCTCAGATGAGGAAGAAAAACCTCAAATTACAGGAAAAATTGTTCTTGCCATTCAGATAGAGGGAGAGGGGAAGTCAGTCCACCCACGAGTGTGTTGGCATCCTCACAAACAAGTAATAATGAATTGTTATTTATTTTGTCAAATAATTTATCCCCTACTGTGTTATTACGTTTTTTTTAAGAACAATTGTGCATTTTTGCCTTATTTTCCCCCATTGTTATTTGCCTTTATAGTTGACCAACAAGAATTACTTTACAGGAAATTTTGATGGCTGCAATTGGAAACCATATACTTAAAATTGACACCACAAAAGTTGGAAAGGGCATAGTGTTTTTGGCAGAGGAACCTCTTAAATGTCCCATTGATAAACTAATTGATGGGGTCCAATTTGTTGGTGAACATGATGGTGAAGTAACTGAGTTGTCAATGTGCCAATGGATGACCAGCCGTTTAGCTTCAGCATCGATGGATGGCATGGTTTGTATCCTCTCCTGATTTGTTTTGTGGTCTTCCAGTTTTATCTTTCCTCCATTATTGATGCCTTCCATAAGGAAATGTACACCATTGAGCATTGAATTTTAATGTCAAACACCCGTCAAGGTGCTACCTAGTGATAGGAGGCTTGGGATGAGCTGTAGACTCAGACATCCTGGGTTTGATTCGTACTAGAAGCTTTCCCTAGATTACCCGATACATGGTTATGGCAGGTGGGGCTGTGTATCTGGGGTTTACTATCCAATGATGCGTCCGAAAGGCCCTACCTTGTTGAGGTTCCTCGTCATAAAAAAAATGTTAATGTCAAACAATGTGCTTGTCATATGCTTATATGGCCAGTTTGTTGATTGAATATTTGGGGGTCTATTCTCTTATGTGACCTTGAATGGTGCACCCCTAATACTATTAGGATGACAAAAAAGTGGGAAATGTGCTAAAAATTGGGCACTTGGCCCACTCTATATGGTATTTTCCATTACTTGACATTTTCCTTTGAGTTGTGGCAGTTCTCATACTATTGTACAATGCCTCATAGAGCCAAAAGGTTACCCTAGTATGATGTGATTCATGAGCCAATTAGTTTGGACTAGGAATCGTTGATTCATGTGGGCTTGGAATTATTTATTTATTTATTATTATTTTTCGGGTTTCTATAATATTTATTTATCAACTACTCCTCTTCTGCAACAGGTGAAGATTTGGGAAGACCGTAAGGCATTACCACTTTCAGTATTGAAGCCACATGATGGCAATCCTGTTAATTCTGTGACATTCTTGACTGCCCCTCACCGTCCTGATCACATTGTTCTTATAACAGCGGTATCTACTCCTATTCTTTACCACTATGTGGAACATGTGTACATTGTCATACTAGACTTTGGGGTTTCTTTAGAGTAGTTGCTATTTTGCTTCTTTGGTATTCACTTCTAGTTAGTCTGGTAACTTAGCAATACACATATAATGATCTGTATCCTTTTTTTCCAGGGGCCACTGAATCAAGAAGTGAAGATATGGACATCTGCAAGTGAGGAGGGCTGGTTGTTGCCTAGTGATGCTGAGTCATGGCAGTGTACTCAGACTTTGGATATAAAGTGCTCTTCTGAACGCAAGGTTGAGGATACATTCTTTAATCAAGTTGTAGCATTGCCACGTGCAGGCCTAATTCTACTTGCAAATGCCAAGAAGAATGCTATATATGCTGTACACATAGAGTATGGACCTAATCCAGCTGCAACCCACATGGATTACATTGCTGAGTTTACAGTCACAATGCCTATTCTGAGTCTTACTGGAACTAGTGACAGTTTACCAGATGGAGAACATGTTGTACAGGTCTACTGTGTCCAAACACAAGCCATTCAGCAATACGCATTGGACCTATCTCAGTGCCTGCCACCGCCCCTGGACAATGTGGAGTTGGAGAAATCAGACTCCAATGTTTCTCGAGCTTTTGATCCTTCTATTGGTTCTGCTACCTTTGAATCACCACAACCTGGAAGTATACCCACTGAGATGGCAGAGGTTAATGCAACCCCTGTACCACCCATTCTTTCGAGCAGCTCTGAAAGTGCCCCAGTAGCAAGCCGTCCTGAAAACTTGGCTTCTTCTGAGGTTACCAACTTGCCAGAAGTTGCTATTTCTGGTGTGGAAACAATGCCAAGTGATTTGCCTTCTCATAGTAGTGCTGAAAATACCCATGCAGCATTGGCACCTCTTCCTTTGAGTCCTAGTTTACCTCGTGACTTACGTGGTTTTAGAAGTACATCAAATAGCTCTGAGACTAATCCGCCTCTCACTGATTATGGTGGTGATCAGTCACCTCTTGAATACACATCTGACCGGAGAATGGACACTGGCAAAGATAACATGACTAATGTGCCTCCCTCGGGTGACAATTTGAGGAAGGGTGATAAAAATGCTGTACACAGTGATATTTCTATAGCTTCCAATCCTCCTATAATATTTAAACAACCAACGCATCTGGTAACTCCATCAGAGTTGTTATCTACAGCTCCATCATCTGAGAATTCTCAAATTACACAGGGTGTGAATGTGGCAGAGGCAAAGGCAAAAGTTCAAGATGTGGTTGTCAGCAATGATGCAGAAAGCATTGAAGTAGAGGTTAAAGTTATTGGTGAGACAGGAACCTGTCAAAATAATGAGTTTGACTGTCAGAGAGACTCGCACATTATGGTTGCACAGAAAAAGGAGAAATCCTTCTATTCGCAGGCCTCAGATCTTGGCATTCAGATGGCCAGAGATTGTTACAGTGTGGAGAAATTTCGGCAAGCTAATGATGTTAGTGTTACTGAGGCACCAAACCA
This sequence comes from Fagus sylvatica, assembly GCA_907173295.1. Classification (NCBI taxonomy): domain Eukaryota; kingdom Viridiplantae; phylum Streptophyta; class Magnoliopsida; order Fagales; family Fagaceae; genus Fagus; species Fagus sylvatica. Next base: position 40,785,695 of record OU015767.1, read on the forward strand.
GCTTCCTAACACTTGTGTGGAAGAAGCTCAAGATATGATGAAAGATATACCAGCAAAGGTTGGCGAAGCAGAAACTCCTGTGGCAGTTTTGCAGTCTCCAGCCCCAGCTCTAAAGGGAAAAAGACAGAAGGGGAAAAATTCTCAAGTGTCTGGTCCATCTTCCCCTTCTCCAAGTCCTTTTAACTCGACAGATTCATTAAATGAACCAGGTGGCGATTCCGGTGCCTTATTTTTGGAAACTGCCTTTGCCCCAATTATTAACTATGCAGGAGATGCTTGAACAGGTGATTGCTTCAAATTTTTATGTATGGTTGGTATTAGATGGATACATTTTGGTGAGCTTAGTGCACCACTATATTCCTTGACATCTGTTCACCAGTATGATATTTTTGGTCATTTCTTTTTCTGGGCTGTTGTTGAAGAGTTCTGCCTAAAACATTTCACTTGGTAAAATTATTTTTTATTCTTGTGTATATTAGAAATTTGGCAATAAAAATGGGCTCATTAGCTTTGCAGTAATATCAGTTCAATCTGATTTTGGCATTTTACCTCGTTTGTAGGCAGATTTTCTTCTTCTTTTTTTGCATGTTAAATATTATTGCTTTTTGGAAGTTGTTCTAGTTTTTTTGTTTGTTTTTTGACAAATGCCAGATTGCTGCTTATGTTTTTCATATAACAGCCTGAAACAGATGTCTTGCAAACTGCAGACAGTTCCTTTACTTGCACTTCTTGATATTTATGATCTCTGTGTTTTTGTCCTAATATCGGTTTTGATGTTGGACACCATTTTTTTTATATGCAAAGAAAAATGATAGTTGTGATGTTGTATATCATATGGTATGCGAGCTTTGGATGCTTTCTTTTATGTACCAAATATTAGAAGTTAATGATGTCACATATTATAGCACAATGAACTGGATACTTATAAGATTAAATAATATTAGATTATATAATGATCACATAATAATTTTGACGGATAATTTATATACACAACTCTCTCATCTTGTCATTTTTTGATTTCTACATATTCATATTTCTCATGTGTTATGTACTGTTGGACTAACAATTTTTTCTTCATATTTCATAGTTAATGAGCATGCAAAAAGAAATGCAGAAGCAGACGAATGTGATCGTTTCTGGCTCAGTTACCAAAGAAGGGAAAAGACTAGAGGGATCCTTGGCCCGGAGCATGGAGAAAGTTGTCAAGGCTAACACTGATGCTTTGTGGGCTCGTTTCCAAGAAGAAAATGCAAAGCAGGAGAAGCTAGAACAAGACCGTATGCAGCAGATAACAAACTTGATCACAAATTACATTAACAGGGACTTGCCAGCCATGCTCGAGAAAACTTTAAAGAAGGAAATAGCTCTAGTCGGACCAGCTGTAGCTCGTGCAATTACTCCAATTGTTGAGAAAACCATGTCATCAGCTATTATGGAGTCATTCCAGGTACTAATTTTAAAGTTTGTCAAAGTTCAGGGTGTGTTTGGGTGACATTATCGGCATTTCGAATGTTCATCTCTTTTATTCTTGTTCTTTTTTTGGAGGAATCCACCTTTTTGAATGGAACCATTAACATGGAATGTAGTTTATCTCACAAACAATAGGAAATACCATAAGGGATTGAATTCGTGACATTCTTATCCTTTATACTAATTATTGTTATAAATCATCAGTATATGAAAGTCTCTGATGGAGCATACTTTATAAATAGCTGTGATTGTATTTGCTAATGGGTTCATTCTATAAAATGGATTTGCTTCAAATGATGCAACACAGTATAGCCTCTAAATCACCATAGGCTGCAGACACAACTTAATTTGTCTGCAAAATAGATATGTATGAATAAGCTTTATCTTGTGTATCATGCAGAAAGGAGTGGGAGATAAGGCAGTGAACCAACTTGAGAAATCGATTAGTTCAAAACTTGAAGGTAGCGTGACTAGGCAAATTCAAGCACAGTTTCAAACTTCTGGGAAGCAAGCTCTTCAGGTAATTGTAAGTTATACATATATCAGTTGTATTCACTAGAGCTATATCTTATATAACTCACTGTACATGTTGAGGATCTTACAATTATGCTCACGATTCTGAATTGATTATGTTTTTGTAAATTATCCAAAGCATGGATATTCATGTGTAGGAAAAGCTAGAACACTGAGCAGGATGCAGTGATGATTAAGTTTGAATGGAACTCCCAAATGTATAGATCTGAAATAATGTAATCTTTTTATACGTGATAATAATTCAATTAATTCATGAATTTTTACTGAAAACAAAAATAGAACCCATCATTAATCAATTCAAAACCGTATGATTGATGAAGAATGTGTGAAAATTCAGCTTGAAGTTTTACTGAAAACAAAAATAGAACTCATCATTAATCAACTCGAACCCCTCCATGATTGTTGAAGCATGTGTGAGATATGTGATTATGCAGATATGATTACTTTAGAGAATCAATTTATATCTAAAATCATTTCCTTAAAAGCAATATGAGGATCAACTTGATACGGTTTTCTAAGGAGTGCATATCTTAATTGATCTCCTCAAATGTCTGGATTTGTTCACATGGCTTTCTTTCTTGGCATCTTTTTTAGTCCTGAGTCATTGGACATGCCATTCACGATGAACTTGCACTCTGTCTGCCTGAGTAATAGACTCCAATTTCATTGCCCGTGCTCTACGGTGACTGTACATGCCATTTCATTGCCTGTGCTATATGGGTTCTACTACTTATCACACCCTGGTTCTGGATAATTAGATGGACCCCTTGATTATATATAGTGGTATATACATTGCAGGATGCATTGAGGTCTAGTCTAGAAGCTTCAATAATTCCTGCATTCGAGATTTCATGCAAAGCTATGTTTGAGCAAGTTGATACAACATTCCAGAAAGGGCTTGTCAAACATACAACTGCTACTCAGCAGCAGTTCGAGTCCACACATTCTCCACTGGCCGTTGCTTTAAGGGTATGTATAGCTTAACATGATAATTTAGTAGGAAGCAGGTGTTTTCTTCTTTAATATTTCATTTTTTTAATCTCCATTCATTCTTCGATATTGTGCTGGATTAATTAGGTATATTTCTCACTGCATGGCATATTTTTTGCATGTGAAACAACTATTTTGTGTGTTAATTGATTATGCAAAGAAAAGCCTCCAACAGCATCTACTCTTCAGCTTTCATGTGAATTATTTGGTAAAAGAATTAAATGTGTTCAAAACATTATGGTTTGGTCTTTATCAAAAAGAACAAAAAGAAGAAAATGTCAGATATTTTAAGAACAAAGAAAATCGTCCAAAGTTTAACAGGTCTTGTTGCAAGTTGAAAGTGGAATTATGTCAGCATGTGAAGGACCAAATCCACAAATCCATATGACTCATTTAATAGATAATCTTGTAGTTGACTGTGTGAACAGTGATCTCACTCTCATCCATGCTTATACCCTTCCATTATTGAAATATTAAATTTTGTAGTATAATATGAGTGAGCTATGTAAGAAGAATATGTGATGGGCATTCTCTACAATAAACTCCATTTATATTTTATCTAAATTTCTGTTACAGCTGCTAACTCCTAATCTGGTTCATGGTGCATCTTAAATGTTAGACTATTGCTCCTTTAACAGGATTTGCATGTTTTGGTCATTTGAGTTTGCTCCATGTTAATATCAATGCTTTATTATTTTTACTGATATAAGGTAGACTATTTCTGTGGGATATTTGCAATATTTTTATTTTACTACTGTGTAAATTCCACCCAGTAAGTAGAACCAGACCTTTTATATTGTGATTTTGGGCATTTGTTTTATTCCTCAACTGTCACAACTTGTAAAACTTGCTGCTTACCTGTAAAACTATATAAACTGATCGTCTGATGCTATGTATGAATTCAAAGGATGCAATTAATTCGGCATCATCAATCACTCAAACTTTGAGCGGAGAATTGGCTGATGGCCAACGTAAGCTGTTAGCCATTGCAGCTGCCGGTTCGAACTCAAAAGCTGTAAATCCCTTGGTAACACAGTTGAGCAATGGACCATTGACTGGTCTTCATGAGATGGTACATACATATAAGCTTCCTCTTCTTATTCTGCAATTTTGTCCCTCCCTCCCTTCCCCCCCCCCCCTCCCCAAAAATCCAATTTCCTTTGGGCATTGTAACATTTAGAGGGTCATGTCTCTGTAGGCTGAGGCACCTTTGGATCCAACTAAAGAACTATCTAGATTGATAGCTGAGGGAAAATTTGAAGAAGCATTCACTGGAGCCCTGCACAGAAGTGATGTCTCAATAGTTTCATGGTTATGTTCTCAGGTATGCTCTGCTCTGCACGCACTACCACTTATTGTCACTCTCATTTTCAAAGCTGCATATATGTTAAGCATTTGTTGCATGAAAGATGCTTTCTCAAGTTCCTTGGGACCCGCAAATACTTTTTAGTTTGAGCAATATTTGCAATATGGAGCAAAATATTCATCTTCAAACATTCATATAAATGTGTTCTGAGTAAGGAATTGAGATGAATGAGCACTGTACAGCTGAGCCTTTTCTCATCTATTTGGGTTTACCACAGAAGTCCTTTAATTTCAAACAATCTCTAGTATCTAGAATAACTTAACTGGTCAAACATAGAGTGTAGAACATGCCAACAATATACAGTCTTTGGCTTTTCCCTTGTACTTGCAATACTACTACTATTTTGAACCATGCCATTCCTTTCTGCCATGGCTTGAAGTAATGTTCTTGCTATGGATCATTGAGTTTGATATGGCTTGAGATTTTCAAATTAAAAAAAATAATACTTGAATTGTGACATGCAACATGAACAACTCTTGCCAAAATTAAAAATAATAATAAAAGAGAAAAAATTAAGAAAGAAAAAAATCTCAGATATGATGGATTTTCTAGAGTTTCTAAACTTCAGATGTTAATGTGAGTTTGTTTTCTTGTGTTAGTCCTGTTTACCTCCCTGTGAACTAGGGTGATGACCTTTTTGTGCTCTTCTAATAAATTTATTACATTTAAATAAAGAAAAATATCTGCAAGTATAGATAAATGTCTAGCATAATGCATAATTATGAAAGTTATGAGTATGAACTTTCTTAGTCACTTAGACTCCTTACTTGAAAATCAATAGTTTGTATATGGTTAGGCCTAAAATTATCCTAAGTTTTCTGGTCTGGCATATGTATGAATGCTCCAGGACCTGGGGTGGGTGAGGAATTTGAGTGATTTTTTGTGTGTGCATGTGAGTCCAATAATCCACCTCTAATTCTGGTATCTAATCCATAGTTGAAAGATTGAGTTGTACACTTTAATTACTGGTTTTAGTTACCCAGTGACAAGGCTTATATACTATGAAGTCAACAACACTGATCTTTTTTATGCTCTTCCACCAGGTTGATTTACAGAGAATTTTGTCGACAATGCCACTCCCTCTAAGCCAAGGAGTTCTGCTGGCTCTACTCCAGCAACTGGCTTGTGATATTAGCAATGAAACATCGCGAAAACTGGCATGGATGACGGATGTAGCTCTTGCCATAAATCCAGTAGATCCAATGATTGCAGTGCACGTGCGTCCTATCTTCGAGCAGGTATATCAGCGACTGGGTCATCAACGGAACCTACCAACAACCTCTGCTTCAGAAGCAAACAGCATCCGCCTTCTTATGCATGTTATTAACTCTGTGTTAATGAGCTGTAAATGATTCTTGCCACTTTGTCTCTTTAATCTGTGCCAAATTGTAAGGGGAACATTGGGTTGTATAGAAATCTAGGAAAAAAAGTATAGTTTATGTACGAGTTAGTATTTTGACAACTTGTGTGAAAAGTCATTTTAATTTTTAATTTTTTTTTTAATATAGGCTTGCACTTGCAGTCTTGCACCTCTTTTTTGCACTTTTGAAGTATATCTCATGAAGAACTGCACGTTTCTTCTCTTAGTGGAAATCTTGATACCCCGTGAAATACTTTTTTAGTTTTTTCAATAGCAATTGATATCGATATAGATAGTGAAGTTTGGTATAGCAAATGATATACATGGGCAAAGATCCAGTTGAAAAGCTGTACGGGTACCTACCAAAATAAGCTTAGCCAACACACACGATGATGAGTGGATGTGGAAACAGTAAAAGAAATGAGGAATGATTTAGTTCGAATAGCTGTTGCAACTTGCAACAAGACTTGGAATGTGTGATTTCTTTTTATTATTAGCTGTACTGAAACTGAAAAAAGGGGACAGATTCCCTTGTGTTCCATCATGTGTATGGCAGAAAAATCGAATTAGTTTCAGGAGTCATCTATGTATCGTGTACAAAGAGTGGAGAAATCCAGAAGCAGCGGATTTTGAGTAGTGATATATGCCTTATATAATATTCATGCACTGCATTTGCGTGTACCTTGCTTGAGCTACGTTGTTTAATATACCTTTGTCATTTCGTGACAAAAAGGGGAGTGAACTTAGAGTAAAGCGAGCTCTATATAATAGGTGGAGTCCATGTATGTACTAAATTAAATTATTTTGACAGGGGAATAGTTGTTTTTGAATTAAGCTTGAGCTTGCTTTGTGTTTCGATTTTCGAAGCTTTATAACTTTCATTATTATTATTATTGCTTTAGATTTGGTACTTGATATATCTACTTATGTATGGAAATCATAATATCTGGCTTTTCTTGCTAATGAAGAGTTGATCTTCATATGCATGAAGCATCTAAATTACGAAAGGGAGAATTAAATGATGTGTCCATGTCCATTGAACAATAAAAGTAATTGGACAGTTTTTTTCCTTCCTCCAAGATGGAATTTATTGGACCTCCATTATGCTTTCCACATCTAAGAAAGCATTTTCTTCTTTAATTATTGCGTGACTTGTTCGTTGACAAATGACTTTAATCGATGTGAATTAATTGGGGTGATGTGTACACTTAATGATGCTCAAACACTTTAAAACCTGGTTCTGGTTTCCCCCACATCATTATCTATTAGCTAGATAATCACCTCCAAATTATATAATCAAAGATAAGAATAGCTTTTTATAGAAGCTTATATATATATCCCACCGAAAATGAAGAAATTGTTGTAATGGACTAATGGTTTCCGAAGCCACTTGCCATATTGTTAAATAATAGAAAATATAGAGAATGGGTTTATAGAATAGTAATGTATGACATGTACACAAATGAACGTGTCAAAAGGAGAGGAAGAATGGGTACGTAGTTGGAAGTAAATGGAGGTATATGATTATGAGTTAGCGGAGAATAGCAAAAGGAATGGCAAATGAAATTAAACGAAAAAGATGCAGCATGGTATTGACAATGCCTGGTGTTGGTCTTTGGAAACTAAAAATAGAGAGGAGGGGAGAAAAACAAGGAACCAACGCAACCCATCTGTTTCAATATTTCATTCTTCTTGCTGGAGAGAGAAAAGAGAGATCGAGATGTGTAAAAAGCGTGAGAGAAAGTGTGTATAGTATGTGGTTGGAGACTGTTTTAGCTTCAAATCGCGTAGCGTGTCAGCAAAGCTCTCTAATCTAATCAGTAATCATCATCATTCTTTAGCAAACCAAACGTTACCAACTGCAGTTTCAGATATAACAAAACTGCCTCACCTTCAACCTCAACCTCACCCTCATCAGGTAACAAACTTTTCTATGCCATATAATTAATATATATATCCTTCATCGAATTAATAATTTGATATTGATAAGTCTAATATCTAATTTCCATCACAGTTTTCTCTTTCTCAGAATCGGTAGCTTTAGTTTATAATAGTATTCTTTTGATTTCAACCCGATTAGGGTACTGCATATGTCACAGGACCTGTTTCTTATTGCATGTTGTGTCGCTTCAGTTTCATGTAAGGTTCTCTTGCTTCATTTTCTTTTGTAGATGCATGCATTCTTTCATTTCAAACTCTGGCTCCGGTTTTTGTTCTGAAAATTATATATAAATTAAGAAAGATATATATATATATATATATATATATATATATATATATATATAATTAATGTTGGCGCATCTCAGTTCCAATCTTAAAGCATTCCATCTAGGTTCTTATTTTGTCGTTCTCCAATAATACGACATTTCTATCTTATATATATATATATATAGTGACTTATACCTCTAGCTAATTAATTTTATTCTTTGATAGCTAGCTATTCTTGAATCTTGATCTTTCAAGAAGTTATTGGTTCATGAATCAGTATCTAACTTTGCACTAGAAAATATTAATTACACAATATATAAGTTGATTCCATAAAGACTAGAACTAGGCAGGCAGGCAGTTTTCATGCTTCTAAGGCTATCTCTTAATCAACTAGCGCATAGATACGTGTGTGTATGTATATTAGTTGTAGTATATTGTAGAATTCTTTCCTCATTTCCTTCATCAGTTCTCTATCGAGTACTCTTTTAGAAGTGGCATATGAAAATTGAAATATTATGTGTCCTAAATAAATGAGCTCTCAATGTAATCTGATGTTTGACAATTGACAGAAAGGTTAGGTGGCTAGCATGGAGCGAGAGAAGCAGCAGAAGAGAGAAAGGGAAGGTGATGATGAGGAATATCAAGAACATTCTTGGAAGAAGATTAATGCGAAGAAGCAAGATAGCAGCAGCAGCAGCAGCAAGAAGGATATTATTAAGGATAGTGATGAGAAGTTGGCATTAGATATAGATATAGATTTAGATGTAGGAGTATTTGATTTCCCTTGGCTGAAAGATGGTATGATCTCCAAATCAGAAGAGTGGAGATTCGAAGATGCCTTCTCTTCCTCACTCTATGACACTGATCACTTTCCTGCACCTGCCCAATGTTTGTGTCACACCTCGGATCCAGAGCCAGCATTAGATCTCCTAGACTTTCCTCAGGATAGTAAGTCTGATGATAATTTAAGGCGGCCACACCCACTCGAAGATGATGGCTTGGATTGCATTTGGACCTCTCTACTCAGTCAGCCGCTTCAACAGGCCGGTGGTGGACGTACCTGATTACATTAATTTATACATATATAATATCTATGATCAGAAGAAGTCTAAGGAGCTCACCATCAGCATGGTATTATTAATTAAATTTGTATATTGGCATGGCAAAACTTATTAGTTCCTTCTCATCTTCCAAGCCTTTCTTCCCTTTTCGCTTTAATTATTCCCCGGCTGCTCTTATTTGGGCATACCTTCAACATTTTTGTTATATGTATTTTATAATTATAATGGTGACATTCCCAACCGTTTCTATGTTTATTTGTGTTTCATCGATCCCTTAACTTATTCAAGATGTGGGACTTTCGTGTAGCAATAAAATAGATTCATTCCTTTTCTTAGGACTACTCTATGGACTTCAATGTGGGTGAAGGAATAAGGCTTGTAGAAGCTATGCTTTCTGGCCCAATCACCCAGTATCTTCAGTTTCACAATTGAAATAGGAGAGTCTGATTACGATTCCACAAGTTCCACGGACCCTAATCTTTCCTTTTGGTTTGGGTGCAACTGTGCAAGACAAGGCATGATATGGAACGTACCTCGGGTCCAAGCTGGGTAAGAAAAAAAAGCATATATAATATGAATCTAAGTCTTTTTTGGTTGTTTTCACAATCTTATTATTAACTTAAATTAATGCAATAATCGATATCTACTTAAGTATTTGGCCCAGTGGTAATCTCTCTTCTCAAAAAGTCTTACCCCTCTATGAGGTCGTGAATTTAATCTCTGAGATCTTATCTAAGATCCATTTTTTCATCCTCTCCTATAAACACAAAAGATAGTTATATTTGGACCCCTAGGCCAGATATATACTTCTTTTTCCTCTAAATTAACATTTCATGCTTACCAAAATTTATGGTTCTCCACCCCCAAGCCCCTTAAAATTTTGAATCCTTTTATTGCAAGCTAAATGTTACTAACATTACAAAAGATCACCAATCAAGAACAAAGAAAAAAAATTACAACAAAAAATAAAAAACATTATGACAAAATTTTGAATCACTATAAATGATTTCTTTTATTGCTAGCTAAAATACTACAAATATTACAAAAATTTAATGATAGAATAGAATATCAACAAAAAACAACTCCACCGAAACATATCAAACAAACCACATTACCCATTCTTCCATAATAACTCCAGAAAAATAACCTCATCAAATGCGTAGATTTCTTAGAATTTTCCGGGATTTTTATATAGACATGCAACACAAAACCCACTCAAGGAGTCCAAAGTCCGAGTTATCTACATACTCGTGTACTTAACCTGATGACTTCCTTGACGTGAGCATTGCAAGGTTAATTTTGCTTCTTAGAGCATTCCCAATGGAATAGCCAAATCACTCGTATAGGCAAAATATTGTTAATATACTTATATACCCCAAAAAGTGCTCTCAATGGATGAGTTAAAGAGTAGGCAAAATAGAAATATGCTACACTGACAAGGCATTTATGCCTTGCACTCCTCATTAGGCAATTCATTTTTTTTTTCTTGGAGTTCAATAATGATATAGGTAGTTTCTTCCACAATGAATGCCATGAGTTGTTAGTCATTCATGAAAAAATTTAAAAAATTCAAATTAGACTTATTAAAAAAATATTTAATATATATTACACTATGAAAATATAGATTATAAAATTTAATAAAATAGTTTTTTAATGATTATATATATATATGACTTTTAGAGGAATAATAAAAAATGAATGAAAAATGAATATTTAAATGAAATAGAATTGAAAATAGATAATCAGATTTGAGTGTTTTGAAAAGTAGTTAACTAAAATTGAAAAAGTAAGGTCTTAAACCAAAATTTGGTTTAAATTTTAGATAACCCATTGAGAATGCTCTTAGTCGACAACAAACAAGAGATTTGAGTTTCGATCTCGAGCATCGATGCTATGTGAAAGAGAATGGTCAATATAATTATATTTTTAATTAAAATTTAAAAATAAATTTCTTATGATAAAGAGTCATATGTACGATATGTGCTCACTTTTCATCAGCCATAATTGACAAATTTTAGATGGACCAACTTTGCCAATTTTGATAGCTTAAGGATTAATAACACAAAATTGAAACTACAAGGTTCTACTTGCAATTGACCCAAACCTCAATGATATTTTTGCAATTTGGCCAATATGTTTTTCATAATAATTATAAAAACAATAATAATAATAAAATAAAATAAAAACCAAAACTAGATTAAGAAGAAAATTAAATATAAGAAGAAGAATGTAATTAAAGTTGCCGACACTTTTGTTTCCAGCGGAAGAAGGAGATTCTTATTTTGTGGTGTTGATGTGACTTCCACCCATAACAAAGATATGGGCTCCAGCCTCCAGGAGAGTAAATGAAATGTAGTTGGAGACAAGCCGAAGCGATTTAAGTATTGACTATTGAGTGTGCATGCGTGGTTGGTACTGCAACATGCTTTTGGATGGAGCTTCTTAATTCTGTTATTGGAATATCAATATTGTTAAGTATCATGTATGCTTAATTTAGTTAGAAATCCAGCAACATTTCATGATAATGGTTATATTAAAAGCTAGCTTATGATTCAATATCAATGGTTTGCCAACTATTCAAATGGCAACGAAATGATAGTAAGTATATGACTTTGGATTGAGAATGAGACCCAAAAAAGGAAAGGTTTTTGTCCTCTTGAAGTATAAATGGCAACTAAGCCTAGTTAAACTTAGTCGGGTTTGTTTTCATGATGTATTGGATAACAAATGTAACAGCGGCGAGAGGATGGACAATAATTCTTGTCACAAATGCGTGCCTTGTTGTGGAGGTCAACGTTCATGTTGGTATAGACGAATAGTAGTAGTTAAAGAAAAAGGAGAATATGGGAGAGAGAGTTGGAGCTTCCTAGCCTCGTGATGCCCTGTGTCGGATACAACTACAAGACAAGTGGAGGGTGGATGGTAAAAGCAGGAGTTGGAATGCCAAGGTAAAAAGAGCCGTCAATCACGGGTGTGCAATGTGCACTCTGCTGTTGTGGGCCTTGTACTTGTGCTTGTGGCTACCCAACCCTTTTTTTGTTTTTGTTTTGTAGATAGGATCATATGTGTGACAGTATATTCTTTATCATTAGTTGATTTTTTTTTTTAATCCACATTCTTACTCGCATGTACACTACTATATCATACCCTTAAGATTTTTAAAAGACAAAGATGCAGTATTTTATGTTTTTCCAATTAAATTTAATTATGTAAAAACAACATGTATTCATAATGCAAATATGTGAATGAATTTAATTAGAGAATCCAAAATATAATACTTACTATTGTTAAATGATATCCCAACAATACTTGAAATTTACTCTATATCTTAATAATTCATTCACAAGTAATAACTAATAAAATAGTGTTAATTAATATTGGTTAAACTCTCATGAAAGATTTCAAAAGATAGGTGAGCCGCGTGGAGAAAGTATCTCTATCCCCTATACTCCTATTTGTATCTATCAATCATCTTTATCCTCTCCTTGCTGTTACATCAAAGCCGACTCTTCTCTTTCCTCATCCTCTGGTGAGTGTGATTAGCAAAACTATAATTAATATTAATATTGGAGAGATCGAGAGCGAGGCCGAGGATGCCTTTTTTGTTTTTCTAATGATCACGAAATTGTCTCATGTCGCTTCTTCTTAATTTATCATCTTCAAGCTACGGTCTGATATTTTTGTCAATAATTAAAGTAATAAAGTGCTTTTCTTTCATTTCTTGTTTTCTTAGACGAGAAATACAACATTAGCATTTGTAAAAGCAGTGTTGTCTTGTTGGTGGAGATATAGAGATGGTGGTGAGGAATTTGGTGTTGGTGTTGCTCTTTGTAACGGTGATTGCTCCGATTGTGTTATACACTGACCGCCTCGGCACTTTCAAGACCACTTCATGTAAGTTTCTTCCTTTATCAAAACAAAACCATTCTATTTTAACACTTTCTTTTCTAGATTTCCTTTAACTTTGCGAATTACAATTTATGCAGCTAGAGAAGAATTTGTTGAAGATGTTACAGCCGTTGTAAGTTGTAAAAAATGAACCTTTTGTTTTTGTATTTTGATTTCTTTCACTAAAATCTAAATCTGTGGTTTTGATTGAGTACGCAGAGTTTGAATGGACATAACGAGCGTCTAAATCTGCTACCCCAGGTATTAGTTGATTCCCTTTTTTGGATTAAAGTAAATTTCAGATCTTTTCTCTCAAAATCTCTCATTTTTTTGCTGTGTAGGAGTCGGCAACTACCGTTAAAGAACCGATTAGAATCGTATATTCAGATAACTCAACCAAATCTCTTCCAAATTCAGCTGCTTTAGATCTACAGGCTTCCACCCACATTGCACTTTCAACTCAAGGTACTTCTTTTTATCCTTTTTTCTCCACAAAATTACTTCTTTTTTTCCTTTCCAATCAGGTTGGGGGATCAAACACCGGGTGCTGACTGTAATTACCAATAAAGTCTAATTTCTGTTTTGTTTTGTAATTACCAAAGACAATGTGTACAAACTGCACAATCGGCCTCATCCTTATGATTTTCTGATTAGCACTTATATATGCATTTAGTGGAATCGAGGGAGCATAAATCTACTAGAGTATTATCTGCGACGGATGAGGAAGATCAAGATCAATCTCAAAGAGTAAACCTCATCAGGGAGGTCACAGATTCACTTGAGGAAGCTAATGACTCCAATGAGCATGATGATACTGACAGAACCACTCACAATGAAATTGGGGAAGATGCAATTGATGCGGACGACAATGCTGACCAGTCATCAGATAATGCCTCTCAAAATATGGTATATACTATTTTTTTTTCATAGTCAATCTGTACTTATTGCTGCTCCTCCTATGCGTAGAAGTCTTTGATAGCTCTGTTTTATGTTAGGAATTAGAATTTTATGCTCCTGAATTAAATAAATTGATGCTTGGTAACTTCAATAACTCCCTCTGTGCCAAACACTAGGCTTTGTTATTCCCACCCGTTTTTTCTTTGTTCTCTCTTTACCACGCGGAAAATTTGAATATTCACATGGATCTAACCTCCCTCCTTGATTCTGTTGCAATTTGCTTCTAGGAAATAAAGCATGAACAACAATCCACTCAAACCTCAGGCAGGGTTGATAAGAAAGAACCCATAAAAATTGACACCAGGAAACAGAATGACCAACCAGCTATGCCAGATGCTCGGGTGCGGCAGCTCAAAGATCAGCTCATCAGGGCCAAGGTTTATCTATCCCTCCCAGCCACAAGAAACAATCCTCACTTTACAAGGGAGCTTCGAGGGCGGATGAAGGAAGTTCAGCGAGCCCTTGGGGATGTGAGCAAGGATTCTGCACTGCCAAGGAAGTAAGTCTTCCCTTTTACATATTAATATTGCCAATGACCAAATTTTCTCATATTTGTTCTTCTAATATCAATCTGATGCCTTATTAGGTTCTCTATTTGGCATGCAATTGTTTAATTTCCTCTATCTTTCTCTGCATTAAATGTTGGTATGCTTTATGTTTTTGCAGTGCCAATGAGAAATTGAAGGCAATGGAGCAAACATTGGCCAAAGGAAAGCAGATTCAAGATGACTGTGCTGCTGTGGTGAAGAAGCTGAGGGCTATGCTCCACTCAACAGAAGAGCAGCTCCGAGTGCACAAAAAACAGACTATGTTCTTGACACAATTAACAGCAAAAACGATTCCTAAAGGTCTGCATTGTCTTCCGTTGCGCCTTACTACTGAGTATTATACCTTGAATTCTTCTCAACAGCATTTTCCAAATCAAGAGAAATTAGAAGACCCTCAGTTGTACCACTATGCATTATTCTCTGATAACGTGTTGGCAGCAGCAGTTGTTGTAAACTCGACTATAAGACATGCTAAGGTAATTACGTTTGCTCTTGATATACTTACTATTTCCTTTGCTTGCAAAGAAGCACATCGAAGAAATTTTGTAATGGCTATTCCAAGATTTCTGTTCCCACATCCTTTCCATTTTGTCGTTTACAAAAAAAAAAAAAAATTAAGTATCTGCTGTTTCAATGTTTGATATCTTCTGTTGACATATCAAATTTATGAAATTTTTTGGAATCCTGGCAGGACCCTTCGAAGCATGTTTTCCACATTGTTAGTGACAGGCTCAATTATGCAGCGATGAGGATGTGGTTTTTGGTAAATCCACCTGGCAAAGCCACTGTCCAGGTTCAGAACATTGAAGAATTTACATGGTTAAATTCAAGTTATAGTCCAGTTCTCAAGCAGTTGGGTTCTCCTTCCATGATAGATTATTACTTCAGAGCTCATCGGGCTAATTCTGATTCAAATTTGAAGTACCGGAACCCAAAATACTTATCTATCCTTAACCATCTTCGATTTTACCTGCCAGAGGTCTTCCCAAAGCTCAACAAAGTGTTGTTCTTGGATGATGATATTGTTGTGATGAAGGATCTCAGTGCCCTTTGGTCCCTTGATTTGAAGGGGAATGTTAATGGTGCTGTTGAGACTTGTGGAGAGAGCTTTCATCGTTTTGATCGGTATCTGAACTTCTCAAATCCTCATATCTCAAAGAATTTTGACCCCCATGCTTGTGGATGGGCATATGGGATGAATATCTTCGATTTGGATGAATGGAAGAGGCAAAACATCACAGGAGTGTACCACACATGGCAGAAGCTGGTAATGGATATAATTTTAAATCTTTTTGCATGGATGATGTCTGACTTTAATACTCGTGTTTGATTGGCAATTAGCAAAATGCATGTGAAATCTAAAGTTAAACACATTGACTGAAAAACATCCATCTAAACCCTGGAGCTCGATAGCCATTTATCCATACATTTGCATTAAGAATCTCAACCTAAGACCACATCTATCCTGGCCATTTGGGTGGGTGTCATAATTTTATGTCTCCAATATACTCAATCTAAGGCTAAATGTAAACTACGGGACAAGTTTGTATTTCTTAATTTGTTTTAGATGTCGCTTTATCTCCATTGTGAAATAAAAATGTGGTCAACCATCTAAAGTTCTGAACTATTGTTAAAAAATGCGTATAAAGCCTATCCAAATTTCATCATCCAGGTAATGTTCTACACTATTTTCCATATCTATACTAACAAAATAGGCGGACTTAAGTTCAATGGGATGTCCAAAGGCCCTACTTATGTATCTTTAAGTACAACTAGGGAGGTGGTTTTTGTTTTACACTCTACTGTTGGGTATAGCATGCTTTTGTGCTATGTTCATATTGTATACACGTGCATTTTAGTTACTCAGTATTCAATTTTTTGCAAGAGTTTTTGACATGAATTCTTCTATCTTTTCTTCAATTTTAAAGCGTAAACTTTTCTTTTCCCTTGCAGAATCATGACAGACAGTTGTGGAAGTTGGGAACCCTGCCACCTGGTCTCATAACATTTTGGAAGCGCACTTATCCACTTCATCGATCCTGGCATGTCCTAGGCCTTGGTTACAACCCTAATATCAATCAAAAGGAAATCGAAAGAGCAGCTGTGATACACTATAATGGCAACATGAAACCATGGCTGGAGATAAGCATACCCAAGTATCGAAACTATTGGACAAGAAATGTTGATTATGACCATGTATATTTGCGGGAGTGCAACATTAATCCATAAAATGGCCCGTGTGGTATATTTAATCATTAAGGTTTCCTCCACAATATCTGTGTGGCCATGCAATTTTTCAGGTCTGGTCTGCTTCTTTCTCTGTGTAGGTGTTTTTTTTTTTTTTTTTTTTTTCCTTTAATCTTTTAAGGTTAATTCTTTCTGTATACGTTTTTGAGATATACATACATATATTATTATTATTATTATTAGTTGTTATATATTGGCATAGAAGAATAGGAGCTCCAATGGATGATGTATTTACTTATCTGCAGAAGTGGAGGTGTTTTTGTAAATGATTTGAAGCTTGATATTTGGGTGTCATTAGAGAGTATGTCATCTTCTCATGGTCATGTATATGAGATTCTTTTGGGTTTGCAGTTCTTCAGCAGAAAGCAGCATCCAGTTTACTAACTCTTGGCATCAGTAACTATGAATTTATACAAATTTTGTTTTTCTGTGACATGAATTTCAAATGCAGCTCCAAAATGTGATGTAGGCAAGCCCTTGTGTTTATTTGTTGCTAACATTGGTTACTATTACAAGGGTGGCTTTAGTTGTTGCTTTATTATTATGTTGTAAGTAAACAATGAAACCTATATCTAATGCATTCTTTTTGAAAGTGTTATATTCTGGTATGGGGCAATAGTGTCTTTATGTAGCCAAGGACAGAATGTTTGTATATATATTTTAATGCTCAAAGAGACAGTATGAATATCTTAAGAAAAATGTGAGTTGTGGTGGGGTGGTTGTGAATGGATTGGCATTTAGCATTAAGCATTAAGAAATAAGAAAGACGTGAGTGAGGGTATGAATATGATGATATGAGGTTGGGTTACCCAAAAAAGGAGGAGAGTTTGAATTGAAGGACCTTTCTTTGTATTTAAGAAAGAAGGGTTGGATGAATCGTATTGACTATGGCCTCTTAAGGTGTGACAGGCTGTCGCAGTTACTAAGATGAATAGCAAGTGGACGTAGTCACGTGGTGGTGGGGGCTCATTTGTCCACCCTGGCCCAACTCAACTAAATTGGTCCCAACAGAATATGCTCATCTGCTGTCTTGCATTGAGAGGTAGGAGTGGACTAGGAGGTTTCCAATCGATATGCTCAAACTATTTCGTTTTACTCACTTCTCTCCTTTGAATTTCATTGCTACCGTGTATTTCGGTCGGTACACGTTTTCGCTTTCACGTCACGTCACTCATGTCTCCTAAATTGACGGCCACTGTTTGGTAAATGGGTACCGGCCCTTTTCGATTCTTAAAATGGCCTAACGAGCCCATGTCTACAATTGGCCTACTCATAAGCTGAGCTCATTTGAACTCATTTCTCTCAACACCAATTGCGATTAATAAGCTTTGCACATGCTTCAATGATTTTTCGAAACCACTAAATTCTTGCTTATCACCAACGTCGGAAAGGTGAAATCACAATGCCATACATATACATATATATAGCACTTCCTTTTGTTGGTAATTGTAAATACAAGTGTACATGCCTATTTTTTAACCAACACTTGGATGGACTCCCAATAAAATATTTAGGCTTAACTAAGTATTTAATAAATTAGCTCAATAAGCTCAATCCATTTAAATATCCAATGTAGCACCCAACAAGCTATTTTTGGTCTATTTTAAAAGTGTTTTAGCACTATTTTAAAGCCCAAGAGAAACCCACAACCCGAAATAATATTTATAACATGGTTATCGGGTCTAAATGTCATTGGGCTGATTGAGAGAAGTAGCTGGAGCCCAAAGGATGAGCAGCCCAGCACTCAAACAGCTGTGGACAGCTTGTCCGTAGGCCCCACCAAGTCAGAAACTGAAGCTGTCAAGGGATGGGCTCTATGTCTGCTGCAGTTGGAGCCCACATCATGTCTTATTTTCACTAATAAAAAGAGGAACAATAGCTTCCATCCTCTCAAACGTGACAGAGGCAGCTGGTCTTCCACATTCAAACTGCTCTAGCATTTCCAGCTCATCCCAGCCCTCCATTCCACCGGAAACTATGGATTCTGATACTGTTCACACAGCAGACTTCTGCATAACAGCTCAAAGACCATTGGAAATAGCCAAGACGCATGGGAAATGGGGAAATGTGATAAAAAAACCCATGACCCGTGTCCATTCCGGTCCCAAAAGGACTCAGGGAGTAGCCCCACGGCCCAAACCTGTGAGGGTACTACTCCCCTTATGTGGTTTTGATTTGAGGAGTGTGGTTTGGTGGAGGGGAGTAAGTCCCGAGATTTTGGCAACCATTGAACTGCTATCATTAGGTCTGTTGGGAGGCACAATGATTAGTTTGTGGAAGCCAAGGTCAATAGAGATATGCATGGCCTGACCTGTCATAGAAAACCATAAGGGAAGACCATACTCATTTTTACTCTCTTTGACAAAACATATCATAGAGGGTTAATTTTGAAAGTCAATAGGCTTAAGGGAAATCATAATCTCGATTTTCCATGAGTTTAAGCCACCCTAATCACTCCTATAAATAGGACTGATTACATTCTTAATGCAGCAAGACCAGAACAAGAACAATACACTCAACACTACTAGCTCAAGAGAAAAGACTTTCTCTAAGACCAACTAGCTCACTTCTGTGATTCTCCAAGAGAGGACCCTGGGAAATAGGTGTTTTGAGATCATCTTCAATTCAGAAACATCAATCCAAACCCATAAATACAATCTCATCTGAAAAGATTAGGATTCATCACTTAACCCCCTTTTCAATTCCACAGAAAGCTCCCCTAGCAGATGTCCGGGTCAAAATCCTAGAATGCCTTGTTAGGATTACAATATTTTTCTACCATTGACCTAACTCCATAAAAGGCCTAAACACACCTTTCCCTCACCCTCATGCATGTCTCATTGGGGCTGACTCTCTCCCACCAAGTCAACTCTCTTTATAGTCTCAACAAGTTTGTTATTAATCACAGGTCTTGTGGCAAATGTCAGCAAAAGCATGGAAAACATATGTTTCAATCATTTTTTATTAAGGTTATGGTGTTTCAAGCCCGATCCAATTGAGGAATAGTAAGTGGCCCGGCCTAATAACTGTTCTTTACGCTTCTTATTGGCAATAGCACCTTGAGAAGCCTTCTTGGTCCTTGGTTTCATTTTACTTGGGCTTCATAACCTTGGCTCTCAAATATCCTTGGAAGATGCCCCACTAGCCCTTGGGCCAAACTTTGGGCCCTCGGTTGAATTTTGGGTTCGACTCCCTCCTCTCAAGACTCAAGTCCACGTTGTGATCGCCCTCGGCACGCCACGTGGCACCATCACAAAAACACCCCTCACAACAAGCATACATGCACACTACACAGATTGCTCTATCGCTGCTTGTGTATTCTACTCCTGTTTTGCAGTTTCTTTAATGTCGCAATGCAATCAAATAAGACATGTAATGTTCTAACCAATAGGGTAATCATAATGATTATGATGTTAGTGGTAGTTTATTACAATGGAATTTAATGAACGACGCTATATAACCGAGAAGGACCAAACCAAACGCATTCTTTGTTTTGGCCTCTTTCTTTCCTCAAGATTTCACTGTTGCTGTTATTACGTTTGCTCCATGTTATTGCCTACGAGGTAATATAAGTGGATGGAGCTAATTAATTAAGTTGAATAATAAGAAGCATAAGTTCGCATTACAGGAAATTTAGCAAACAACATGATTCCACACTACTCTCTAAATTTGGGCAGGCAGGCAAATTAGTTATAGTTATATCCATGCTCTCCTCCCCAGTGTTGGCATAACACTAGTTAAGACATTTTACAATAGTTCAGTTCAGCCAACAAAAGGAAAAATAAATTAAAGGACAAACAAAACTGACAGTGAAGTGGAGTGCCTGGAGTTTTAGAATTAATGAGATTGAAGCAATTTGGTGATCTCAGTGAGTCCTCCAGTAATTATCTGCTATGGCTTACATGTCAGACGGGATGTATAAAAATGGAACATACCTGATGTGGAAAATATGTCGGTTAACAACAGACTGAATAGTGAATAGGATGGCCTTGTTTCTGCTCTGCCATATGATGCTTTCGTCTTTGCATTGTGTATTAATCATGCAAGGTCCTATATCTTTTCTCTTTGTGGAGCTAAGACATGGATTATGTACTAGGAGAATCCACCCCATATGAGAACGCTGATCCTAGGTTACATTCTAAGTAACGAAACAGATAGATGGGATGTGTCGGATTTTATACCAATCTTCTCCATTGTCTTGTTCCATCCTATCTTCAAATGTTTCAGGCATATCCTCCACGACCAATTCTTTAAGACTAGTCACATACTGTAATCCTTCAGGAATCATCATCAGTTGTTCGCAACAATGGATGGTTAAGTGCCTAAGGCTTGGCAGTGCTCCTTCCTCCACTCTCCATGCTTTTAAATTAACCAATTTCTGGAGTTCCAAGACATGGAGCCTAAGAAACCCACCAGAAGAGCAAACCATTTTACTTCCAGAATAGGAATTTGATAACAATTTAAGCATCCTAAGATTAGGTAGTCTCTCCAATGTCTTCAATGGGTCATGCACAAGCTGTGACATTTCCAGTGACAGTTTGCTGAGATTTGGTTGAATATGTTGTGGTTCAGGAAGCTTCTCTATAGGTCCAGAAACATACAGCTTATGAATATTGGGAAGACTCAAAATCAACCTCAAAGTTGGCTCCAAAAGTTGATCAGTTCCCATCAATCTAAAATTTTCGAGATTGATTAATTTGAGAAGAGACTTAGACAATTCCTCAGCTTGGTATCCAATATATCCATGAATTCCCAGTTGTCTAAGACTTGTTAAGTTGCCCAAGAAATTAGGAATCCAGCTATTACCATAAAATACTGTTGATAAGGTTACGAGGTTCATTGAAGAAACAAAAGCTGGTGGATTCCCTGTTGTGGCAGTCTTGTTGTGCATATACAAGTGCCTTATACTTTGCATCTTCCAAATTTCATTTGGAATTATGCTGATCTTTGTACCCCTTATATCTAGTGTTTGCAGGTTCCTTAAGTTATCAATGGAGAATGGTATTCTTTGCAACCCAGTATTCTTCAATCCCAAGTATCGCAAATGAATGAGTTCTCTCATTTCTTTTGGTAATACAGAGGCAATCGCACCCTCTAGATCTAACACCCTAAGCAACTTGTGGCTTCGAAATAGGGATGCCCATTGGTGTCTCCTAAGGGATTCATCATATTTTGAGAAGCACAACATAGAACGAAGGTGAGAGTTGGAGTGACTAAAATGCATGTACATATCAAGAGTTGTATGGACTGCAATTCGACGTGCTGAAGTCACTGAGGGCCAAAAATTAATGTTGTCAAGGATTTGAAGAAACTTACATTCTTTTGCCTCAGACATTGCAAGATCTCGTAGAAGATCATGGATGCGACAAGTCTTGATTTTCCCATTATGCCTCTTTTCAGCCACTTGAATCATGCTTCTATCGACCAACTCCTCCAAGAAATCTTGTGCAACATCTTCCATAGATTCTTGACCCCTTTGTCGAACAAATCCTTCAGCTATCCACAACAGGATTAGTTTTCCCACTGAGATTTCAGAATCTTCAGGGAAAAGACCCAAATAAAGGAAACATGGCTTTAAATAATATGGCAAGTCATTATAACTGAGAGCCAATATTTCCATCAGTTGCTTAGGATCATGAGTCAGCTGCCAGTTTACACTTTGCAACACCCTCAACCAAACACCAGGAACCTTTTCTTTTCTCGAGAGAAGCCCTCCAAGTATAACAATTGCCAGTGGCAAGCCTCCGCATTTGGCAACGATCTGTTTTCCCAATCCCTCCAACTCTAGAGGGCAAGCAATTGAATCACCTTCTTCTTCTAGGAAGGCCTTCTTTGTGAACAGCTTCCAACTCTCAACATCATTTAGAAAACGTAATTCATGGATAGGGCTTCTTGGATCGCCGTGTATGGCTACATCCTTATTGCGAGTAGTAAACAGAACTCTGCTGCCATTCATTACATCTGGAAAGACAGCTTTTAAGTCATCCCACACATCAATATTCCAGATATCATCCAAGACAATCAAGTACCTTTTCTTGCTCAACACATCGGAAAGTCTCTCCTCTAGATCTTCTCTATTCATTGCAGCCAATATGCCCTTCTCGATCATCAGAACTTTTTTACCAATCTCATGCCGAAGCTCTCTCCCTCTGTATTCTTGAGAAACATAAACCCAAGCACATACATCAAAGTGTCTCTTAACATCGTTAAAATTAAACACTTTCTTGGCTAGAGTAGTCTTGCCCAACCCACCCATCCCAACAATCGAAATAACGCTTCGCCTTGGTGTCTCTTGATCAAGTAACCTCGTCACCAACATCTTGATGTCTTCATCGAACCCAATGATATCATGATCATCAATATGCGGAGAGGATCGCCTCCGCTCACTCAACCTATCAAACGCATAACTACTCCTCTCTCCCCCTATATTTTCAATCCCATATGTTGCTCTACTGCTGGATATCTCATGGATTCTTATCTTGATACTCTGTATCTCCTTCCCAAGTTGACGCCTAGCTTCCAACTCACTGAAAAAGAATCTGAACCTCTTAATGAACCAAAGGAATCCAGCTTTTTTGGGTCTACGTGCTAAGTTGAGGATGAAGATGAAGATGTCGATGACATCTTCAACATCATAAGCAATATCTCTGATGTCTCTCACCCAATTCTTCACTCTTTCATCTCCCTTTTGCTTCACATCTGCATCTTTCAGGAAGCACTGTATTCGTGTCAACTCCCTCTCCATTGACTCAACTTGTCCATGGACTTCATACAGTGACACTACTTCTTCAATCAGCAAATCACCCAGCTTTTCTATAACAAAAGAGACGATAGCTTCTGCCATTTCTTTAAGCTTTATCTACTTTAAATTGGTGGTATTTTTATGCTCTTGCAAGTGAGACTGAAATTTCTTGTGGCAACTCTCTCAATTATAAAATTATTAGCTTTTTCACATTGCATTCTTCAATAACGACAAATTGAGGCAGACTAATTGGACATCTCGGGTCTATATTTCGTTGTTGCATTCAAACACCTAATATTAGCCAAATTACATATCACACCCTTTAAGTTTAGTCAAATTTCAATTCAGTTATTTAAGTTTTGGCCATTTCAATTTAGTCCTTTAAATTTGATTTCGTTTTAATTCAGTCCTTTAAGTTTTGACCGTTTCAATTTAGTACTCTAATTTTAGTTTCGTTTTAATTTAATCTTCTAATTTTGGTTTTGTTAAAAAACTTGTTAAAGTGAGATCATTGCCCTCTATATTTACATTCTGTTGACTTTGATACATGTTGGATGATTTGTAAGTTGTAACCCAAGAAAGAATCACTTCTATGTAGATAAAGATGAAGATGAAGATGGAGATGAACAATTTGATGAAGAGTAAAATTTGATGAAGATGAATATGTTGAAAACAAACAAATTGATGAACTAAGGCCATCTCCAGCAGTCCTTTATCTTTATCTCTATCTTTATCTCTAAAATTACACTTTTTAACAACTCTCTATTTTTTTTTTAAACAACCACTCCAACAATCCTCTTTATCTTTATCTCTATTCTATTAAAAATTACTTTTTTATCACTACTTCCCACCAAAAATAACCAACTCCCACCCAAATCAATTTCTCATCACAGCAACCAAACAAACAGATTAATTTCACCAACCAACCAAAAATAACCAACTGTCAAATTAATTTCAGCAACCAAAATTTTCTCAGCCACCAAACGGCACGGCTCCACCACCTTCAGGCCGAGCTCCACTTCCGGTGACCCAACAACCACCCCAAGCCACCGATTCAACCACCCCAGGCCTCGGCAAAGACCCAAACCCACCACCACAAAGACCCAACCCACCACCGCAAAGACCCAAACCCACCACCGAATCAACCAACCCACCACCTCGGCAAAGACCCAAACCCACCACCACAAAGACCCAACCCACCACCGAATCAACCAACCCACCACCTCGGCAAAGACCCAAACCCACCACCACAAAGACCCAACCCACCACCGCAAAGACCCAACCCACCACCGAATCAACCAACCCACCACCTCGGCAAAGACCCAAACCCACCACCACAAAGACCCAACCCACCACCGGCAAAGACCCAAACCCACCGAATCAACAAACCCAAGCCACCACCACGCACCCACCACGGCAAAGACCCAAACCCACCGAATACCCAAACCCAAGCCACCACCACCACGCACCCACCACGGCAAAGACCCAAACCCACCGAATACCCAAACCCAAGCCACCACCACCACGCACCCACCACGGCAAAGACCCAAACCCAAGCCACCACCACGCACCCACCACGGCAAAGACCCAAACCCACCGAATCAACAAACCCAAGCCACCACCACGCACCCACCACCACAAAGACCCAAACCCACGGAAAGACCCAAACCCAAGCCACCACCACCACAAAGATCCAGACCCAAACCCACCGAATACCCAAACCCAAGCCACCACCACGCACCCACCACCACAAAGACCCAAACCCACCGAATCAACAAACCCAAGCCACCACCGGTTTTGTGCTTCAACAAAAAACCCAAAAGGCCGAAAGAGCAAAGAGAGAAGAGAGAGCAGAGAAAGAGAGAAGAGAGAGCAGAGAGAAGAAGAGAGAGAAAAAATTTCGGAAGAAATGAGAGGAGAGAGAGAAATTTTCGGATAAAAATCAGTTGGTGGTACGGTCGGGTCAGGCAAAAAAAATTGATATTTTAATGTTTACAAAGTGCACAGTAGCCTTTCAAAAATGAAAGGGTACTGTACACTTTGTAAAATTTTTTAAAGATGAAGAGGAGTTTTAACGGGCTGCTGGAGCCGGTTTTATCTATTTTTTCTTTATAAATAGGGATGAAGATGAAGGATAGCGGGTTGCTGGAGATGGCCTAAGCCTACCTATGCACTCTATTATTTACCATATATATAGAGCTTGACACCTCAATATTGTTGTGAAATTATTGTGAAAATATTGTATTCGTAGTTTTATTGATTTATGAATTATAGTAAATATTTGTGAAGGTATCTGTTCAGAATTTGTGGATGTATGTTAATATCTAAAAGATGTATATTGAATGAGCAATGTGTAATGAACCGGATTTTTAACAAAAGAAATAAAGATAGTTTAGTCAATTCGAGATGACTAATCTCCTGAAATTGAGAGAGAAAGGAATTTTAGTTTAACTTTTTTGATTTCTTCATTAATAAATTTCACTCCTTAATATAATGACTGAATACAACTGATAACTATTTTACTCCTTGATTATAGTGGTAATAACTACCTTAAACTCTAACTGGATAATAACAATTGCAGATAACAACTAATCTAAAACTATTCTTAATTAATTCAAATAACAATATATATCAATCTAATCTCCTAAAGAATAGGGATTTGTATGGCTATCTCCTAATAAATTTTATCCTAAACTTTTATCTTCCTTCTACTTTATCCAGGTCATAACATTTCACCCCCCTTGAATATAAATCTTGTCCTCAAGATTCAAGTGAGAGAACTGAAGCTGTAAACCCAAATATTTTGCCTAAGTAGCGTCATCCACGTGATTATTGGAGAAAACTCGACCTCGAGTTTTGAAATGTTGAAGGATCACGATTTTGGCACTAGATGCTTGCTTCAAGTTTGGAATCACTTTCGGAAGCACGACGAACAAAAAATTCTGATGTTCCACTACATTATTAAATATTTCTGGGATTACAAAATCAATGTGAGAAATCAGTGTTGCGAATGAGGCATACTTATTTTCAACCGCAGAAAACGTGATTGTATCAATCTTGTCAACCTCATCAAGCTTTGTGTCTTCCTTCTTTTCATTTTCTAGTAGAACCTTCTTTTCATCAGCTTGTTGCTTAGGTTTTACATTAAGTTCTTCCTGCACAAACATCGAAGCAATATCTTTTGGTACTTGGACCTCTATTTCAACACTAGGTTGTGGTGGTTGCCTGAATCTTTGTAGCTTGTATTCTAATAGGCGGGCCAAGCTTGTGGCGTGTAATAGGGAGGTTAGCTAAAAAAGTTTTATCACGGATCGGAACTCCTCCTTAAGTCCACCAATATAACTCTTAACAAATGCTTGCTCCGTCCAATTATGGACTCACGCCGCTAATTATTCAAATTGTGTTTGGTATTTGTGAACGGTACCTGTTTGGCAAAGCTTGGCTAGTGCTTCGTCAAATACTTCATTATTGTTGCAAATCAATTGAGCCACGACCTTCGTGAGGGCTGCCATGTCGTTGCTTACTCTTGAAACCTCTTCATGATACTTCTCCAATTTTAATTGAATGTTGTGGCTGCTAACTTTCAATGCAATGAACCGATCTTCCGGAGTAGTGGAGCGCGTGGAAGCCATATGTATGGCTCTAATACCAAATGTAATGAATCGGATTTTTAACAAAAGAAATAAAAATCGTTTAGTCAATTCGAGATGACTAGTCTCCTGAAATTGAGAGAGAAAGGAATTTTAGTTTAACTTTTCTGATTTCTTTATTAATAAATTTCATTCCTTAATAGAGTGACTGAATACAACTGATAACTATTTCATTCCTTGATTATAGTGGTAATAACTACCTCAAATTCTAATTGGATAATAATAATTGCAGATAACAACTAATCTAAAACTATTCTTAATTAATTCAAATAATAATAGATATCAATCTAATCTCCTAGAGAATAGGGATTTATATGGCTATCTCCTAATAAAGTTTATTCTCTACTTTTATCTTCCTTCTACTTTATCCGGGTCATAACACAATGTTACAAACACAATATATTTACAACAATACTGAGTTGATAGGTTCTTATTAGTTCTCATCTGGACCTACCATTTATATCAATTTATTATTTACCATTCACAGTTTTATACCTTAGTATTGTTGTGAAATTATTGTAAAAATGTTGTGTTCGTAGTTTTATTGATATTGAATCTACCCAAATTGAATTGTCGTACAAATAAAAGCACTGGATAAGACCCACAAATATTTCGATCATAAATGTCAGCATGCTGCAAAAAATATTGATTAGCTTTTACTTCCAATTGATAAATACACGTTTTAAGGATAATTATACAATGACAACTCAGGTTTCTCTTTGATAAGCACACGATAAGACCCACAAATATTTCGATCATAAATGTCAGCATGCTGCAAAGAAAAAAAAATGATTAGCTTTATATAATATATATATATATACGTATATATAATAATATATTAATTAGCTTTTACTTCCAATTGATAAATACACGTTTTAAGGATAATTATACAATGACAACTCAGGTTTCTCTTTGATTGGCTGGGGCTGGGTGGTTCAAATTCCTGATGTAACCGCTCATGTATCGAAGAAGTTATAAATACTAGAGAGAACATCCTACAATCTACACTACTACAATCTACATTTCTCAGTATCCAAAAATGAATATGCTCACATATTCTTCTTATTCTCTCTGTCTCTCCTTGTTATTGGCTATCTCCATCTTCATCCATCCATCCAATGCTACTACTAATTCTACTTTTCAGCCATCTGATCTTGTGAAGGAGGTATGTAACCAAACCTCCAATTTCACCTTCTGTGTTGACTCTCTATATAGCGACCCACGTACCCCACATGCCGATCGCTATGTGCTAGCCTACGTCTCATTTGGCTCAGCATACCGCAATGCCGACGCAACTCGGCATTACATAGCTATGCTGCTCAGCAATAATGTCTCTGAACCCCAAAAGAGATTTCTCCAAATGTGTTCCAGTGATTACACCAAGGCTGTTTCAAAGCTTCAAGAGGCTTTTGGAGACTTGGATTCTGAGACCTTCTACAGCTTGGCTAAGTTGGCTGCTATTGCCGCTTCTTCTGCTAATGACTGTCAAGCCGCTTTTAATGGAACCACTTCTCCGCTCACCACCATGAATAAGAATTTGAAGGGTCTTTGTGAAATTTGTGTAGTCGTTTCTAAACTATTTACCCAACCTTAGTTTGTCAAATTCTAGTCAATCCATATGTCACTCAGGAGACTGCAATATTATGTTAATAACATAGATATTAGACAGTATATGTCTATTTCATTCGTTGTTAATTTCTTTTTTTCTCTTTTCTGAAAGACCTGGTTGAGTAATTAATTGACTGTTGATTTTCTTATTCAGTTATTCAAATCCTAACTTATCAAATTGTTTTACTATTAGGTTGAACATGCTTAATTTGGGGGTGTCTTTCTTCTATTCGACCCTATGAAATTGTTTAATCTTTATCAAGGTTGAATTTAGAAGTCAATCATGCAACAAGAACATTTGATTGTAGTGACCATGCAAGCCAACTTGGTACATACTTCCAATGCCAAATGCCAGTATAGTATTCAAACATGAATCGTTTTGAATGCACGGGCATGCCATAGTATTAAATTGTATTATAATTGCATTTTGATAACGCATATATACAAACAATTATTCCACTGATTTATATCCTACCAAATCTCAAGAAGGGCCTTGGATTAAACATTAAATTGGTTACATCATCCCAAGGAATGCAACCAATTTAATACATACCGGTCCCACAAAGTAATAAGTTTTGGAAATAAATGAAAATAATTGGTGGCACAAAGCAATGCACCTTTGGTAAGGCTATTTAATTACAAATGATGAAATTTTTAATGAAAAAACTCGTATATATTGATACTCTATTTTATGACAAGATACGTATGACAATTGTTTTCCCATATGTCCTATAGTCAAATTGAATTTGAAATGGAATTTAAGACATCGTTTTGATTGATAGATATCTTGCTACAATTTACTATGTAGTAACTAATAAGACCATTTTAATTGATATATATTATCTATTTAATGAGTCATGTAACTTATTAAAATAATATATATTGATGGTTTTATAAATTATCACGTATTAGGTTATAGTTAGATGATTATAAATCAGTTTATAGTCAAACTCTATTGTTCAACCATTTCCATTGTATAGATCTCAATTAAAAGAGATTAGTATTTGGTAACAGCTATTTGTAGGGAGCATTACAAAAAACACCTATTAAGACAATATGTTTTTTGGACTTAATAATTAAAAGTCGCAACTACTAAGACGACAAGCTATCGAATTTTGTTGGGAGCATATTAGTTACAATTGATAAATATGCAACCCAGTAAAAAGAATACACATCAATTAAAAAAACCACCTAAGCATGTAAAAGCCAACTCACACTAATCATGAAAACCTACTCCTGTAACCAAACAATCCCCATATCCCCCACACCATTCTACTACCGTTGGTCACACCTGTAAGTCTGTAACAAATCCCCATCAGCCGCCAATCAGCAAAACCTTTCTTCCATGGTTTAAACTTCAAAGCTACAACCACCACAAAACCTTCTTCTTTCTTCCATTTCTCTTTTCTTCCTTTTTTTTTCATCGATCTCTAATCGGCAAACATGGCAGTGATGACGCTGGCTCTAGTTCCAGAGGTAAGGGACTGATTCCGGGCAATCAGGTTTGAGAATCTTCAAGGGATCTTGTCCTCGTGGCGGACGAGAGTGGCTCCGAAGGCAATGCCGGTGGTTTTGCCACTGAAGACGACGCCAGATTTGCAACCTCAACTCTCTCTTTCTCTAAATCTCTCTCTATGGAGGAGGTCGGCGGCTTGGTGGTATGGTGGGTGGTTTCCAGTGGCGGTGAGTGGTTGCCAGGGGTGGCAGTGGAGGAGGTTTGAGGTTGTTTGGATGTAGGAAAAACTAATGTGTTTGGGAATTGCCAAGTCAACAATGATGTGTTATTTTTAATGAGCTAGCATTTTTTTATTGGGCCACTTCAGCATATTGTAGGGATTGCAAAAATTTTGTTGGCACTGCGGGCGCCTTAATAGTGGAAACCTTTTATTTAATTTGAAGAATATTGGATATAGATATTTTAGGAAAAGAAAGTGTCGTAGATTCTTTAGCCACGACTAGGAGGAGATAGTGTTGTTAAGTTTGTTGAGCTGAGCAGGAGGGAGTGACAGAGTTGTTTACGCTTCTCGGTTGGTATGTTCTCTCTCAAAGGTTCAATCTTTTTGCAATGCATTTCTTATTCGTAATTAATAATATCAAAGGGGAGATGGTTTGTACGAAAGCACACCATCTGTTTGTATAAAAGACTATGCAAATTGAGTTCAAGAAACCTTCTACAGAATCAGAGCTCAAATTACCCATTTGATGTCAACAGGGGCACAAGGACCACGCCCACGCAGGATACAAACCTAGATAAATGCTCTTGAACCCGCTACCTCTATGTTCTGCATTATGGGATCCATCTCAGAAGGGTGAACTTACTATATATTCTTCTTCCTTCTCTTTAAAGTTTCTATTTTTTTCTCTTACACTACACAGATGCTCACATGGCTGCAGTCTTTGACATTGTAGAATCCAACATAAGAAACTAAGCTAGAAAACAAGTGCCTACTTATATGCTAACCTCCTCACAAATGTATATTGATTTGGCTACCACTTTGCAGGTGTTTGCCTCGGCATAATTCAGTTCAAGAGGCCTCAATTATCAGCTTTAAGGTCATATACTCTTGGGTTGAAGGTTTATATTCTCTCATTTTTGTGCCTTTAATTTCTCTTTTGTTAATTATTTTTAGAAATTAGTCTTACTAATATGTGTAGGAAATGATCTGTCTATTATGTATTTTCGTTTTCCACCTTCAGGTCTTAATGAGTCAATTGAAAATAGTCTTATTTATAATTGTAAAACTTCTTTGTTGCGTTGAGATGATATGGGACCTTACAAATGCTATAACTGAGGCCTCTAATTGTAATTGGAGGATGTTTTAAGGGTGCTTTAAAATGTCCTTCCTTTTAATGTTGTTTAAGTATTCAACCATTTGTGAGTTTGAGTTCACAAATAGTCGTTCTGGAACCTCAAACGTCAGTTTTATTCTTATTGCAGTTTGGGCATGAACAGCTTCAGAAAGGTAGACCCATAATATTGGGAACCTTCCTTTGTGCCAGTCAGAGGCCCAAAAAGTCTCCTTCAGTCAAAATACAAGAAGCACACTCACAAAATGTAGAAGCACACTCACAAAATGTAGATCTTCCACACAGACTACCTAAGAAAAAGAAGAAACCCTATCCCATTCCCTTTGAGAAGATCAAGCAGGCAGCAAGGGAAGACAAAAAATTTGCACAATTGGGCATAGAGAAACCCCTCGACCCTCCAAAAAATGGATTACTTGTTCCTGATCTGATCCCTGTTGCTTATGAAGTAGTAGATGCCTGGAAAGTTTTGATTAAAGGCCTTGCACAGCTCTTGCACATTATTCCCGTGAATGCTTGCAGGTATTTTTTTTTTTTTTTCAAATATGTATATTAATTTTAGTACTTTTGATACAGTTGCAGTTGTATTTTTAAGTTCTTCATGTATGTTCCTCTTTATTTATAATTTAGGTTATGGGGGCATTACTTTCAATGTCAGGCACATTCCCTAACATGTTCCTTGCACCCAGTTAATTCTAATAGCAAATTTTATATGGTAATTTAGATCTATATATTGGATTGTAATTTGTTTTAGCCCTTCTGCAGTAATTGCTCAGAAGTTCATGTGGCCCAGACTGGACACCACATTCAAGACTGCCTTGGTTCAACCAGTTCAACACGACGAAGCTTCCACTCATGGATCAAGGGCTCTATTAATGACGTGCTTGTCCCCATTGAGTCATATCATCTCTATGACCCTTTCGGTCGGCGCATTAAGCATGGGACTCGATTTGAATACGACAGGATTCCAGCTGTTGTGGAGCTATGCATCCAAGCTGGTTTGGAGATACCCGAGTACCCTTCACGCCGAAGAACCAAACCCATTCGAATGATTGGGAAGAGAGTGATCGACCGAGGTGGATATGTTGAGGAGCCTAAGCCATGGCGCTCCGCAAATCCATCTTCACTTGTTGATCTAGATACATATGGAGCGTGTGGACGGTTTCCACCTCCAACATCATCAGATGTAGCAAGGATTGCGCAAGAGACTATGGATGCATATGAAATTGTTAGATTGGGTGTGGAGAAGTTGATGAAGAAATATACTGTGAAGGCATGTGGGTATTGTTCAGAGGTTCATGTGGGTCCTTGGGGTCACAATGCTAAGCTGTGTGGGGAATTCAAGCACCAGTGGAGAGATGGGAAGCATGGTTGGCAGGATGCCATTGTGGATGAAGTTTTCCCTCCAAACTATGTTTGGCATGTTCAAGACCCAAAAGGGCCTCCATTGAGGGGTGCACTCAAGAGGTTTTATGGTAAGGCTCCTGCTGTGGTCGAAGTGTGCATGCAAGCAGGTGCACAAATTCCTAGCAAATACAAACCCATGATGAGGCTTGACATTGTAGTCCCTGAGAGTGAGGAAGAACGCTTAGTTGCTTGATGGAGTCTGTCAAAGATAATTAATTGTATATTTTTTGGCGGATTTTCTAGTTTCCTCATCTTGACTCATTTGTTTGGGTTCGCTTTGAATATATATGTATAAAATGAAAATATTTGCTTTCAAATAGGATATAGCTAGGATCTTGAAATATCAATGTAAGTTATTATGTCCAATTAGGTTTTTGAATTTGATTTACCCTTGGAAATAAACAGATTCTGCATGTAGAAGGAACACGGGACATTATAACAATGGTGGTTGCATATAAATGAAACTATATTTTTTCTTTATGAGATGTTATTGCCCATTCTTGGTTATCTAGGTCAAGGGATTCCTAGAAGTTGCACTTGCAACTGTTCCAAAACATTTTGCTATGTTTGTAACTCAAAATGTTCATCCAGGCCATTTTTACTCTTTAATGATAGAATAAATAAAACAAAATAAGATTTGTTTATTTGAGTTGTAAATGAATAAGTATTTGACTTCTAAGAAAGGGGGGAAAAAGGCAAAATTAGTATGTAGATTGTATGCATATGGGAAAAAATTGAAGGGGACAAGACACCGTGGGTTTTCAATATGAATACACCAAGAGAGATAAGAAATGCTATCACCTTATCGTTGGGTGCTTTGTCCACTAAACAATTTGAGAAATACTTGGGATTACCTCTAATCATAGGTAAGGCTAAATATAAGGCTTTTAATGAGATGAATGATTGAGTTTGGAGGAAGTTAGGGTTGGAGCAGATATTACTATCACTGGCTAACAAAGGAATTTTAATCAAGGCTGTTGCACAAGTTACCCTCACATATACCATGAGTTGCTTTAGGATCTCGGTGGGCTTGTGCTCTGAGCAATGTACCATGGCAAGTCAGTTCTTGTGGCGTCAAAACAGAAAATTCACCAGACGAGTTGGCAAAAACTTTGTAAATCAAAGAAAGAGCGTGGTATTTGAGGGATCTACAGATATTCAACAAAGCTTTTCTAGCTAGATAAAGATATATTGTGACTACTCTGTAACCTACACTCTCTTGTTTTTCGAATTCTAAAAGCAAGGTATTTTCCCTCAACATCCTTTTTTGAATTCTACAATTTATCTAAACTCCTCATATGCATGGTGAAGTATTTCAGAGACGAGAAATATTATTGGAGGGCACAACCGCACAAGGTGGCGGGTTGGTACGGGTGAGGGCATTCGAATTTGGAAGGACAAGTGGATCCCATCCCCAACTACATATAAAACCATTTCCCCTATATGCATTCTATAAAACCATTTCCCCTATATGCATTCTTGATGAGGATGCAAAGGTGAGCTATTTGATTAGTCTTATAATAGTTAACAGGATGAACAAAATGGACTAATCGGCTTTATTTGCCTTGGGCTTAGATGCTCCTCATCATTTTTTGCCCCATGTTTAATGTCATTATTTACTCTCATTCCTCTAATAAGGACTACTTGCAAGGTTTGAACCCTAGACACTCAAGAATAATCTCATGTATTAGATACATGAATTTTCATTCTCATAGTGTGGATTCCACAGCCATATAAGACTCAAATACTATAATATATTATGAGAGAAATGATGCATATATCCAATACATGAAATAATTGCTCACACATACTTAGCACCACATAGGATATTGGTCCCAATAATGTCATCATTTGCCGATGGCTGCAAACATGAACTCTTTTTATACCTTGGAAATAACTAATAGTATTTTGAAGAAAGGCAGAGGGAAAACCAAACGTTACGTTTGTGACAGTGTAAGAGTTCAGCAATAACTGTAACCATCAAATCTAGTCACAAAATCTCTTTTAATTAAGGTTATCAATACAACTAAACTATTTTTTATTTATTTTATCCACCGAGAAACATGTTCAAATATCTTCATAAAGATGCCAAAGCTTGACCAATTGATAACTAGACGAACCATTCATAAAATAATTTTATATACAAAAGGAAGATGATTGATTAAGAACAAAAAGGTATAACTAAAGAAGGCTAGAATAAAATAAATAACCCGGCTTCTAATGAACTCATCATTCAAAAATCTACTTCGACACCTTTGAATTGATTTGACTAGGTCAAAGAAGCACAAAGTTTATCTAAGCAATCAAACATATTTTTTATTTGTGAACAGATTTAAAAAAAAAAAAAAGGATCAAACATATTTCTGCTTTGTAGGCTAGCTAGTGACACCATGAACCTTTACTCTTTTCCTTCTTTTGATGTGAAGAAGAGGATCGTTGAGAGCTTTCCTATATGTCAGTGAGTCATAAAAGAGAGATTCCCTAAGGTCTCAATACTGTCAATAGTATCCTTTAATGCATTAGGAGTTCCGTTTTGTAGTTTCTAGGACTTTTGTTTTCAAAGTTCTTTTCTTTGTGCTTTGGTCATCCTTGTGCAGGATTTAGGAAGTAGAAAAACAAACTATAATTTCCCAATTAAGGGATAATAATAAGTGATTAACATATTAATTAGATTATTTCCCAAAAACAAAAAGAAAAGAGTTTTCCTAAGAAGATTTATACCATAAATTGGTCGGCAGATATCATTGAATTAATCCTACTGCTTGTCCAACGTTTGACTGGTGGGATGTCACTGTTTAAATAACTATAGGCCATCATCATAATTCATAAGCGTTAGTTATGATTTGATAAATAGAAGATATTGGGAAAGGGAGCTGAATTTGTGGGGAGTACTATGCTGATAAGCATCACATCTATTAATTTGTCTTGAACTAAATACATTTTGCATGCTAGGAATATCTTTTTTGATTAAGCATGCTAGGAATATCTAAATGCATGTTTAATATCTTATCTTAATGGATTGCTATAAGCAAAGTTGCATTCATTTAATCAATTGCCAATAATTTAAAGAGTTGTCGCATTTATTAGTCTTTTATGCCTGATCAATGTCATTAACCGCGTAAACCATTCTATTTTGTACTATCGTGACCATCTAATTGTTGTTGTTTTAGTGCAGAATCTTAATTATTCTTAAGCCAATCTTAATTGTCAATTTGCAAGTTGCTTAATTTATCTTATCAGGTGAGGTAGCTTTTAAGGTCCCATGACACTTACAGTTCACATCCTCATAAGGCATCCCATCCCTGTTTCAAAATAACCACATTTATGTAAAATTGAAGTTTGCAAAATCAAAAAGACAAACTTATTGAGATATAAGAGAATTGTTAATAAACAGTTGTGTGTAAGTGTAAGACATAGAGAATATATTGTTAATAAACAGTTGTTTTGTTTGTAGAAGAAGCTGTACATTTAATTTATCTATGCCTTTTTAGTTGCTATGCTAGTGGCGCCAACCAACTTAGTCGCTATGCTTTAATTTTCCTGATCAATGCTTTGCTTTTATCTGCCTTTGTATGTCCAAGCTTTCAAAAAATGACCACATGCCATATTTTAATATGTTTTTCCACAAAAGGAAGGACCGCATGCCATTATGATTCTGATTTTGTTGAAAACTTTGAAATTCAAATCTAACGGTCTTTTTCCCCACCTCTCTCTTTTTTGTATTTTCTTGCTCCTTTGCCTTATTTTTCATACCGTACTAGTAGCATCTCACACTCCCACTCCCACCAAAGAAAACACACTTTACTATCTTTTTATTTTCTTTTGGCTTCTTGTATTATTTTCAAAACTCTACTAAATTTCTGGATTAATTTAGTTATCCAACTTAAATTATGAGTCTAAATTACATAATTTTATAATCAACATCATAATTCAAGATTAATTGGGAATCTTCATTTAATGTTGAAATCAATAGTTATGATATATATTATAAGTTATCCATCCTAAATAATAATAATAATTGTATTGGTAATGCTCATCCCAAAATATAAAACTTTGCAATTAACAAACTAATTTGAGATTAGTCTGTCCACAAATTTCTCAAGTTAGACACTTCTTAATCTAAAATGAAGGTATTGATTATAAATTTTAATTGAAAGTACATTACAATTGACTACAACTCTGCAATTAACCCACTCTATTTAGTTAGAGGTGTTTTAGAGAGGATGGAAACCTTGGTAGGGAAAAGAGGTGGGAGATTACCATTTTTTTTTTTGTTTGGTATGGAAGAAACTTTGGTTGTAGGAAAATGTAATTTTAAAAACTAACTTCTTGTTGTTTATATAACAAGGGAATAATAATAATAATTCATACCAAATAACATGTTGGGAAAATAAGGGTAAAACAATGGAAGGATGGAAAAATAAAATAGGCTTAAAGGCACGAAATAATTGTTTTCTTTAAGACAATAGTTACCCTCATATAATTGAACTTCCTAATGAGCTGTAGATAAATCTTCATTCGGATACAACTAGATTAGAATTCTACAAGTAGCAAAAAGTTACAACTGTTATGATGTGCAAATCTAGATAAATAAATTAATATAGACATTTTTATTATAAATCTTGAAGAGATAGATTTGAAAAGACACGTCTGGAAAATCACCTATGAAGAGACATATCCTCTAAAACGTTAATTGTTATTAATTGGCCATTAGAAAGTAGGAACATAAAAAGTTTAGTTTTTCTCTCTTTTTATTTTTTGTAAAAACTTGTGGATAACTATTTAACTAACTATATATTGTAATATGTGAGAAGATTTTGTTTGTTTTTAAATTAGAAAAAAAAAAAAATGTTTAAAGGTGAAAAATATGTATATATAAAGAAGAAAAAAATTATGATATTTTTGTATCTTTTAATTTTTCCATCCTCCCACGAAACACAGCCTAATTATGTATCAATCCTGCAATTAATAAGAATAAATACGAGCGTCGTAGACGCATAAATAGTAGAATCGGGTGGGGAAGTTTGCTTGCACTGTAATCAACAATGAATTAGGTGGCAGTGAAATTCCTCTTTTTATTTTTTATTTTTTTGGTGGCCCCCTAAAAACAGTGTCTTTGAGAATTGAGAGAACCGTCTTTTTCTGCATGTGCTGTCTTGCCTAGTGCACCATCAATTCAAAATTCTCTATTATTATTATTACATTTAAAATCCCAGCAAACTATTTACACACCGTTCATGGCAAACATCCAACTAATCTATAGAGACAGTAGTGTTGTATTTGAAGAGGCTCTTTATTTGTTGAAAAGGAATTTATATATATATAATAAACGAGTCACATGAGTAGATAGTTTCTACATACCATCTTTGAATCGAATAACATTAACATCTTCTCATCATATATATGAATTGAAGTCATGATGATTGATAGGTTCAATTTGTGTCTACATATTTATTGATGGATCCACACAAAAAAGAAATGTGAGCATAAAAATTTCCTAGTGAAAAAACAGGCAAAGAGGTGATTGGTTTGAAAGTTCTAGAGAGCTTTGACCAGCAAAGAAGAGTCCAGCCACAAAACTAGAGTTTTTTTTTTTTTTTTTTTTTTAAATTATTATTATTATTGGGGTAAGTAGTTTAGAAGTTAGAAAGAGTTTAGTCCATAAAAAGAGGAAAAAAGAAGAGAGAGAGAGAGGAAAAAGAAACGGTTAAAGAAAGAAAGTAAATGGTAGAAAACAAAAGAGAAGTAGTAAAGGTGGAAGTATAGTATTTTGGTGGAAGTATAGTATAGTAGGTATTAGAAACATAAAAGCGTGCAATTGCAATTGTACTGGGTGTGGGGGTGAGAGAGGGACCAGGTAGTACTAGTAGTTGTGTTCCATATAAATATGGGTGGTAGTGGTAGGCTCTGGTTTTAAAGGGAGAAATAAAGAAACAAAGGGCAGCGGTAGCATTGAGGAACAAATTGCAGAATTGGCAGAGGTCTGTCTCTGTCTCTGTCTTCTCAGCTCTTGTAATATTTTCTTAAGAAATCTCCCAATCTTAAGCTGGCAGTTGAAGAAAGAAGAATATATACTAGAGAAATAGAGAAAGAGAGGGAGGAATGGGAGGAGGAGGAACATCAAAACTGAGAAAAGCAGCTCGGAAGGTGGTGGTAGCTGCAGCATATGCATGTGGGTCCTTGTCCAGGAGTAGTAAAGCTCTTATGGACCTCCATACCTCTTTCCCTAATCAAACTGTAAGTCTCTAACTCTCTAACCAAAACCAAAACCAAAATGCCTCTCCTTTACTTCACTTCTCATTTTCTAAAATTAAAGGGGAAATCCTCTACCTGCATTAATTGCGGCCACTCCATTGTCTCTCCTCCCCTCTGCCCCCATTCTGGGTTTTTTTTTTTCTTTTTCAGGAGAGAGAGAAAAAGGAAAGATGAATTATGACAGCTGGTTGTTTTGTTTTTGGCAGATCTCAGATTCTTCAGCTGTGTCTCCAACAAAGGCAAAGAATATCGAAAATGTTGCAGAATGGTCCAACAACAACGCCCCTACTTCGAAGGTATACAATACACCATCGTTTCTTCTTTTTACCTCTTACTGATCAATAGTCATAGTCACAAATACAATCCCATTCTACTTTCTTTTGGGAATCCAATGCCAATGCCTCCTAAGAGTAAGTCCATTCTCCAGGAGGACCACAAGACAACAACTTCATCTTCATCTCTGCTACCTCTCAAAGAAACGTTTTTTACTTTGATTTTTCTCCTTTCACACCACACCCAATTTACTGCTTGCTAAATATTCCATATTTTAGTCTTTGCTCTTGTTCACTACTCAATCTCCCAACTAGAAACCTAATTCTCACACCAAAAAAGCATTTTTACCATTTTTCATTCTTCATATTAAGAATGCAGAATTAAAGCCAATTTGATACATGAAGATTTCAAACGAATGTATTGGTATGGGACAGTTTCAGTGGATCTGCACCTAACACAACACAGTCCACAACTAAAACAACTTGTCCGTGTCCTAGTGTTTTAAAAAAACAAAACAAAAGAAGCCAAATTAGTAATGATATCACTGGCTCGTTTTTGATGAAAGTTAAATTATCTTATCAACCTTTTGGCATCACTTGTATTTATTTGTGTATTTATTTATATTAGGAGGGCCAAGGGTGAAGGGGGTTGTTGAGGGACCATCATCAATTACTAACCACTACTTGATTGCTTCACTACAACATCCTTCCTTGATCACTTGCTCTGTAGCTTATTACGTAGCATCATTATATATACCTCAAACCATTAGTATTCAGACACGATTTTTTTTTTTATTTTTTTTTTTATGGAATTTTGGAATTAGTTATAATAATAATAATGGTAGACGTAGACAAAAACTAAATGGTTCATATCAGATAGCCATTAATCAATTCCAAGTGGATTCTACTTTTATGAGTTAAAATGCAATTCTTAGTCTTGTCATGCCCATATTCATCTGATTCTTTTCTTACTTTAAAATCTGTTTCCCTGGCTTTAATTAATTCCTTTCATCTTTGTTGATAATGTGGCAGAACTTGTGCGCTATATGTCTAGATCCTTTGAGTAACAACAGCAGGGGAAGCAGCCCAGGGCAAGCAATATTCACAGCTCAATGCTCTCATGCGTTTCACTTTACTTGCATCTCCTCCAATGTTCGCCATGGTAGTGTCACTTGCCCCATTTGCCGTGCACATTGGACCCAACTGCCCCGCAGCCTCAACACTCCTTGTGCTTCACTCTCTTCTTGCAGTCAAAATGATCCCGTACTCCGAATCCTAGATGACTCCATTGCTACTTTTCGAGTCCACAGGCGGTCCTTCCTGCGTTCTGCTCGCTATGATGATGATGACCCTATTGAGCCTAATCACTTGCCTAATCGTCCCCGTCTTTCTCTCTCTCTAATACCCATCCCACTGGGTGCACCTCCCAGCTTTCGTCCATCTATGCAAATGGCTAGCCGTAGCTCCTACCCATACCATCCAGCCCTACATCAATTGACATGCAGTTCCTCATCACTACTACAATCACCAACTGGGCAAGCGCCTTATATCATGTGCACCTCCTCTAATAGAGCTTTTCTTTCAGTAAAATTGGCACATCAACAAGCAACCGACTTGGTCTTGGTTGCAAGCCCCAATGGACCACACCTGAGGCTTCTCAAGCAATCAATGGCATTGGTGGTTTTCTCCCTTCGACCTATTGATCGTTTAGCCATTGTTACTTACTCATCAGCTGCAGCACGCGTCTTCCCCCTTAGGCGCATGACATCCTATGGGAAACGAAGTGCACTACAAGTCATTGATCGTCTTTTCTATATGGGGCAAGCAGATCCTCTCGAAGGACTTAAGAAAGGGATCAAGATACTTGAAGATCGCGTCCACAAAAACCCAGAGTCTTGTATCTTGCATCTGTCTGATAGTCCTACACGATCTTATCATGCCTTCAACATGGAAGTGCCCATTCCAATCCATCGGTTTCATGTGGGGTTTGGATTTGGCACTTCAAATGGGTTCATCATGCATGAATTCGAGGAGTTCCTATCAAGACTGCTGGGAGGCGTCATTAGAGATATTCAGTTGAGAATTGGGGAGGAAGTTAGCTGCAGAATCATAAGGATTGGAGAGCTAAAAGGGGGTGATGAAAAGAGGATATTGTTAGACTTGGAAAAGTACGGACACGTTCGTGTGGGATATAGTTACGTTGAGGGTGAAGTTGATGAATGCATCAGAACAGGGGAAACTGTAGTGGGTATAGGGGATAAAAGTAATGCTATAGAAAGTGGAGGGAGCGATGTGAGCATTGGTGGGAGAACTAGTAGTGTTGAAAGTTGGGATTACCATGATCCTCACATGGCTAGAAGATGGGCTAAGCACTTACATGGTTACAGACTTTGAATTGATCCGCTAGCTGCCCAACAAAGATTTTTATGTGATATCTAATACAAATCAGCAACCATTAGATGATGATTTCAGTCATCCAGGACCAATGTTGAGTCTGGTTAAGCTGACTGGGCTTCTACGCCCAAACACTGCTGAGAAAATATGTACAAGATACTATTACTTACCCAAGATTTACCATTACAATGAAGGATTTAAATTTATTGAATCATACCTCATGCTGTCGTTAGATAGTAATCAATTTTATTTCTTTTCATCTTATTCTCATTTATTTGTTCAAGACAAGGTATATACTTCAGCTACACTTAAGATCAATGATACATTTCTGAGTACTTTGGCTTTACCTTACCCAATTCATTCAATATAGGTCTATGGATGCATATATTACAGAAATAACACAAAATCAATAGTTCATAACTACCTTTTATTATCCGACATAATATAACGAATAGAAGTTGGCCTTCAGTTCAATGTGAACAGCCGTATATCCCAAGATGCCCATTGGCAATTAATCATATAGATAATCGTACACTGAAAAGTCACTATACAGTAGAGACTCATCCTTACCATAGTGAAGAAGAAAATAACAGTCTTTACAAAAATAGCAAGGATTCTTCTGGGCCCACTTGTCATCAACGGTCACCTTTGTAGCTCTATATATCTTACAAACATCGCATTTCTGAACACGAAATTTTAGTTGAAATATGGCTATTGGATAACCAGCCCGGTTGTGCATGTCCTCTGGATGAATTAACCTCATGTCTCTTATCACAATTGTATGCTTGCAATCTCCCTGTACCAAGCAAATTCCAAACAAAAGAAGTATAATAGTCATGCATATGCTAAGATAACTTTGCCAACACCGCAGTTCATCATGACATCAGGGACACAACTAACAAATCGTTAAATACAATTTTTATGAAGTCATTTCTTTCACAAATGTTTCTACTTTCTAGAATCAAAATCATGGAACACGGCAACAGAATGGTACCTGGTGACAGTAGAGATATCCAGCCCCAAGTTGAAATCTCAGATCACAGAACCGTGTCAAGTGCATCTTTACAGCTTTGAAGTGAGGCAATCGCATGCCTGTTACATCACCTACAATTGCTTTCTGCTTCTGTTGTAATTCCCCAGTTATGATGCATTCCCATTTTTTAAGAGCTTCATCCCTAGAGCTTCTGAGCCAATCAAATATAGGTTCACTATAATCTATAGCAGAGGGCTCCCTCAAATCATTACAAAATACATCCTACAAAGTATAAGGCTTCTATTAGATTTGGTAACAAACTATCTTCCACATGAAAACAAACAGTGAATGCATAGAGCTTCTTACTTCTATAAGGAAATATCCAGAAGGATCATGCTGCCCAGCCTTCTGCATCACCTGGTCGGTTAAGCAATAGATCTTGTCCCTCAGTTCAGTCAAGGTTTGTCGTCCTAGGACCAAAAACTCTTGAGTCTACCAAAAAA
Source organism: Fagus sylvatica (assembly GCA_907173295.1). Taxonomy (NCBI): domain Eukaryota; kingdom Viridiplantae; phylum Streptophyta; class Magnoliopsida; order Fagales; family Fagaceae; genus Fagus; species Fagus sylvatica. The sequence goes on from OU015767.1 coordinate 40,828,933, forward strand.
CTAAAAAATGTAAATAGCATATTGTTTATGACTTGATACATGATTTTTCTCCCCATCAATGATCTAGTTCAACTATCAGAAGTTCAAGATACTAAGAAGTTACATGATCTTGACTTGTTGCATCCAAATACAACCATCAAATAGATGACTGTTTAAAAATGCTATACCTTTACCCATTTCCGTGAGTTATGGTAGACCTCAACAGAGAGAACAACTTCTGGATACTGCAAAGGAATTTGTTCCCCAGAGCTCGGTGATTTCACCTGTAGGACATTTGTACAAAAGTATAGAGAAATAAATATAAAATTTCAACAGTTTGAACAATCAGATTCAGAAATTAAATTTATCTGTATGAATAACATTCACGTCTAGGCTTAAAGAAAGGGTTCACTTACAAAAACAATATGTGGAAGCTTCAGTAGTCAAAGTTTGACTGACATAAAAACCCGTTAAGTTAGGTGTGTGTGCGTGTGGATCTTGTTTCTTTATATCTAGAAACAGAAAGAAGCATGGGCTTCTCAATGTAAAGATTTGAGGATTGTGATAACAGGCTATATATGGACATGCAGACAAAGAAATAAAAGAAGGGGGGGGGGGGGGGGGGGTGGTGTGTGGGGGGGGTGATTTATTCTCAGCTCAAACCTTTAGTAAAAGCAACATAGTAGTAATACAGATTAAATTCAAGACAAACTGTGAATTAAGAGGAAGGCAGCTATAACATCACTATATTCTAAAAGAATCTTCAAGCTAGATTTCTTTATACTTTCTACAAGACAAATCAAAGAACAACATGTGCATTGTGCAATAAACATTAAGAATAGGCATTTTTCAAGCATACCTTTGTCACAGAAGTTGTGAATCTCAGAGATGTCATCCTTTCAGTTCTTTCTGATAACGTAATGGCACAATTATTTATCTTGCAACTAGCACTGGATGAAAACAAGAGAAAGATAATTCAAAATCAAAATAATGATATTAGTTAAAGAGTTCCATAGATATCTATGATACAAACTTTAATGAATGCAGTCTTGCTGCCGCTTTGTCTTCGTCCTGCTTTTGTTTGATTTTCACAACTTCCTCCACCTTTGCAGTATAACTATTCTGGAAAGATAGCAGAAATAAATATTAGATTTGATTGACAACAGATGAAATATTCACTGAAATGAGGAAAATGACAAAAATAATGCAGTGGCAAGCATTTTAAGCTGCCACACCACAAAAGAAGATTTGGTTAACCTGTCACCCAAATTTATTCTAAAGAAGAATAAATGTAGAGACGACAACATACATCATGAATGGGTCCACAATCAACACTAAAAACAATATGCTAAAAGACATGCACCAAGCAACCACCATATGCCAAAACATTTAAAATTCAGACTCTATAGGAAAAGAGGGATTAATGTGGGTAGCATACTTGAATGGCCTGATTATTGGCCTTTGTTTTTGTTCTCTTCCTTGGGTTGTTATTTTCAACGCAAGCAGTTGCTGAAGGAGATCCAGGTCTAGTGCTTAAAAAATATAAAAGAAATATGAGAGTAAGCATGAGTTGAATGACATAAGAGAATGAGAAATATGAGAAAAAGAGAAAGGATAGAAATTGATTGAAAGTATAAATAGGAAGCCCCGAAGAATGAGGGATTGTAGTGTGGGTGAACACAAAGAGAGATGATAAAGATATGCATAGTCTCAACTAATTTTGACTTACTGTCCTGCAGGCTGTTGTGAATGCTTCTCCTCCTGGTGCTGCAACATTAACAAAATATCCACTCAAAACTTTAAGCTCATCTCATCAACAACATTAAACCGCACAAGTAGGTACCTCAAATGCTTCCTTCATAGCCATATCTACTAATTCTTCTTCACTCAAAACTTTAAGCTCATCAACCCTACATTAATTAATTAATTAGTTAACTGATTAACTAAATAAGAAGAAATTCTAAGTATTTATTAGAATGCACCTACGAAATATCTTCATCACAAGATAGAGAGGAATCCGAAGTAGATAATTCCGTATTTAAATTCTGCGAACCAAAACAAAAAACGAAATCTTTATAATTATTGTAAAATATGGGTAATTTTGGAGGCAAAGAGAGTGAGAGGGATAAACCTGAAGTTGAAGAAGAAGAGAAGACTCAAAGTTGGGAACGGAAGAGAGGGGAGCCACCAAATTGGGAACATAAATGGGTCCGCCTCTTGGAATTGGAATCGAGTTTCCTTCCATTCTTCCTCAAACCAACACTCAAATCATCATATATATATATATACTAGTCGCAAACCTGTGCGATGCACAGAAATTTATACCCATATTAAAAAAAAAAAAAAAAAAAAACTTGTGTTAGAAGGAATTTCCAATTTTGATGGTATCTTGACAGCTACCGCAAAAGTGTAAGAGATATGTTTTATAATTTTAATGGGTAAATCGGTTTCTTGTATTTCTTTCATACCAAACCGAAATTTTGTACAATTTTTATTTTTTTTATTTATTTATATTGTTCCCTTGAAGATGATCCTATGCCAGTAACATGACCCTTTACTCATTTTTGGTACGTGCTGCAACTCTGTAAACTTTTCATCCACTTATTGCTAGCGGGCTGCTTCTTGGTATTTTGTATTTTAGTATACTTGAATTTATTCCAACTTCCTAGAATTTGTAACTGCATGATAATTGCCTCTCGTGTTTTTTTAGTGCTTAGCCTACAATATGAATTTCCTGGAATTGGTTTCCGAATATCTCAACAGTTAATTTGCGAAGGCAATGTTTGATAAGTTTGTAGTTGATGTGAATAGTGAGTCTTAAAATCTTCACGGACCTGGGCTATGTAATTGAATGAAACAATAAGAAACTTGTATCTTTTTAACTTTAATCTATATTATTACTTGAGCAACAGAGACAATAAGAAAATTTTTCTTATTCATTTATATTTAGACACAAATGACGCACTAAAAAACTTCCTTTGACAACTGCATCGTAGATTAAAAATTAACATGCACTTCAAAATTATTTCAATGAGTCATTGACACATTTTTTCAAGGAATTGCTATCATACAGTGCCCATCCTACCCAAAAAATCAGTCACAATCATAAGAACATAGAAGTCAAATGCAAAATCCATATAAATTTGTCTCCAAGAAATCTAAGGGCTTGAAAATAACTATTCGGTGCTTGTATGATGAGACCATACAAAATACCAAGGCATTGTTGGAGTACAGGCTGTTCAGCAAAGAACAAAGACAAAAAAGCAAAGAACATATTGTATATTAGATACATATGGAGATTCACCAAAAAACAGGTGTCAACAGAATATCACCAAACGCATTGTGTGCGACCATAACCAAGTAAATAAATGTAATACATAATATCACAACACATATCTAAATGAATTTCACCAAGAATTGCTATCATACAGTGCCCATCCTACCCAAAAAATCAATCACAATCATAAGAACATAGAAGTCAAATGCAAAATCCATATAAATTTGTCTCCAAGAAATCTAAGGGCTTGAAAATAACTATTCGGTGTTTGTATGATGAGACCATACAAAATACCAAGGCATTGTTGGAGTACAGGCTGTTCAGCAGAGAACAAAGACAAAAAAGCAAAGAACATATTGTATATTAGGTACAGGCTGTTCTTATGATTGTGACTGATTTTTTGAGTAAAAAAGCACCAGCTCCTATCACAGGCTTTATAAATTGCAAGTACCAAAAATTGCTTTCTGACAGAGAACATAGTTTGTGAAAAATGACACCAAAGGCAATAACTATACTTCAATTTGCATTCCATGCGAAAGTACTCCAAACATCACAAGCAACTAAACAGTGTCTATGTGCGTGTGTGCGCACGCCCACACATGTGCAATACTGATGTCTAATATAGAATTCAGATAAACCCATGATAATGACAAAAAAAATCTGATTACCTTCTGAAATATTGGATATTCAGCTTTGTATCTTGTGCATGCAAATTCTTGCGTGTCTCCTGGCTTGTCCCACGCTCTTTTTGCAGGAACTGATTGCATGGAAATGCCAAGATCTCCAAACCTGCAATCACCCGGAAAAAATATGGTCAATTGTAAACAAACTCAACAGAATATCACCAAACACATTGTGTGCGACCATAACCAAGTAAATAAATATAATACATAATAACACAACACATATCTAAAGGAATTTCACCAAACATATGGCTGCAACAATAACAAAGATCGATAACACTGAAAATTTCAAGTAGAAAAATAGCAAACACACCGTAGGAAGTCTCACTGTCTTGGCCTTGAGAATCTCAGACCCACTGCCAAACTCCTGAAATTCATTGAACATAACCTGTTATTGCCAAAGAAAGGTCGCTGCCAGGAAGTTTACAGCAGGTTTAGTATCTCTGTTCTTCTAATGTACCGATACATTCTCAATAGATATTTTCCTTAAAAAAAAAAACAACCACCCATAGTCTAAAACTTCCTAATCTAACACCAAACTAATGAAAACAAAAACACCCACATAGAAAACACACAAAACCCACATAAAAATCCAATCTTTATGATTTTCAAAGTTTCAATCAATGAATCAAATATACGTATGTTTCTCAAACTAATCATAAAAATTGACATCTTTACCTAACAAAAATTGGGGGTTTTGAGAGTGGGGTGAAGAAATTTACCGTGCATGGCCGTCGATATTTTGACCGTGGGTGGCGAAGGAAATCGAAGAGAAAGAGGTCAGTAGTGGCAAGACGAAGGGCTTAAGGGCGCTGTCGACCGGAAGAAGGTTGAAGATTGACTGGCAACTCAACTGGCTCTGGATGAACTAAAGACTTCAGGGCTTGGCCGAATCATCGTCGTTATCAGCAGAAGATGAGGTTATTCGAAGAGGAAGTAGTAGTGTAATCGGTTTCAGTCTGGTGAGATCTAATCGGGTAAAAACTAAAAAGGAGAACAGATAACTGAGAAGGAGAATGAGTGAGAAAGAGGGACGGCTTGAACATGAGAGAATGTGAGTGAGAGCCACGGGGTTCTTCCAAGAGAACAACAAGAACAAAGAATAATCGGGTATAAACTAAACATACAAAAAAAATTAATTAAAAAATATAGGTGAGTTGGAAAATTGTGAGTACTAAGAACCTGATATGTCAAAATTTCTTGAGTTCAACGAAAAAATAAAAAGTTAAAATAATTTTGATTTTATGTTATAGTACTAGTTGCAAACCTGTGTGATGCACATGAAGATTATTGAAAATAAAATCTAAATTAATTTTGATTCCTTTTACTTTTTTTGTTGAATTTTTTTTTTTTTTTTTCTTTTTTGTAGTTCAAAATATTGTAGGCAAGATCGATAAAGAAACTTTACGAATCAGATTTAATAAATCCTACTTTTTTATTCAAAAAAATAACTAAGAAAATATTTACTATAGGACAATTAAAATTTAATATAATGTAATTTTTCTTTTGGCATAAATTGAATATAATCCAATTTTTATAAAACATGATTCATGTTTATATTTACCATATAGATCATGTTTCTATCCAAAAATAAAATAAAAAATACTTAAAATAAGAAGAATGACAAATAAATATATTGACACATGATTATATGATCTAACCTAAATAATTTTGATAACTCATTTCAAGCTCACATGGTTTCATTATAATACATCTATCAATCTTTCTCTATTGCCAGCAACAAAATTAAATGAAAAAAAAAAAAAAAAACTCTAAAAATCTTGATGAAAATTGATAATTATGATTATTATTAAAAGATATTTATATTGTGTTTATATATGGAAATATATGTTAGTATTAGACATTAATTATGATTGTGTTTTATATATGGAATAATATATTCTTATATTAAAGAAAATATGATGTGTCAAAATTCTAATGGAAGGTTTAATAATAGAATAAAATTTAAATTCAATTAGAAAATATATATTAAAATAATGAGGTGTAAAATTGTGAGATTTCAAAAGATTATGTGACGCAACATGATGAGATCAACCAAAAGTCAAAAAGCTTCGGTTTTACATTATAGTATATATATATATATATACTTCTCAATCGCACTCTTTTTTTTTATTTTTCTATTTTTCACCCACCCCAAATTTGTTTCTTTTTCATTTTTCGCCCACACGCCAAGACCCCCCCCCCCCCAAAAAAAAGTTTTTTACTTATATTTTTATATATATTTTATATATTATATATATATATATATATTATATATATTCCAATATTCTCCTTAACATTCTCCTTAACATGCTTTCCAAGCAAAAACCTTATCTTTGGTCGAAACTTACCACTTGTAGTAACCATATGTTCTTTCATAATACATCTTAATACTTTAATTTTAATATGATGATTTTAATTTAATCATTCCATCTAACTGTATCTAAATTTTACCAATGAATCTCATAAAACACACAGTTTTGATTTTTGCTCCAATTTTATCCATAGCTTTTTTTTTTTTTTTTCTCTCTCTCTCTCTTCCTCTACTCTTCTCCTCCGCTCGGTATGGCATCAATGTAGTGCAAGTTAACGCCCATTCGATCACAGGGTATGGCATTAGCATATAGCACTGAAAACACTGCCCAATGGATCATGATGTTATGATTGAGTGAGATTCTTGTTTTTACTCCTGGCATAACAATCATAAGTGGAACCAAATTGTAAAATTTCCACTGCTCTTGTCCATGAAGTTGGCAGGAACCAAGGCGAAAACAGCTTGTCCAAAATTCAAAGTAGCCTTTGAGATTTAAGACTATTTATCCATGAATATACTATATCATGTATTATGTAAATTGGTAGATGTTGAAGTAATTCGAATGTAGTGATGTCTACTCAATTCTTGCATGCTTAAAATCATTGATTGCTTCTACAGGCCTTGTGAATATGTCTCATATTACAGGCAATCTCACAAGGGAAAGTGGGAATGCCGGCTTCTAGTTGTAGGGGCATCTCAGTGAGTCATTGACTTGATTGCAATACTTAAACTACTGGTGGGTTTACTAGCATGAAAAAAACGGCGAATGCTACACTTGGAATTCTCCATGTCATGAATATATAAAGATGTTAAATGGTAGTTGGCACGCTGAATTAATTAACTAGCTGGGCCAATACCAGTTGTTTAGCAGGGTTTACTTTCCTTTTTTATTTTATTTTTTTCAATTAGAATAAACATTTGCAAGCCAATGAAGCGTTTGGTACAACTTATTTATGTAAAAAAGTTGTACCTGAATTATTATTATTATTATTTTTAGAAAAAAAGGTCTGTAAAGTGTAGATTTAAACCACTTAACCAAATGAGCCATAATTTTGTAGCAGTGCTTCCATGCCCAAGTGGAGAAAATCTCTGACCTGTTTACTAATTTGGGCGAAGGGCATCTTAAGATTTTACTCATGTTTCTCAAGAATCCTTTTGGATTATATGAACTTAGGTCTTGTTTGGATAGGAGCTAGAGCCTAGAGATACCTCTCTTCCTCGTTTTAGTGTTAATTTGAATAATAGGATTGCAACCATGACAACCTCAAACTTATTTTTTGGATAAAAATAAACCATAAATTAGAAACAATACATTGGGGAGTAGGGAGTAATATTAAGAAAAGACGTAATTTTCAAAAGCAAAAGGACGAAATTGCCGGAATGATTGTAAATTTGGTTAGGACAAGGGACGGAATATTACTAAATAGATTCCGTCAAAGCCGGTCATCATGTAACGTTAAAGTCCAAAAATAACTAAAAGAAGAAATTGTATCATTTTATAGTAAAAAAAGAAAAAAGAAAAAATATATTTTTTTGGAATAAAAGAAGAAGAGAGGAAAGAGAGCATCGCACTCGCACGCATACGAATACGAATACGAATACGATGAGAAATATATATGAAAAATAAAGAAAAATAGGGGAGGACTTGAGGTGGTGGTCAAGTCAGGTTCCTGAGTTTTGACGTCTGAGATCCTACACACACAGACAGAGAGGGAGTTCATTTGTTTGTAAATTTAGAAAACAAAAAGGGAGATTCCTTTCTTGCTGTGTTTCAACTCTAGATCTGGGTAAGCTCCTCTGTAATTCTTGCTGCTTTTGACTTTTTCTTTCTTCATTTTTGTCTTTATCAAACCCCTAATTCTTGTTTTTTTAACTTCTCTGAAAATAAAAATATCTTCTTTTCAACTAGAAGCTTTGAGGGATAATTTCTTACTCATTCTCAACTGGATTATCGTATAAGCATTATGCATGACTAAGAGTGGTCTTCATAATTCAATTTTTGGACTCTGCATTCTTTGCTTTTGTGTCTCATCCTAGAGAAAATATAAGACGGCTCCCATTCTTTTCTTTTCCCCAGCTTCCCATTTTCCATGTTTGGGAGTAAGTAAATGAAATATACATAGATTCTTTTCTTAAATTCAGATAATAGCTTTAATGGTTTAAATTTTATATGATAAATTTCTTCCTTAATGCTATGTATACTCAATATGCTTATGGATTTTAATGTGTCTGTCTTTCTTTCTATTAATTAATATATTCAATTCCATATTATCACCCATTCTTGGTCTCTAGATTGGATCTTGGTCATCCACAACTTTCCATAAACAATAACCACTTTTTTACACCGTCTTTCTTCTTTTCGAATAAATTTATTTAATTATTAAAAAAAAAAAAACATTTTTTTCACTCAAAATAGTTTTATTAAGTAATTTATTTCAAATATGATTTCAATAATCTAATCTGATTTGTTGTCATTTGCTATGCAATCCATGGTTGCCCACCTTTAGTTGGCTTACAATTTTTTTTTTTTGGTAATCATAATTTAGCATTTCTTTCTTGGAGAATTTACCATTTCTGTTTTATAATTCAGATTAAAGTATAAACTGCTTAGCCCGTCAGGGGTGAATGCCGCTGGATTACCTGGCAACTAGTTCTGGCGTGTGGGGTCAGTTGCTCGTAGGTTTTACTGCCTAGAGTCGAGTCCAAAGGGCTCTTCTTTAGAAGGGTTCCCCACGTTATAAAAAAAAAAGAATTTACCATTTCTCTTGGTGATTTATGAGTAACAGTTAAGTTACTTCTAAATAGACATAATCTCTTTAATCAATTGCACACCAATTAAGTTATTGAATTAATCATTGTATATCACCTTGTCTTGGCTGATAACTTATTTCATCTTATAATCGTTAAGCAAATTAATGAATTTTCTCACACTTCGTTGATCATTGCAATTTTTAGAATTTAATTGTGGGTGTATACCTATTTTATAAATATGGTGTATATTGATCTAGAGAAAACATATGATAGGGTCCCTAGAGAGGTTATGTGGTGGGTCTTGGAAAAGAAAGGAGGTCCTCTAAAGTATATTAAGTTGATTAAAGATATGTATGATGGGGCTGTAACTAGCATGAGAACAAGTGAGTTTCCTATCACTATAGGATTGCATCAAGGATCCGCATTAAGCCCATATCACTTTTTGATTTAGTAATTTATGAGCTCAATAAATCAATCCAAGAGGAAGTCCCTTGTTTTGTGTTTTTTTGCAGATGATATAGTTTGATAAAACTAGACCTGAAGTTAATGCCGAATTAGAAGTTTGGTGAATTGAATCTAAAGGTTTTTGATTAAGTAGGACTAAAACAAAGTACATGAAATATAAGTTTAGTAAAAGTAGAAATAAAGCTGAAGGGGTTATAAGACTTGATGGTCAACATATATCAAAGAGTGCGCGCTTTCAATATCTTGGATCAATAATTTATAAAGATGGATTGAATAGGATGTGAATCATAGGATGGTGGGTGAAGTGGAGAAGTGCAACGGGAGTATTCTGACTTATTTGAAGTTGAATTGATGTTGCCTAGAGGAGATTATAGTTCACTCAGTTGGGTTGGGTCGGGCTGAATGTGGTGTGTCACTGGCTAGAACACGAAATGATCCCCATTACTGAGAAGCTTGGATTCTGAATTTTAGGTTACAAGCTTTGGATGGATGGTTGGTTCAGGGGGATTTTGTGTGAAGAACTAAAGGCATCTCCTTAGCTTCAGGAAGGGGGGAACTAAAGACAGATTTTATACTGGCTTTGATAATTACCTCATTGGTGGGATTTTTTTTTTTTTTTTTTCCTTTTAAGCACTCTTATATTTCTAGATTCATGTTGTTGTTAGCTGTGAAATCTCTTGATTTTTTATATTTTTTATGCTCTTGACAGCTTCTTGGTTTCTTTTTTTAGATAAATGACAAATGTATCAGCAAACGAGTGTTCATAGTTCAAGCTTAGCTGGAAACAACTCATTAGTACATGGTCAGCATTTAAATTGTGTTGCCAGCACGATGGACCCAAGCAATGGAGAGAACAATCTCAGCAATTCTAGTCTTGCCTCGAAGCAACGGTTACGTTGGACACATGAGCTTCATGAACGTTTTGTAGATGCTGTGGCACAACTTGGTGGGCCAGACCGTGAGTCACCTCATCCTCTATCTGGTTAATTGGGTTTTGTTGTTATATTTCCCTTAATTTTGAGCTGTGCTGTTTATTGGCAAGATGCAGCATTCATCTGGTAAATCAGAGAAGTTATTCTTCATTACTCATAAGATCTAATACTTCTTTTCTTGACTTTTCTTAACCACACACACACACATATTGTACAATTTTTCTTTTCAGTCCCTTCAGCCATAGGTTATAACATAAGAAAGTGGAAATTTTAGGCTGTTCTTGTAAGTTAAAGGTGACGAGGATAGGGGAAACAGAAGTTTCTGGTGTTTTGGTAATCTGTAGGATTTTAACTCATCATGCACTGAGCAAGGGCTTCAACGGCCCCTACTTTCCCCCTCTCTCTTTCTAATAGATAAAAGACTCCCTTTCCAGTGTATAAATCTGAACTCAGAATTGTTTCTTACATACATAATCCTGTGTACAAATTCATAATGAGGGAGATGGTACTCAATAACTCTTTGCTAAACTCATCAACTCCTTTGTGACTGGAAATTTTCTTTACCTTTTTTATTTTGTGTGTTCTTTTTCCAGGGGCTACACCTAAAGGCGTCCTCAGAGTAATGGGTGTTCAAGGTTTAACAATATACCATGTCAAAAGCCATTTACAGGTATATAAGAGTTGATTCCATCCTATGCAAAACTTCCTTTGTCTATTCCTCTCTTATACTTTTTTGTTTTTTTGGACATTAAAATAACAAATTCACAATTGTTATTTATGTTAACACTGCTTTTGTGATGCATCCAGAAATATCGACTTGCAAAATACCTCCCTGACTCCTCATCAGATGGTAGGTTTACCAATTTCTGTTGTTCAATGTATTAACCATGGTAACTATTTTCCGACAGACCAATGCATAGGGCAGGTTCCCTATGTTGGTAACATAATAAAGATGATAATCAAAGCTCCCTCAAAATTTTGTTACTGATCCTTTTTTAAATTTTGATGCAAGGAAAAAAAGCTGATAAGAAAGAAACTGGGGATATGCTTTCAAATTTGGATGGTTCATCGTAAGTAGAGCTTGCCGATTTTACCATGTTTCTCTCCAGTAACATGTAGATTAATTGAACATGCCACATGTTTCTGGAAATTTAAGGTTGAAAAACTAATGAACTCATGCCATAATTATTCATAAATGATAGCTCTCTCATTCTGCATGAAAAATTACATTAGTTACTTAGTTTAGTATTTATATCTGTGAAGGGGCATAAAAATGTGAAATTGGGATCATATTACAAAACATCTGACTGTTAAAATGGCTTGTGTGTGGGCTACTTGATATGAGAATGAATGTTTTCTTCCTTTTTGCAGTGGGATGCAAATTACTGAAGCCCTCAAGTTGCAGATGGAGGTGCAGAAGCGACTGCATGAGCAATTAGAGGCATGGTTTCTTTTTCTTTATCAATATAGAATTAAGTAGTACATAATTATCTGGTTTTCCTTTCATCATTATCTTTGCTATCATCCAGTTATTTTTTTTTTTAGGGGAGAGAGGGAGAGGGAGATACCCTATTTAATTCAAATTTGAGTAGGAAAGTAGCACAGATCTGCATTTCATTGTAATTTGTGGTTCCCTAGTGTAATAGGTATCATGGGTTTAAATTACCTGAACTCTTACCAAACATGTAATTTGTACCACAGGTCCAGAGACAGCTGCAGTTACGGATAGAAGCCCAGGGCAAGTACTTGAAGAAGATAATTGAGGAGCAGCAACGACTTAGTGGAGTTCTTTCAGAAACAACTGATTCTGGGGTCCCTGGTCCAGTATCAGGTGACAATTGCCCGGATTCTGACAACAAGACTGACCCAGCAACCCCTGCCCCAACCTCTGAGGCGCCCCTTCAGGACAAGGTTACCAAGGAACGTGCCCCAGCTAGCCTTTCAATTGATGAATCTTTCTCATCTCACCATGAACCATTGACTCCAGATTCCGGTTGCCATGTTGGTTCCCCAGCTGAGAGTCCTAGAGGTGAAAGGTCAACGAAGAAGCAAAGAGTCAGCATGGGTGGAGTGTATGCTAAACCAGAAATGGTGCTTACACATCAGATACTTGAGTCGAGCTTAAGCTCCTCATACCAGCAACCACACTCTGTTTTCCTGTCTAGAGAGCAGTTTGAACCTTCATCAGGGATATCAGTCGGTAATGAAGATCACATGGAAAAGGTTTCAGGCAGTGATATGTGATTCTGCACAGGCTATAACATTTTGCCTTGTATTTGTAGTTTCTCCAGAAGATATATCTCTAGTTAGAAGTAGGCCAAATAATTCTCATGATAAATGTTCTAGGATAATTAAGTTTCAGCGTCGACACACTTCCATAAGATGCGTGATGTTTCATTAAATTTAGAGAATTATAAGGTGTTGAGATTTGTTCAGTTATAAGGTGATATTTGTACCATAGACCCATAGCATCATTATGAACCTGGAGACACCCAGATTTTGGATAGATGATATCCGATCCTTCATGAAAGTGTGCAAGAACGCCACTTAAAATGGAGCTCCATGTAGTAGTAGGTGGAGAATTTTACTCTGTTTTTGAAAGCAGCTAAGCTGCTTGTAATAATAGTGTGCGTGTACTGATTTTACACCTCTTCGTTTTTAGTAATGAAAAAAAGAAAAAAAAAGGAATCCTAAAGCTTAAAATAAGTCCCAAGATTCCAACTCAAAATGGTATGTATTGTATTTCAATGGCATGCGCTAACATATCTTGTGATTTCACAATCCTACACGTTTATTTGGATATTATCAGTAGCCGTGTGGATCCACAAACAGGAAGCTCCAAGTCCAATCATCTAAACAATGGAGGTTGAGAGCAATTCGATCATGATAGAAGTAAAATGAGCATTTTGCATGAAGTCAAAGTGCATTCAGCCATTTCCTTAACCTGCTCTTCAGATGCTTGCATTCCAACATGAGAAAACTTTTGGCACATTCGCGCGCGTAGTCAATATATACTAATGGGCAACCTACATGACCTAAAACATTAAAATACTGGAGGCCAGGGGCATAACAAAATCACACCTCATATCTGAGTCTTTAACATAGTCAGGCTGCACATAGGTTAAAAAAAAAAAAAAAAAAAAATTGAAACTGTTAACCCAAACCTGAATTGCTGAGTGGATTAACCAAAATGATTTCCACTTGACAGCTTTTCACAATGACAAACTCCTAATCCTAAGAAACCCTTCCTATCTAACACCCACAACACTTCCATGCTACGTGAAAGTTTGCCACATGATTTATAAAACAAATTGCATACATATGAGAGAGAGAGAAAGAGAGTTTTTAAGAATACATATCTCCACACAACCCCATGTTAGATAAATTGGCACCCAGAATGCACAGAAACACTCATGCCTAGATGCCTTTAAACAAGAAACCAAAAGGATACCTAGGTTACAGTTATAAACACCATTTTATACTACAGGAGTCATGAAGAACGATGTCTCCGATGGTTTACCCGCTTCAGAAAGCAAAGACGTAGTCGTTTGCTAAGGGCCTCTAACTTCTCAAATTTCTCACTTTTTGGCTTCTTCAGAACCGTTGTAGTTTTCTTCTTTTCCTCTTTTGATGGCTCTGCAGATTTTTGTTTCATGCTCCGAAGAGGTGTTGCAAATACCTTAAGAGTATTCTAAATAAAAATAAGAGAAAAAGGAAAACTTGTTAACATGAAGACAGAAACATCTAATAAAAAGAGAGAAGAAAAGAAAAAAGAAGACAAACTTTAATATTTGATTACATCTATTGTATAAATGAGTGAAGAATGCAGAGGCAAAAATTACAATGACCCTATGTCTCTGTAATTATCTTTCTAAATACTTTACGTGCAATACTCTTCCTCATTGAGGAACTTGTTATGCATAAATGCCAGGTTGGATTCCACTGACCAGCAGAGCCCTTCAGGTATTAAAATAATATAGCAAAATCTAAAATCAATTGATTAATCTTCCTTCTAGCATTGTTATTTTTGTTTTCCCAAATATATATATATATATAGAAGAAACGTAGGTAAATGAAGTGCTAATTGTGTTCAAGCTCAAGTAGATACTTCTGCTAATTGTGTTCAAGCTCAAGTAGATACTTCTGCGGTATAACCCCCACAAATCTTGCTGTCTAAGTTAGCACTTAGACTGCTAACTTAAATGGTTTTGTTTTTTAATTAGACACGTCCATTGGTTACAATATCACTGAGGACTTTTATATGATTGAAGTTACTAAACAGGATACAAATTAAACAATTTTGTTTTTTCCAGTCCATCTGATGCAGCACAACATTAACGACAAAGCAAAGAATACAAATTAAACAATTCCTTGTCCAGATTTTTAACCAGTCCATCTGATGCAGCCCAACGCATTAATACTGACAACTGAGCAAAGAACCCTTACTGCAACTATTCCTGATAAACCAGATATTAACGAGGTCCAGATGCAAGCACATACTGCAACTGTATCCCTATAATCTAGAATAAATTATTACTCATTCCAGGAACCCAACCTGATGGGTGCCAGCATGGAGGTGTTGATCAGTCCATAATATGACATCTTGGCAAAAAACATCTTTCATTTGTCCAGCAACCCAAAATTTTATAAGTTGTGTTGGAAAGGCCCTCAAGGTTTATGCAAATTGAAGTTGTATATCCAGAAACCAAAAAAAAAAAAAAAAAAAAAAAAAAAATGTCAAGCCAAATGCATGCTAATTCATGCAGAGACAGAGAGTGACCTGATGGCCATTATCAGCAGCTGTGCAGTCTGCAGAGGATTCTTCATCACTGCCTCCTAAAGATGAGCATCTTCCCCAACTTTCTCTATTTGAGCTTGTATATGAGCAACATTCTTCATTCTGGCCATTGGGCTTATCCTGTAAAACCAAAACTGCAAAGTTTCAGTGAAACTATATTGTGAAATTGGAAACCTACAATTAACAGTCAGACATCACATGGATGTCTTTGGGTCCCAGCCATTGCTAGCACAAGAAAATGCCACACTGGAGGAGGACATCTATCCTTAGAAGATCTTCTTTTAAAATAATAATTATTATTAACAATTTACACCATATAGCAACCCTTTGTGCATCTAAAGCTTTAGAGTTTAACCTAAAAACAATATCAAATTATAGAGTTTATTATATAATTATTTCCAAATGTTATTACTTATACACTCATTTTATATGAAAAATAATAAAATATAAAAAATTTGAGCTCTTAACACTTTTTATTTTTATTTTATATATATAAGTACAAGAAATGGAGTTCAATTTGAGCTCTTAAGACTTTTGAAAGACAATAATTTTTGTTTTTGTGTTTTTAGTTTTTTACTCTTCAATAAACTTTTGCTTCTCTATTTTTCTTTATTTCCTATCCTTGCGTTTTCTTGTATATACATTGATAAAATATATATTAAAAAAAAAATCTTTAAATGTTTTCAATAAAAATTGACATATAAGAAAAAATAAAAAGAATCATAGCATGAAAGTGGGCAGGGGGATTTTTTGGAGGGGGACTGGGGGGCAATTTCATTTATGGCAGCAAACAAAATCACCTGTAAGTGTGATGTCTCAAGACTGCTAAGTGTATTATTTTCATTAAGCATGGAATCCTGCAGTATGATTAATAAATAAATAATTAACAAATGCTCTAACACAAAAAGAACAAAAAGAAGAAAGACAAAGTGAGAAGCGCACAAAAACTACAAGAAAAAAAGATACATACAACAGTACCAACTGGTGCAATTTCAGAAAGAAGTTCACCCACAGATTTTGTGGTCGAGACACTAGGAGGAGCAGAAGATGAACTCCCAGCATCAGTACGCGCAGAATGAAGACCGGTGAATATCTCATATAAGAGGCTCTGAAACAAAAAGGGGGTACAATAATCTCTATGGCAGATACATCACAATGGAGGGAAAAAAATCAAAGGGCAAGTTACCATTACACCATGATGACAGTGGGGTAGAAAAGTATCGCAAACTCCATATAGTCACTTTGCATTTTCTTTTTCTAGACCCCAAAATAGTTATTATGAGGAAATGTTGATGGTAATGTTATACTTGCATGATATGAATTAATCACAATAAGAAATAATAACATGGCTCAGCAAAAACCGCATATAACATCAGGCATGATTCAGAAGCCAGATTGACACAAATTTTAATCTTCGATTGATCTCATCACCAAATGATCTAATGTAACACTTCCATCAGGTTTATATTTAACAGCGGTGGTCCTCAGATACTCTAATATGTAATTAAAACTATGACCAAAGCCATAAAATGTGATTTTCCTATTCCTTTTATAGAAAACAAGAAAGCTTTTTTTTTTTTTTTTTAATTAAGTGAAATAATGTATAAAGAAACGCGCATAAAGGGCGCAATCCTAGTAAATGAGAAGTACACAAAAGATACACCTAAAATATATAACCTCTAAAATCTAAGAGGTAAATAAACTCCAACAAACTAGAAAAGGAAAAACAAGAAGTAGAAGCCATATGATCATACAAAAGACTGTAAAAATCAAAGCTTCAGTTCCATAACAGAAACTTCACATCCCTCAAAGTTCCTAGCATTTTGCTCCCTCTGAATACCATATAACAACAAAGAGCGTTAAGAAACACTCCTCCGCCCGCAGGAGGCTCAAACTTCCAATATCTTCCTTTGAGTAGGATGCCCTACGGCTAAAATTGAGGTACAATGCATTAATGGCATGAATACTTACATATATGGTACTAACACTAAATAGATAAAAATGGATTTTGACTTGTTAAGTACTGAAACTAACAATTGAATTTACAAGGATAATACTTTAAAAGTTTTTCAAGTGGCAATATAAAATGAAAATTACCTCATCCATACCAGCACCAACCTTCAAATCCCCCAAATCATAATATTTCTCAAGCTTACTTGAATGTGCAGTAGAAATTTGAGGAGGATGAAGGACATTGTAGAAGAAAATGGAAACAGAATCATAATAGAACTGCGGTCGTGAAGAGTTGTGATCACCATCAAATTTTATAATATTTTTGTCACCCTGAAAAGAATCAGGGATATATGGTCAGATGTTTCAAAATTGTGAAAAGTTGGAAATTTTTACCTTCAACAAAAGAACAATATCTTCGGAATAAGAAAATACCACATAGGACTTAAAAATGAGATCGGAGTGGTGGTATTGAATGAATCTATCATCGCTAGCATGTCCAAATAAAGCAGGAATATAAGTTTTGGGTGCAACCTGTAAGTGTTCCAGAACATTAACACAATAAATAACTGCATAAAATTAGCTTGTTATTACATATCATGCCGGGAAAGGGCACAAACCAAAATTTGTTGTTCTGAGTTCACAGTCAAATACTCAACTAGTAAATTGACAAACTGAACAACAGGCCAAACTAATATTTAATGAGGCTATCTTACAAACTTCAACTCAACAAAGTAAAAAACATAGAAGTACCTGTAAGCAATTAAGATCCATAATATCAAACTTTGCCTTCTTTTCAATTACCCGTCGCATGTATTGTACTGCCATCTTAACCTGATTGGAGAGAAAGGGAAAAAAACGTCTTTATGCATAAACAAGATAAAGAAACATCTCAAACCAACTTCTAAAAGCCAAAACCAAATATTAAGTCTAGCTATATCATATGTTACATGTGCTCAACAGTTATGAAGTTAATAGGCACCCCAGGGAAATACAAACCATTGAATAGCAAACAGTACTAAAAAAAAAACAACAAACAAACTGAAGAAAACAGCAACCTTCATCCACAGGAATAGTTGAAATATGCTAAAGAATATGAAACCATAAGTATCATTGTGTTAAAAATTTATGAAACTTGTATGCATAGTTCATCCACATGAATAGTTGAAAAATGCTAAAAAAAACATATGAAACTACAAGCATCATTGTGTTACAATTAATGAAACTGTGTCCCCATGAATACGATAAAAGTCAATTAAAAAATTTGCTTGCTATATAAGTATATAAAAAAGGGAACAGAAATCAAAACTATCAACAAATGCCCTTAAAATATTTTAAAAATTATGATTTTTCTGGAATTAGACATGGGTGTCATGTGTCAACACTGACATGGTAAGTCCATAAATTTTCGTGTCAGTGTCAAAAAATATCTTTGCCATCTGAAAAGTGTGAGCAACTGACAAATATCTTCCCACTTTACCAAATGATACTTGAGCTCATCCCCTAAAACTGCGCAAATCAGATCTCTGTGAAAATTTCTAATCTTTGAGCCAGACATAAAAGAAATCAGCTCACAAGCCTACCCATTAGGCAAGTGGGAAAGAAATTGTAGATATAATGTTGTTTGTTAGATTTGATTAGAGGCATATAATTGATGGTGAATGTTGGAACCGTTGTGTGATAGCATAGCTAAGAGTCATATCTTCCAAGTCCTTGGCATATGATGTGAATCAAACATCAGATAATTGGTAACAGCTACAACTAATGTCAGTTCAAATTTTTGCTGCAGCCACTACTGGCATATTTATATAGAAGAAGTGTAATCAGGAAGCAATTGATAGTTCTGATTTGCATTTGTAATTCTGCTTTGAGTGCATACTTTATGCACATCAAGCTTTCTTGAATAAATCTTCTTACTTATCATAAAAAAAAAAAGTGTAATCAGGAAATATGAGGAAAACAAGGAACTGGGAAGAGCTCCAACGAATACCATGCAATTTAGGTTCTCATTTCCAAACGGAAAAGCTTAGATTTTATGTACTTGGATAGGGCTGCTGGAGTAGAAATTCATATTCAAATCAGGTGTTTTTTTTTTTCACTGGAAGATCAAAAATAAATCACACTTTAAAATTCATAAACCATAGATAATATGTGAATCAGACATTGATGAAAAACAAATATCATAACATCCCTGTGCATTGAAAAATATTAATTACATTTATTTTGTGTAACATATTCTTTGGGAAGTAGCATTTAATAAGTATGATGTGTCTCTACATGTCTATGTGGAGAGAGAGAGTTTACAGTGAATTTAGGAAGCCGTATTTTATACACATCCACAAGTTCCATCATTAGATCATATAAGTTTGAAAAGGCACTATCCAACACCATTCCAGCTATAGAAGGGTCTTCTGCTCCATAAAGAAGGCTGCATTACATCATAAAAAGCCTGGTAGTTAATTATGTCAGGAGTTTTATATATATATATAAGTAAAAATATTAAATTATGTCAGGAGTTTATGGAAAACTTATTTACAACTACAGCATTTAGTATCTCATGGCTCCTCCAAAAAAAAGAAAAACACAACGCATCTCAGACCATCCAGCTCATAAGCAGAAAACCTTAAAGATCTACAAGAAGCTAACTCATAATAAGTCAAGAAAAGACAAGTACCTAGTGACAGCACCCATAGATCGTCCCCAAAGACCTATCCGTGATATATTTTTGTTGCTTCTTAAATATGACACCACAACCTTGAGGTCATCTCTCTGACACACAAAACAAATTTATAATCTTCATATACAGGAACTCAAGTAATAAATAATCATAAAAAGGAAACATACCTCATGCCAACCAAGGCTGACATAGTCACCATCAGATAAGCCGGAACCAGAAAAATCAAGAGTAAAAACAGTTATATATGAAGGAAGAAGAATTACGGCAGCCTCATTTGCATCTGCCCTACATCCACTGCATCATAGCCCACAGCAAAATCAGTAAATTTTGACCTCTTAGCATGTGAAGCACTCTTCAGTTATAAAAAAATTCTTCCAGATACTGAACGTGCAATATTAAAATGAATATCCCACAAAACATTTAACCAGAACTGAAGTAGAACTTTATTTCCCTGCAACAGAATTGTCCCAGCTAACCTGTTTCCATGGCAGTATATAACACAAGGAAGAGGTGTGTCTTCAGGGAAGGGGGAAGGTAGATAATGACTACACAGCAACGTATGGCCCCTTGCATTCTTAAGCTGCAAATGTTGAGAAATAAATGATGTAGCAGGGTCAGAACCCATAATAAAATGGACAGTGGTTGTTGCAAGTCAGTGAAGAAAATTATAGACCGCAACTGTCTGGTAACAGATGTCCATACTTGCCTCCAAGTCTTCTCGTTTGTATGTTCTTCCAGCAAGAGTGAAGTCCCTTTCCCAAAGATACTGATCCGGGTTATACTCTGCCCTGTATATCCAGCACTAATTTTTGAATAAAAAGATGAAAACTTGAGCAGGAACAGCAATATTTAGCTAGCATAACATGATATCACAATAATAAACTTTATGTGAGAAAACTGAGAGGCAGCACCGAGGATGAGGAGGAAGTGGCAATTGTGATTTGAGGCAGAGCTCATTGGCAAGTGGGAGAGAATAAGGAGTGATAAATAATTTTATGTGTTAAAGAATAAGGAGTAAGCAATAAGCAGAGAGTAAAACAGTGTTTTAGTAAACTAAGTAAATATAAAAAAAGGAAAGCAGAAAGATATTACCTGGGAGGGCGAATGACAAAATTGATGAATTGATCAATCATGTTGATCCTAAACATAAACATAAACAACGTCTCTGTCCCTCTCCCTCTCCCTCTCCCTCTCCCTCATGAGAATATACAACTGTGAAAGGCGGAGTCTCTCTGAGAAGTGAGAATCTGAATTCTCAAAGCAAAACCAAATCTTCACCGAGGCTTCTGTTAATAGTCATTCAGATAGATACCCTCTTCATTTCCTAAAACTAAGTGTCCCTGAAGCAAAACTCCCACCAAATATCTCATAGCAAAGATTTGAGCTTTATTAAGAACCAAGAGCTTCAACTTCAACTTCAACTTGAGCTAGCTATATGAATATGAGAATGAGAGGAAGACTTTAAAAAGCATTGCCAGATCCAATGCTGGAAGGAAGCGCAGCTGGAAATTCAAGATACAATCTTTTTTTAAATTTATTTAGTTCCTAAATAAGTAAAATAAATGAGGAAACCCTAAACTCTAACTCTCTACCCGTGGTCCCAGCTATTATCCAAAAAAAAAAAAAGCCAACTTGATGGACATGGAGTCCCCTACCCTCCTTCACCATTTTCAGATCTCAAACCCAAGCTTACAATTTTATGTAACTATCTATCTAACAAGCCAAATTTTTCACAAAGAAAAAAGAAAATTACCTGAAACGAATGAATGAGGGGGCAAGAAAAAACAAAAGATGGGCTTTATTTCCCAGTCCGAGGCCGTGAGCAGTGAGCAGTGAGCTAAAAACAAAAAACAAAAGAGAAGCAACGTTGTTGGCAAAAGCTGTGAATATAATAAAATTGTAGTCTTTAACTAAGTGGGAAATGGAAGGACGGGTCGCGGAGGGCGGTGGTGCTGGAAGTAGAAGAGCTAAGACTAAGATGGACATCCACTTTCCTTTTCTTTCTTTCGTCTTTTCCCCGAACAACCATTATTACTATTACTCTACTACACCACACCACAACACAACAAAACTACGGGAAAAAAAATAGAACCAACTTTAATTTAATTGATTGCCTTTGCCTTTATGCTAACTCTCTGTTTTCTTTTTTTGATAAATAACACCTCCTTCCAAAACTATCAAATCTTCTTAAAAACTCATTTTAAATGGCTTACATCATATATTACTACAATTGGTGAGATGAAAAATCAAATTCACCATCTTCCTTGAGGGAAAAATGTGTGTATACACCCCTAATCCACACCACATGAAAATGTCTTGATATTGTGGATAACAATGTCCCAAAAATCGTGTATGGTGTTGAAATTATAAATGTGAATATCTAGAAATTACATACAAATAATCATAAGATGTAAATGTGTGTATCAATGATGTGCACAAATCACTACTCTTAAAAAACAAAAACAAAAAACGTGTTAGTGTATGGTTATGATGAAGGATCACACCATAACATAGTGCACTATATACAATGAGCCCCCCACCTTATAGATGATGTAGTTTACGTTATACTGTTTCTTTTTAGAAAAGTTATATCTTTTGGATATAACATCTATTTTCACCAATGGATATGTCTATTATTAAAAGGTCTTTTTAAAAAAAAAAAAAAAAAAAAAGTGTATTATTAAAAAGTGCACAAGTCTCTATAAAATAAGTGGATTCTCATTTGGTTAGGGACTCGTTAATTTCTCAAGAAACACATTATTTAAGGTCGATCACCATCGTAACGAAATTAGATATTATTAATGAAGCCACCATCATGTTGCTACGATTTTTCTAGGGCGCAAAGGATGTCTAGGCTCTAAAGTTAAGGAAGGTGGTGGTGATGATGTAAGTTTTTTATTTGTTTTGTTTTTGTTTCCCCATTTGGATGGTGTGACTTGGATTTTGAGTAGAATGTAACTCAATTAATTTAAACACATGACATTATATTATTGAGTGGATGACCACGAGATACTGCTGATGTGGTCCTGCCAGTGTATTGAATAATTTCTCAAAGTGATTTAACTGACCTAATATCATACATGAATAATGATTCTTATTTTTGTGCGTGTGTATATTATGCTTCCATTAGACTCTTTTGAAGGACCGAAAGTATACTTGCTTTGCACCATCGACATTCTGTGATGTTTGAAAAATTTTAGCTGAGTTTTACCAAAACATATCTTGTTTGAAAATCATTTAAAAGCTAGACCGCAACTAGAAATTAAGAGAGAACTACTTCCCTCGTGAAACTCAAACATAGTAAGCCTCAAATGACCACATTTGTGTACGTGTGAGAGAGAGAGAGAGGGAGACTATTAGCCAAATAATGTGATACCATTAATTAATTGAATCGTCAGAAATAAAAATAAAAATAAAATTAATTGAATGGGAGTAGAACAAATGTGACACACAAGATCAGTCTTCATCAGAGTAATTATTCTCAACTTGAAATGACATCTTATCCTGCTTATCCTGGATTTTATCCAGAAAAATATACATGAAACCTGGAGCCCCAATTAGAAAACAAAAGTATCATCTTTGGAGACATGTTAAAAATGAATACAAGCTAATTCAAATGACGTTGTATCATGATAAAGAAAATGAAAAATAGCGTTTTAGCTTCCTAAGGTGTTCTTTATGGCACACTGCTAGCATGCTATCAAGGTCGGAAAGAAGATGACTTCTCTATCGAAACATTACACAGGCATATAGCTTCTCATTGAAGTATGGTTGTTTATTAGGGCTTAACATTCAATAAAACATTGAGCTGGTCTTATACACAGTGAATGCATTCAAGTTCTGATCTAAACATTTAGCTCGATCATAGTATACACTGAATTAAGAGAGATCCTACTAACTGAAAGAATTGCATGTAACTATAGCATGGTAAACAGTGGAGTGGAATAGTTTGACAATAATTTAGCTTAGTTCTTCAATTAGCAGCCCTGTCATTGCTTTGTAGAGAGGCCGCAAAACATCATCCCCTGCCAGCATATAAAAAGAGTTCCATCTCTTTGGTGTTGGCCTTGCAAGGTCATGACCAAGATCTCAAATTTATAACAGCAAACTATGCATGCAAAAGTAGATCATCTTTAATGACTGACCATCAGTTTCCAACATTCTGAACTTTGCAGAATGCTTCTAAGAATCAGAAGATGGTAAGCTTCCAACTAACTTTTATCAAAACCTTCTTCGATGACTTGGAAAAGGGGAAAGGGGATAAGAATCATAAGATGATTTACAGAAGAATAAAACCAACAACAGCTTATATATATATAATACAAATTTTATTAAAAATAAAAAAGAAAAAAATAAAAAAATAAAGGCAAAGCCCAATTACACGGGGTGTATACAAGAGCAGCACCAAGGAACCAACATCTAAAGTTAACAGCTAGTTAAATTTTTTATTTTTTATTTTGTTGGGTGGGGGGTGGATATTGGGGTATGGTGTTGTCACTAGTTTTCAAACCTTCACAAAGTTCTACAGGCTGCTACTTGGTTTCACTACTCCCTGAAGCTTCCACCCACCAAGTCCTGCCAAAGCAAATGCCTGTGTAAAACAAACATGGTTACAGAAAGATTGAGGAATGTGGGAAAGGAAATGTTTTGGTATATCCCACATTACGGCCAAAGAAAATCCAATCACATTGAATCTATAATTTTTATTAACTCAAAGAGAAACCCCATTTATTTAGAGACATCTGATTAAACCAGTTTAGGAAAAAAAGATAGATGAAATGTTGTGTTTTTTGAGACATCAAATTGGGGAAAAAGCAAAAAATAAATAAATTCATGAAGCCTGCAACATAGAGATGTAGATTTCTATCTTAGGGACAACTGACATCAATCTGTTCATAAGAACCGAGCCATTTCACCCATTTCTTATTGGCACTGCTAATGTCTAGGATGAAACTTTGCTATTTTGCTTTTCTCCTTCAGAGTGGACAATTGATTTCTATATTAATTCAAAAAAAGAATTTAATTTCTATATATCTCCTGATAATAATAATATGATATTAATTCAGTTTTCAGTGGAATAACTAACTCATTCTATGTCATTGCATACAAACTCCTTCCTGAACCTATAACACAGAAAATGATACCAACACAACATAACTTTCTAAAAAATATAATCATTTAAGAAAAGAAGCCAAACCTCTTCCCAAGATTTCCCAGTAGCTTCGAGCAAAGCAGCATTGCATGTCTTCAATTCTACAGAGGTACCTGTGAACATTGAGGCCGCCTCCTCCCATCCTCTATTATGTCCCATACACCTATTTAATTACTGAATAATCAAACATCAATTATAACTGAGAGCTCTGAGGAACTCATAATAAAAGAGACCTCAGTATAGCTTTTGGCATATACAAAATCGAATATACTCACTAGTGAATATAAATGTTACAGAAATGACAATGAAATGATTCTAATTTGTAAAAATGGTGTGAAAAAAATAAGAAATGATTCCATTTGAGTGGGATAATAAATAAAATATATAAAAAAATGTGATGAATAAGAAGGTAATTAGAGTGAGCAGAACTCACATTACCGTAAGTATCTCATCCTTTGTATATTTAGAGATAATTCGCTGAAGATGCTCAGCAGTCTGCCCATCCATTGCAGCAATGGAATAAAAGCTTGAAATAAAACGCACCTCAGCTTCAAAAAAGCCTCGGATTTGTTGTTGCATTATCTTAAGTGTCTCCCTAGTTCGCACTGCATCGCTGGCACACACAAATTCATATGAATGTTAGAGAGAAGCAATAAGTGAGGAAATAAAAAAAATAAATATAATCCTAATTCCTAAGTCCTAACTAACCTAGACAGAATGAGTTGAGGGATCCAACCCAATTGTTGGAGCTTGTGAGAAACTCTGACAGCATCAGCTTCTCCAGCTTTACTCAGAGGGCGGTCATGATCTATGAAGAAAAAGAAAAGAAGGACAATCACAAACAAACATGTCCTGGTTTTCCAACATATGTAGTAGAGAGTAGAGAGTAGAGAGTGAGTACCTCGGAGTGAAGGGTCTTCCCAGGAACTCATGGCATGACGAAGCAGAATGAGGCGACGAGCAACTGATTCCGATTCCGACGGAGCTTGGGCTTCCACTGTCTCGATTATTGGAGATGATCGAGGGAGCAAATGGATAGGGTTTATTGTTCTTCTGCCACGGATTGAGCTCTTATACTTGGATTGAGCTCTGGAAATGGGTTCTAGTAGTGTTAAACTTACACTTACACTTATACTTACATTACACACTGTTGTTGCAGCATTCATACTGCTTTTCCTATTTGGATTTGGAGACACAACAAACAAAGCTTTTAGAGTTTAGAGTTTAGATTTTGGAGAGACTTGAACCATACAACACATTCCTCCGGAGTTTAAAATCCAACTTCACTTCACACTTTTAATCCTTCCTTCTCTTTTACTCGCACGTGCCCTCGGACAATATAATCCCCCTTCATACGCTTTTAAAAATTATATACATCCGACAGAAAAGTCAAAGAGTCCTACTAATACTCATAACAAAAATCTTTTTACTTCCTAATCCCTCTAATATCACTTGGGGGATTTTCATTTTTAGCTCAAAATGTGGTGAGCTTCTATCCTTTCTTTTTAGATTAAATGCTGAAAGGTTAAAAAATTCCTAGAAAGTGATGGGGTTAAAAAATAAAAGTAAGTGTGTACCATTTGTACATGTGTTCACTACTAAATTTGCTGTTTAATATTTCCTTATGCTTCACATACTTCTTGGCTTCTCCTAAGGCTTCGTTTGGGAGTTTAGAAGGGAATGTAATGGAATGAAATGAATAAATTATAAAGGAATGGAATGGAATTGAATTAATTTAATGAATGAAATGGAATAGAATGGAATGAAACTAAATAATCTTGTTTGGATGTTTTAAAATAGATGAATGGAATGGAATAGAATGTAAGTAACCTTGTTTGAGAGTAATATCAGAAGGAATGGAAAGAAATCATTTTATAGCAACATTACTATAATACCCTTTATTTTTATAAAATGTAGGATTAATTTATAGAATAATACTATAGAATTATCACATCATATATGACACATTGTGATGTCACAATAATATTATAGAAATACCATGTGAGCTTGTTTCTATTTTTCCGACCCTTGTTAATAGAGAAAGAAATCAATCTAGGACAACAGGTGGTATAAAATCTACTTAATTATAAACGAGCACAAAATCCAAGTAATATAAACTAAAATATAATCCCAATAAATGGAAATTCGAAATTCATTGTCAACAAAATAACCTTTTAAAAGAAAATTGTAATTGTTAAAGGACCATGCATGGTAAACAAAATACCTCCAATAAGTAATTGTCAAAACAAAACATCATAACAAAATAACGCAAATCTAAAGTTTGCCATGAAATCCCACACTTCTTAATTCTTGGACTTGGACATCATCTTCAATAGGAGGTCTTTACGGCCAAACACTGGGCAACCAAAGAACATATCCTTATATTTCGCATTATTCATCAGAAATATGTAGGCATCGGTCACCAAAGTTGGCTCAAGGTCCAATACCTCCAAAGCTGCATAGATTCCTGCCCCAGATATTTTCATAAAGCATTTTTCCATAATCTCAGTTGCCTTATCCATTGCATTGGATATATTATCAAAGGAACGAGAAATTGCATTATCACGTTCACCATCTTCTGACATTTTTTTTTTTTTTTTTTGCTTTTAGAAGAGAATGCCTCTTGTGACGGCACTTGAGAACGTACAACATTAATTTCAGGTGACCTCATTTGATCACATTCTTCAACTTTAAAGTTCTCCAAAGAAACTTCATTTTGGGATACCATCAAGTCAATGCCATCAATAGTGGTCAACGTAGCATACCTAGCACGTTTCTCCTTTGCAGTTTCAGCATAATCACCTGTTGCTCTATCTTTGGCCCAAAGATTTGCCATCTTAAAGTAGTTAAGAATATGTGTTGCCAACCACTTCTTGGCAACAGGTTTAGACTAGTCCAAATCAAAGAAAACAAAAAACAAAAATAATTATGAATTATGTAGCATGTTAAAATAATTTCAGTTTGTGTGTCAACAGAATAAGTAGGCTCTGTAGTGCTTCCTATGATAGGAAATCTCTTTTTTAATACACCAAATGCTCTTTCAATAGCATTGCACAATGATGCATGTCGCAAGTTGAACAATTCCTTAGCATTTTGTGGGGGACGAGTGGAGTATTCTTTTAAATGGTAACACACTCCTCTATAAGGTGCGATCAAACGACCTCTATTCATATAACCCGCATCTACGAGGTAATATTTACCTATTAAACAATAAAAATTGTTAATAATATATTTTTGGTTTTTAAATTATATATATAAACAATATATATAGGATTTATTTGAATTAAAATTACCTTGTGGGATTTTCAAATTATCATTCCTAGTTAAAGCATTCTTTATTATTCTCGAATCTAAAGCAGTCCCTTCCCAACCTGGTAAAATGTATGTGAATTTCAAGTCAAACAAGCATGCAGCCAAGACATTTTGTGTCGGATAACCCTTCCTGCCCCGATATCTTGGTGCATCCTCGTTACTAACTTTCACACGAACGTGTGTTCCATCAAGTGCCCCAATACAATCCTGGTAGTAAAATATATCTCAAAAAATTATTTGTGTGTTCACTAGATAACTATCAAATGTAAAATATAGACATGATATATTTACCTTAAAATATGGGTAGAACTTACTACTGTGTAGTATTTCAGTTGGCATTTGGGATCCATCAGGTTGTAGAAGAAATTGATCTTCTAATTTAATTACTAATTTTAACACTCTATGAAAATGATGGCTAACTGTCTCACCAGAATGGCGGAAAAAAAAAAAAAGGAAATTGTACGATTCTTCATATTATGGGATATAATGTGAAGAAATTTTGCAACTTGTTCTTCAACTAAAGCTCGTTGTGTGTCTAGAAGACCACCATCCCTTCGTAAAATGTCACAAAAACCTTTGAATGCTTGTGGACGCATGCGTACTTTATCATAACATTTGTCACTCATTCAAAGGTAATTCATTAATTCATCACATACTCTTTCTCTTTCTATGGTTGATTGTATAGGAGGATGGTGAACACGACTTCTAAGTTGTTGCCTTTGTTTCGTAATATAGTATATATAACGACTGGAAGCATAAACTACGGCTAATCGTCGCTTATATCATTCAACAAAATTTGAATATATTTATAAAAAAATAGTTACAGAGATGAGAACAAAAGGGCTATAGGTTATATATATATACACAGCTATTGATTAGAGCTAACAGGCAATACAAAATGTGAATAAAAAAAAGTTAATATTACCCTACAATCTGATGCCAATGTTGTATCCTGATGATTGCATTTTGGAACCATTAAAATAATATGTAACAATTCATATGACTTGGTGTAAATTGTTATATGATTGAATTATTTTATGATTTTTAAACTGCGGATGCAACAAGAACAAATATCCGTACACTGGAAAACTTCCCAATATTGGCATAGGATAGGATGATAGGTCTACTCTAGAAATATTGGCCTCCAATCCATGGCCATTACCAGTATTTTGCCCCCAAAAATCTAAAATGCGTTTTTCATAGTTTATTACGTGAATGCTGCCCAATGTATTATACAGCCTATAAGTTACAAAACATAACATAGTATGATGCCAATGTATTATATTTCATCCGAAGTCAATATGATGCCAACGTATTATATTTAATCTCGAAGAAAAAACTTACAGGTTTGAAGAGAGAAGCAGTAACACAAAGAAATTGGTAGCAACAGCTGGTTGAAGGTGCAGCTGGTTTATGATAAAAGAAATAAACATGAACTGAAGAAAATAAAATGTCAAATCTATAAGAGTAATTTTGGATTTAACAAAAATACTAAGGACATTTTGGAACTTTTGGTGAAAAATTCATTAAACCTAAATCCATTCTCTCCTATTCCTCCCAATTTTGGGGGGAATGAAAATTTGGAGTTTAAAGGGAATAGGGAGGAATGAGTGTTCTATTCCATTCCCTTCACTTAAACTCCTAAACAAGGGAATGAACTTTCCATTTCCTTCCATTCCCTTCTACTTAAACTTCCAAATAAAGGAAATAAGAGAATATTCTTAAATATATATATATATATATATATATTTTTTTTTTATTTTTTTTTTTCATTCTATTCCATTCCATTCCTTTCCCCCCTTCCAAACGGAGTGTAATGGGGATGCTTGTAAAAGAAATACACCCTCTAGTCTTCTCTGTGGGGTTTCTCTTCTTCGGCTTGCTTATCTTCATTACAGTCTTTCTCCAAATTCTCTACAATTTGCTTAAGAATGCTTTCCTCTTCTTCTTCAAGTTGGTGCATACATTGTTCAAGGGCAGCTACCAATTCTGGATTGAAGATGTAGTCCTCGCTGCATTCATCTATATTCACAGGAATTGGCAAAGAATAGCTACCAACTTTTGGGGTGACATAAGATCCAGGAGAGTATACTTGACCCCCAGCATGAATCCATTCCCTTAGACTTGAAATTGTTGGGAATTCAATTGTTGGGGGGATTCTCAATGATTCTAACCCCTCAGCAATGGCCTTTCTTTTAAATCCTTTCTCAATGATGTTTCCTTCTTGAGCTCGAATCTCAAGTACTGTATGTGATTCCTTGGTTGAGCTGGTGCTAGAAGGACTTGGCATCACTTGTTGGTTTTCTTCACCTGAACTTGAGCTGTTGCAATTAGGACTTGGCATTACCTCCTTGGCTCCTGTTTCTTTAAACATAGTGTTCTCATATACCAAACTTTTACCATGTAAGAATGATTGTTTTGTTTCTTGTAAACCAGTCTCTTTATCCTCAGCATGATGAGATATATTTGATGAAGACTTGGAACCAAGGGGAAAGGCCTTCATTCCTGAACCGTAATCCTTGCCATCAAGCCCTCTTTGCTGCGCACTAGAGGATATATTTTCTAACATGGAGTCATTTTCTTCCACTGTGTGGAAACTCCTATTGTGTATCATACACTTGTGACTCCAATCAGACTTATCTTCTCTAATCCCGTCAGAAATCTCAAGAGCAAGGGAGGAGTACTCATGCTCTAGAAACCAATGACAACTTTTAGACTGCCCACTCCTAGTGAGATGAACATCAATGGATCCCACTGGTTCTGGTGCTGGTTGTGCTTGTTTTACCACTCCTTGGTCTAGACTTGCCATCAACTTCGATGTGTTAATAGTCTCAGAATTAACAGGTTCAATAGCTGGCTCAGGGCATCTGTTTGAACTGAAATCCCAAGACTGGAGTCTGTTGATTACCATGTTAGCAGTGCAAACAAGAGCAAAGCTATGGTCAATGCCACTATCAGACATGATTACTTTGTCCAGTGCAGGAATGTCATTGGCTGTCCTGTCCAAGCTCTGATTTTGCACCCCATGAAAACTGATTGATCTGGACATGAATTTCGAAGAAATGCATCCCATTTTAGAAGGTTGAACCCTGGAAAGAGCTGGCATCAGAAAAATGGAGAAAAAGAGGATTCAGTGATCAGGCATTCTTTTTTCTGCTAAACCATAAACTTTCATTAATCAAGGATAAGAAAGAGTGTCAAGCCTCCAATCTTCCAAAATAGGTCTAGGAAGGGAGGTGTTAGAACAGCAAAACAAAGGAAATGAGGTGGAGAGAACATGTTTAGCCATGGCGTGGGCAACCTCATTATGCTCCCTTCTCACTCAAACGAAATTACAAGACAAAAATAAACTTCTAAAAACCAAGATGTTACTCCCTGATTGTCATGGGCAACCACTGCTAAGGCAGGGTTTTGAAGATTTATAAAATAAATACATGGAATATAGACTTTCTGTTTAATGATGGGGGAACTAAATCTTTTAGTGTCTACTCTATGGAGTTGCACAATGGAAGGTTAAGATGATTGAAGCTATTACTATAAATCCTAAGGCGCAGAAAAATTGATGCCAAACCAACTGCAAACGAGATCCCAAACCACCTTGCATTTGAAAAAAGGGAACGGAGAAATGTTCATAATGGTGGATGATTGCACATAAAACATCAATTAAAAGAGAATAATCGATAAATTCAAAAGTTTTAAGCTATGTAATGGGAATCAAAGATGACCATACACTAATGATACTACATAAAAAGAAACTAAAGAAATTCAGAAACAGAACAATAAAAAAGCTTCAAGATTTAAGAGAGACCGTTGTCCACTTGTCCTTGACTCCCAACAGTATTGTTTTTCTTCTGTTTGATTTAAAGTGGCAGTGTATTCCATGAGACAAATGGAGGCTACGCCAAATAGTTAATTTATTAGAGTTTGAACTTTTCTTCTGTTTGTGAATTGAGTGGGAGACGCATACACCAAGAAGAGTTTAAAAAGAGGTTTGGTTAGTAGCATCTTTGAATCAAAGGATTGTACATTCTCTGCCAAAATAAATATAATAGTACTATTTCCGTTACTTAATGCTCGCTACATTGCTCGATGCTGCTGGAAACAACCTTCACCTATGACCAACCCGGATTTTAAGGATTATAAATTAAACATTTTCTCAGAACCTAAATTGTCTAGAATATATGGACTATAAGCAAAAAGTATAAAAATTTTCAAAACAAGTTTTTGTTCGCTTCCCAAGTGCATCAACACACTTATTAGCTTCAAGGAAGACATGCTTTACTCGGGTTTGATAAAATCTTCCTAACAACATCCTACTCCTACAGTCATTAAAAAAAAAATGGGTAAAACTTAGGTACAGTTCTTTAGGTTAGGTACATTAGGTTTCTCAATTGAATTCAAACACATGGTTGCATTAACCAATGAAATACAAACAATGTTATCTTTTCCAAGAATATTTAAATTCAATGTATTTGAATTCAACTAGAAACTTAATATACTTGAATTAAAGAACTGTACCTAAGTTTTACCAAAAAAAAAATAATAATACTCACGATGAAGTTAGATGATAGGAACTTCCATGCAATACATGGCTCAGGCTCAGGTTTTTGGGCTTTTACTTCACGGCTTGACCCCCCATGTTGGCTGGAGTCAACAGTGTCTCTAAAACAACCTTTCAACACCTTTCATACAAGAAGAGATCAACCGCGAACCATACAAACTTGAAAAGGAAATGTGAATAGTGGATGAATAATCACTTTACCAGGTTTTATTGAATCATATTACAGGAAAAATTCATAATTCACACGCATACAAGGCACACATGTCTGTGTCTATTTGAGTGTTTTTGATTGTTCTGAAGGCTAACTATGAGAATCATGTAGAGTTAAGGAAAATATTCTGCATCAACATAAGTCAGCTTGACATTCAATAGCTTGTCATTACAACATAGTTCAAAGTTGGTACATGAAAGATACCCTATATGTTGGGCGAAGTTGGGGAAGCACACTTTTATGGGCTGGAGTTATCAGGATAGGCAATAAACAACTGCCTCACCGCCGAAAAGCATTGCCTTCACGTGCTTCGGACCTGCCCTGCAAATAATGTGTTCGGCGACGGACACTCTCCTCAATTGTTGAGCTTCCACCTTTCTCAGCACCATAGACACTTTTCTGAGTAGCATCCAAGAAATTCCTGCCACGAGACATGCCATTCTGGGTAACTTCTCGCGTATCCTCCTCCTCAGCCCTCCGCAAACGTTTCCATCTTTGCTCTTCATGCAACTCAGCATCCACTTGCATTTCCCGCAGCCTAGCAGCCCGCTCTTCTTCTGAAAGTTTAGGAGCACCATTGCGGTGCTTAGAGTGTGACACCTGCCCATAGTAAGTGCTTGCTTCACGAAACTTTCTTCTTTCCCTATCCTTTTCTGCAACATCATGATTTGCCCGACCTTCTGATGAAAATTTGTCCTGCTCTGACTTTCTATGATTTCCCTTAACACCATCTTGACCATCATTTTTTGCAGTATTTAGGCCTGACCGGCCCATGGGTTGTTCTTTGTACTTCAAGCCCTTGTAGCGATTCTTATTACTTTGGCTTTCCATTTTACTAGATTCATCTTCTGAACTAGATTGCACATCATAGTTTGAGCTC
The DNA here is from genome assembly GCA_907173295.1 of Fagus sylvatica. Classification (NCBI taxonomy): domain Eukaryota; kingdom Viridiplantae; phylum Streptophyta; class Magnoliopsida; order Fagales; family Fagaceae; genus Fagus; species Fagus sylvatica. The sequence goes on from OU015767.1 coordinate 40,862,875, forward strand.
CTGTGTTTATGAGCCTTCCTTTTTCCCCCATCAGCAGTGACCTTCTCTGAATCCGATTGTTGTCTGGATGATGAATGCTTTTGATACTTTGAACTGCTATGATGGTGTTTCTTCCGGGATTCCTTTTTATCATGATCTTTCTTCTTGGGTGCCTTTTCTTCAACCTAATAAATAAAAATAATCAATTAATTAAGCACAGAGGCATGATAAGCAGCAACTTTAATTTAGAAATGGTGTCAATGAAATGGTAAACTCAACCATAACTTTTTATTATCTCATTTTTTTTTAAAGAAATTTAAACATTGCAACTCATACATTTTCCAATGGATAAATTTCACCATAATTTCAGTTGATTTTATTTTATTTTTTATTTGGGCATGTCATAATTTAAGCTATAAACAAAAGCAGGAACTCCATAAAGTGATAATTCATTGACCAAATATTTATGAAATTACCCTTGAATCTAGAAACGAAATATAATACTAATAACCTGATTAAACTTGGGCTTTACTTTAAACTTAAGCTTCCAAAGATGATATTTTTTTCTAACCACACAATGGTTCACATTGAGATTGTGGAGGAGGTTTTAGAGAAGCAGAAAAAAGAATGGACTTCTTGTGGATGCTAAAGGAGGTTTTAGAGGAGTGAGGCATGTGCTGCTCAGCCTACTTTTTTAAAAAAGCCACAAACTGAAGAACGAAATCCATATTTGTTGGAGCACGAGTATGGCGAATCTCCCCACAAGGAAAGTTTTCCGTATTCTGTCATAAGCAAAATATAAATAGGAGTGATGCGGACAGAGATGTTAAACTAGATGTTAGTGTTTTATATGGGGAGAACAATCTGGAGGTGTTCTTCGATGGTTTGCATAGTTTGTAAAGCTTTTTTTTTTAAATAGTTTGGAAAGCTTTTTTTAGATGGTATAGCTTAAGCGAAAAGCAAAAACTCTATTTCACGGAGGCCAAAGTGAAAGGGACAAGGACAATTTGGTGTGAAAAATATCAACACACTCATTATGTAGCCATTTGATGTTGGGAGGACATGAGAATTGCTGCTGACTTGTCCTTTTTTACTAGTTATTTTTTAGATTAAAAACAAAAGAAGAAGAACATACAGATTTGCGAATGATGGCCATCTGGACAGGGTTGTTCTTGATGCGGGCAAGGGCTTGTTGCTCACGCTGGCGAATCATAAGCAAAGGATCAGAATGGAGTTTCCTCCAAGCGTCATTGGCGGAGTGAGGCTTGTCTACTTCGAATAAAGCTCCAGGCACAGCCGCTGATGATGGCGGAGCCTCAAGGGCCTTGGCAGTGTCGGTGGAGGATTTGGCTTCAAGGGCCTTGAATCCCCCTCCATCGGAATTGCTACCCTTCCCTACAGCTAATCCCGAATCATAGAGGAAATCCAATCTCTCCTGCTTACTGCGGGATGATTTAATTAAATTAAGATCAGAAAACTCAAACCCTAGCACTTTGTATGAATTGAATTGAATTGAACAGCAGGCTGAGGGAGTGAGTGAGGGATATATAAAAAATTGAAGAAATGAAAGAGAAAGACTTACGGGACGAGGCCGGCCTGCTCCTGAAGAAGACGAAACTCGTGGCGCTCCCTCTCCTCCTGAATCTGTTTGCGAAGCTCCTCCAACTTCTTCTCTTCTGCCTCATGCTTTTGCTCCGCCTTCCACACGTTCTCTATGTTCCTTAGGCTCCCCGTGTGCCATCCCTTCTTGTTCAAGAATTTCAGTGCCATTCTTCTTCTTCTTCTTCTTCTTCTCCCTTCTCTGTGTATCCCTATTTCTCTTATTTATATCCGAACAGAGCTTGGCCTCTTCCACTTCTCAGTCTAGCCCAGTAAGTTAAAAGCCCAGCCCACCACTCCACCAATTGGGTCCTCTTATTAAATTTAATTTAATTGACCTCTTGGCTCTTGCACCGTTGCACGTACAAATACAATTCTTTTTTGTCAAGGCCTTTATCTATTCTATTAATGAAAAAAAGCCTTGGGAACCAATCAACAAACAAAACCAACAACTTGTTCTAATGATAGCAAATTGATTGCAGGGAATGAATACAAATTTTTAGCCAATATTGTTTTGGAGCAAATGTTGTCACAGCAAATCATGACAATTTTATCTCTTATGGTCAGGACATTCTTGCAATAGCTTACATAATGCATCACTCATTCATCCATATTAGTTGGAGAGGAGTTGTTCATTCGGTTGTTAACTGTTAAGGTTAGGCATGGCTCACTCCCTGCTACCTATTAACATTTACAATTTACATTGTCTGGTTGGTTGGTTTTTCTGCCTTTGCTCTTCTTCTTTTCTTGCACTTGTTATTCCAACCAAAAAAAATACAGAGAGAGAGAGAGAGAGAGCTTTCTGCTCACCAGAGAATCATGATGTAAAAACTATTGACTATAGTGATCTTACAAAAGTTTTATACGTACAAAAGAATTGCTGTATTGTATGCAAGAAATATTTACAACAAAATATGACTCCTCTCCAAGAGAAAGGAATAAAGACAGCGAGACTGACTCGGTTCTTATAAAGCCCGGCACATACACAACCAGATCCTTGACATACAAAATGATGCAGTACTACTCATTATTGACGAGATTGTCTTTATGAGAGCAATTTTTCAACTGGATTAGCTGGCCCCTTAAACTGAACTCTTCCACCTGAAAGTAGAGCAATCTTCATAAGGTCAAGGCACCATCTTTGGTTTATTTATTATTATATACTCTTTTTCGTCATTTCTAGGGTAAAAAACCAGAATTAATAGGACTTTTTTTTGAGTAAAAATAAAATAAAAAAATGTGCTAGGACAACTTCCAAGAAAATTAACTTAAGCATGCTGGCATTTCCACGAAGCAACTTCGTGACTAGGAGATAGTAGAGTACTAATAGAGTTGTGGTGAGGCAAACCTGCGATGTATATGTCTTAGACAACAGATCACCACATTCTCCGATAAGAGCTCTTTCTCCCCCAATTACTCTGGCTAGTTCCGAAATCAAATTCTCTGTTTCTTCTGCCTGAATTGACAAGCTTTTATCACTTGAAAGCCCAAGATAATCATAGCCGTATACAGTAGAGTCATAATTCTAGAGGGGGCAAAGTTTATACACATAAACACACACATATATTATATATTACACAATAAATTCTAATCACCAATATAGGACCAAAAAGGATTAAATTTTTTATATTCAAATTTTCATGAAGAAGAACAAAATATCATTTTTTAACTCAACAATGATATTCTTTTTATTTGTTTTGAATCCTAATAGACATTGATAAAATAGCGAAAATTCTCTTTCTATTTTCTTAAGAAAGTTTGACACATAGAGGAGATAATAATTACTTAGTTATGATGTAAAAATATATCAACAAAAAATTCATACAAGGGAATTCACCAAGGAAAAAAGAAAGCAAAACCAGAAAAGGAATCAGATTATAAGGGAGGAGGGGGGAATTGTCTTTTCTTGGAGGGGCTGAGAGCAATTGTCCCCCTCGACACCTGGCTGGCTTTGGATGTATCGAATATAAATTTAACTATTCCACAGACATTTTATTCTCTTTTTTTCCCTAGATTAAAACAAGGTTTTTAAGTATGTTTAGACATATCAACTGTATTATGTGGAAAGCCATTTTATTCTGTGTGAAATTTATATAACCACAGCAAGCAGTAAGTAAAGTTGCTTGTTGGACTTTGATACACATAGTAACACTTATAATGGAGAAAGAGCTAGATTTCACTTTCAAATACTCCTAACTTCACATTGAAAGTTCTCTCAGATATTACTGTAACACCACCTTTCCTCCTCCCTACAACCCCCAGCACAATCCATGTGCTCTCTACAAAACGTGTCCTTTACATCTAATTAATTGAAATATTACCCTTATATTATATACTTTGCGCCCATATTACGATCAGTATTGCCTTGCCCATGAGTATCATCCTATAGCAGAACTTGTTGAACATAATGGATTTGGACTAAGTTGCATCTAGTGAAAATAGTAATATGGGACAGGCTCAAGAACAGGTTATAGTCTCTGTCATATATGAAGAAAATAAAAGATCTACTTGTTGATGGTAAAATAAAATGTCTTTCACTTATTTTACCTTTGGCATGAAGCTTTGAAGATGAAAAACCATGATTTCCATCACCTTTATTGCTGAGTTCAGTGCCTCTCCTACCTCTCTTATATCAGCCTGCAACATGCATATATGTCATGGTCAAAGAATCATTACTGTAAAGCACACAGTAACAAAGGAATAAACATTGGTTCAACTTTGGAAGTTATAAAATGGTCAAAAGAAGCAATAAATACCCTAACATTCACAATTGGAAGTTGAAGTGAGGCGTTCAGCAAAGCTTGAATTGCTTCTGATAAAGAAACTGAATATTCCTCTTCGACAACAGACCACTCCTCCAGATAGGGAATCTAAAATCAGGCCCACTAACATATGTAAGTTATCTTTTATAGGCAAATAACATTTTATTTAGATAGGGCTAAACTATGTAAGTTATGAACACCAATGTTCCATAGCAAATTAATATTTTCTTAAAGGGGTAAGACAAAAAGTAAAGAGTCATAACACCAACAAGTAATCAAGTCTCACAATAATTATTAATTCATAATTAGTAATTCACCCAATAAACATCAAGAAATTCTAAGGACCAGTTTCTTCTATTGCTATAGTCGAATCAAAATAATCATTGTAAATAAAGAATTCATTTTTGTTCCTAAATTCCACTTAGTAGTAGCATCCTGACAAACAAAAAGAAGTTTACTTATAAGCTTCCTAAACTATCACAATCCATTCTCTTTTTAAATATTTTTTTTGGACAAATAAGCACAAACTAGATTCCTCTAGTTTTTGAAATAGAAACAAGAAGCCCTTATATTTCATCAAATTTCTTATCACACCTTTGTCTCATGAAATTCAAACACCAGGGAGAATCTGTGGGATGCTAGCTTTAAGAGATAGTGGTGCATAAACTTATTATGAATAAATAAATATAGATGATGGCAGCTTCTTTGTACTCTTGTGAGGTGGCAAGTATTAGCTAAAGGCATAACAGATAATTACTATGAGTTCTTAAAGTTATTCAATGTCAGTATTAATGCATAGGCATACAAACTATCCGGTTTTTTTTTTATTTTTTTTATTATTTTATTAATTTCTTTGGTTTCTCCATGACCAATCTTAAACTTATTCCATTTCGTTGTCAACCAAAAGGATGGACAATAGGCAAAAAAAAAAAAAAAAAAAAAGATATTGGGATGAACAAATATTTGCTTGTACAATCCAAAAGATATTTGCTTCCTAGATATTTTCACCCCACTTAGATCAAACTTTAATCATTGAATTTATCATTAGGTCCAATTTTTTCAGGTAAAAAAAAAAATAAAACAGAATGAATAATAAATGGATGAGCATTAAAATGAAAATACTTGGATGAGTTATTTTGTCTAAAAAATAAACTGCATAAATGTAAAACTTTATCTTTAAAAAGTAAGGCATTAAAAATTTGTACATGAGCTAGCAGTGAAGATAACTGGGCATTTTGAGTTAAAACAAACAGACCCTAACTGAAAAGTATGTTAAACATGAAAACTCAGCAGAAACACTTGTCAATGCAATTTCATGAAATCGTTGGCTAAGATGGGCTGTCATTTGCAATGCTTATAAGCAATTGCACCTATAAAGAGAAGTTATTTAGTTTAAGTGAATGGTACCCAAAGCAAAAGGGGAACAGACTAATTTGTGAGATGAGGTTTAGAGAGAGACCTAAAATATAGCAGAAACACTTGTCAATGCAATATCATGAAAATGTTGGCTAAGATGGGTCGTTATTTGCAATTTTTATAAGCAATTTCACCTATGAAGAGAAGTCATATAGTTTAAGTGAATGGTACCCTAAGCAAAAGGATGTATATGCGAGATGAGGTTTAGAGAGAGATCTAAAATGTAGCATGAATTAACTAGTTTATGGTTTAGATAGGTTGAGCATGAAAACCTTTTGTTTTGTTTTATTTTTTTGTTGTTGGAAGCATAAAAGCATGAGTTGTAGGTGTTACTGTTTATTATAAACAACCACAAAAGTAATTATTACTCCATTAGTTCAAACACGAAAGTTTAGTATAAATGTATTTGTGTATATATTTCCCATTCATGGCAGGTTACAAACAACTTTGTTCCACTGAAATATAAGTTACATGAAATATGATTTATATGCCAGAAATGGGTTAGATGCATGAACCGGTACCAAGCCATGCCACTAAATATAGGTATAAAAGAACTCTATTTGATCAGTGAAATTGTTAGTCAAGCACAGACAAGATAAGATACTGCAGAACTTCATAGTTAATAGTAGCAGCCTTACTTGAGCTTCAAGAACTGTTGAAAGAGTCTTTGTTCTTTGCAAAAGCCCTAGTTTTATGCGTTTCCTCTTCACAGAATCAAATAACTCTGATATCTTGACCCCAAGGGAATGGAGTGTTCTCTACAAAGATAAGAATCAGTTTGTTTAATATTCACATGTTCATAGAAAAAAATCAATTCTGCCTAAAAAAAGAATAAGTTGGATTATATATATAGAGAGAGGGAAAGGTGAAAGGTAAATCATAATGTGATTAACATAAAATACAAAGAGCAAATACATTAGAGCAACACGCTTTCCAAAATAATGAGTGACAGATGACCACGACCTAGGAAATAAGTGTGAATATGAGTTCAGTGTGAGTAAAAGCCATTTAGACTGAATTCTAAAAAAAGAGTCAATGTGACCGCCATGTCGATGCACTAACCTATTTTTGTAAAAGAGACAATATATCTGATTTTTGTTCACATCAAAGAAAGAGTACATGCTTTTGACTGCATGTACATTAACAAATCCTCATTTGGTTTTGAATTTCTAGAGGAAATATTGACAAGAGAAACACGTGCAATGGGTTTAATAAAATTTGAGAGACATGGAAAGGAGGTCTATAACAAAAAAAAAAAATTATTCCTTAAACTTAATAGTAATAAAAACTTTATCCTATTTGTTCTTTTCATTTGGAAAGCAAGCAGCAACCTTATTTAAAAAAGTAAGACCGAGTTCTCCTTGTTCTTATGTACTCTAACATCTCCACCTATGTCTATGCTTAGTGTCATATATTTTACTTACAAGAATTAGATTAAAGAGAGAGAGTTGTAGTAAATTATAAAGATTGTCCAAGAGGTTAAATGTAAGAGTTATGATGAATCATACAGTAAGTTGGGGACGAATGATAGAGAAAAGAATAATTATAAATGAAGATCAAAGAGTGTTAGTAAAAGAAAAATGGATTAAAGAGAGCGATAGAAAAGTTATTTTGATAAAATTTCAATGGAAGTGGTATAACGGGGATAGAAACCGTAGGTTTGTTTGAAGAAATAAGAAGACCGAGATAGAAAACACATTGAGGAGAATGAAAATGGGAAAAGTCATGGGACCGAATGAAATCCGCATTAGAAGTGCTTGGGTGATATGGGTGTATGCTAGTTGACAAACCTTTTCATTAAGATCTTAAGTGTTAACAAAATGCCAAGTGAGTGGAGAGAAGTACTCTAATACCTATTTACAAAAATAAGGAAGATATTCAAAACTATAGAAATTACTATAGAATTAAATTTATGAGCCACACTATGAAACTTTGGGAGAGAGTGATTGAACGTAAGTTAAGATATGAAACATCAATATTGGGGATTGATTTGGTTTTATGCTAGGGCGATCTACTATTGAAGCTATTTTCTTCCTTAGGCGCCTGATGAAAAAATATAGAGAGGCCCGTAAAGATCTTCATATGGTTTTCATTTACCTACAGAAAACATATGATAGGGTCCTTAGAGAGATTACATGGTGGGATTTGGAAAAGAAAAGAGTTCATGTAAGGTATATTAAGTTGATGAAGGATATGTGTGATAGACCTATAACTAGTGTGAGAACAAGTGGAAGCATCACAAGTGAGTTTCCTATCATTATAGGTTTGCATCAAGGATCAACATTAAGTCCATTTCTCTTTGTACTAATGATGGATGAGCTCACTAAATTGATTCAATAGGAAGTCCCTTAGTGTATGTTTTTTGTAGACGATATAGAGATTTGGCAAGATCCTTTAGAATCTAATGACTTTTTGGTTAATTAACACTAAAATAGAGTATATGGAATGTAAGTTTAGCAAAGGTAGAAACAAAGATGAAAGAACTGTAAGACTTAAAGGTTAAGAGATACCAAAGAGTACGAGTTTTTGATATCTCGGATTAGTAATTCATAAAGATTGAGAGATTAAAGAGGATGTTAATCATGGTACTGAATGAAGTGGAGAAGCATACAAGAGTATTGTGTGATTGTAGAAATACCTATGCTCTATGGTACTGAATGTTGGGATGTTAAGAAGCAACATATTCATAAAATGAGTATATTTGAAATGAGAGTATTAAGAAAAATAAGCAGAAATATAAGGAAAGATAGGATTCAAAATGAGGAAACCCCAATTGATGAAAAGATGAGAATGAATCACTGGAGAATAAGACTAAGACTTGGTTGTTGTTGTTGTAGTTATCATGCACTCTAAGCATGCTCATTGCATAAATTCAATATAGCTGTTATGCACTCTAAGCGTGCTCATAGTATATACTCAATTTTGGGGAATGACAAGCCAAACTTACTGGGACAATTTGAAAATGGCATTTCCATTGTGATGAGCCTAGTATTCACTGCAACCTGGTAAGATACTCTAACAACTAACAGCACCATGTGGGATGTAGAAGTGTGCAAAATTGGACAGCACCACTAGTTAGAGTGATACTTTTATATGTATATCCACTCTATAATACTAGTTCACATAATGTAATATTCATCGACATGAAGCTAGCCTCATTTATCAATCTCTAGTTGTATCTTCCACATAAAAGGAATAAAAAAATCTAGTTAAACTTGCTTAAAAGTTAAAACAAGGAGAGAAGAAAAAGAAATAAATTAAGAAAATTGGGTAATGAACGTGACCAACCTGGCATTCTATTTGCTGTGCTTGCATGGAGGCCTCTGCTTTTGCATTGGCAAATCTCCACTGCAGATAACGGTTGTGAAGCAATCTGAGGGAATGTACATTTTCCTGGTGGGTGAAAACTTTTTTTCCCTTCCTGGTATTAGTATCAGTTCCCAACAACTTTGCACAAGGCGGGACTGGAGGCTTCACAGAGTTTGTGTATGGTTTGGGAAGAGAATAGTTTGGTGGCAAATTCAGAGAACGGGAGCAAGGGGAAGCAGAGAATTTGAAAGAATCACTGCTGGCGCTGCCTCCTCTAGTGAAATTTTTCTCAGCCAGCAATCTAGTTGGCAAAGTCATGTCTGCCTCTGCCTCTGCCTCTGCCTCGGGCATGGAAGAGCGGAAATCAGGAAGAGAGCGTGCCGTGGTGTTTGAGCGTAGATTGTGATTGGTGTCATCTGAAGAATTTAGGGGAAGGGAAGGTTGAGACATGCCGCTTGATTGCAACAGCTTGGCTGCAGCTGTGGCGCTCATGTTGGTGGACCGTCTGAATCTTGATGATGTTGTTGTTGTTGCAGTGACCGTAGTAGGTGTGTCAGGCCTCGAGGGCGTGGTAAAAGCGTTGTTGACAAATTTTCCAGAGCAGGTTTTCGAAAAAGGCTGTTCGGCTCTGCCTCCTCTGTTTTCTTTGGAAAGCTTCACTACAGAAGAACGCTGTTGTTTCCTGTGAGTCGTCGAGGAGGTCAGAGCTGCTCTACAATGAGATTCCAAAGGGAGTGAGGTCTCCGAGCTCTGAATCTGAATGTACTCAGTGCCAGTGGGCCTGTTCTCATCATCGGAACAGTACAAGGGCTCCATATCCAGATGCCGCCGACGCTGCCTATTCACAGAGTTTGAGCGCTGCTGCTCCTCCTTAGAAATGAGAGGAGACATGAACCTAGAGCTGACCTCCCTCACCCTCGGTCGCCGATGAGATGGTGGTGGAGGAGGAGGGGGAGGGGGAGGAAGAAGAGAAGAAACCTCCTCCGACTCCATCGTGGTTGTGGAGCTGTCTGTAACTTGGGCCTGATGTTGCTCTTGCATCAATTCTGTATGAGCAGATCGGATCGGCTCTGTGATTCTTTGCTTGGATCTATCTCCAATCCGAAGAAGATAGATTCAGATGGAAGGTAGAACTGAGTTGGCGTCTGATGTGTTTACCGGATTAGGGAAACGAGAGAGATTGGGATAAAGAGCGACAACCATATGGGGCTGTCCTCAAAAGGAACAAAAAAACTAGCCGTTGGCTGTGAGGATCAACTCGTAACGGTCCTATTTTTCAAAACAGAGGTATTATTATTATTGTTTAACCCACAAATGAAAAAATTTGGGTTCACTCTCACTAGTTATCAAAGGGTGTGATTTGGATATTCGGTCCATTGGTAATCCCCTTCCCAAAAAACTCTTCTTTATGAGAGTGTGAGTTCGATCCCTAGGATCTTCAAAATATACATATGTCAATTTTAATCTAAAAAATCTACTTTTACAACAACTAAAAAATTTGACTAACTATAACATACAAATATAAATCATAGTTCCTAATCTTAACTTGAATATTTAAGAAGAAAAAAATTATAACATACATAACTCATAGAATGAACCATAATTTACAATCTCAACCTGCACATATATATCATCCTTATACGAATATAACACAATCTTAACTCTCACATACCATTAGCATATAAATATAACATAACATCACATGCATATACTATTAGTATATAAGCATAACATACTAGAAGGTGTAATTGGTGAAGTGTGGTGTGGTTTTCTCTTGATTTATGCACCTAAACCTTATAGTGCGGTTTTCCTATTACACGCACCTGTACTGTATCTATTAAGATCGGTTTTAATGCGATGAAGTGCGATTCTTGCGGTTGTGTCGGTGAAGCTTACACACCCCTATATGATGCAATATGATGAGGTCAATCAAAATGATGAGGTCAATCAAAAGTAAAAAAACTTCGGTTTTACATTATAGTATAGACACTGGTGGATCTAGTGTCTGACCAGAGTGTGCACGTACCCACCCTGTAATTGAAAAAAAAATAAAAAATTTAATAAGTATATATAAATTCAAAAAATATGGATTTGTTAAAGTGTCCATTCTAATTTTTTTTTTTTTAATTCTCATTTTCGTTTTAGAAAAAAAATTAAGGGAGATAACTGTGCTCAGGGCCGGTTCTGGGGTAAACCCAGCCCCCTCCCACTGGGCAACCACAGAAAAAAAAAAATTCTCCTTGGTTGCTCTCTGCGACTATGCCTGCCCCTTTCTGTTCCGTTTGTTCTTCAATCTGCGTCACACAACAAGTTTCTTCTGCTTCTTATTTTCTTTCTCTCCCTCTTTCTCAGCTTATCTACTGCATTCTAGATTACAAATAAAGTAAAACAAGCTAAAACTTTGACATTGTTTTGTCCACCAACCAGCCCCAGTACTTGTATTAAAGACAAAAAAAATGGACTCAGTCTTTTCACTGATTTACTCAGCTTTTCTTTTCCTAGAGCCCCCCACCATCACGTACGTGTGCTTGCACTTGTATAATGGGTTAATAATTGATATTTTAGTTGTGCTTGCACTTGTATGGCTCTAATATAAATTACTTTAATGGTATATATAAATATATATATGGGTTTTTAGTTTTTACAATTAATTATGAGATATGTCGTGATGTGTTTGTATGATTGTATAAATGGGTCTTGCACGGTGTGATTTGTTTAAAAAATTTATCTGTACATCGACCATGTGCTTTTGTCTTTGGGGGCAGTCAGGTAAGCAATTATCTTGTGTTGCCGTGTTCTTGTGTTTATTTAATAATTTTTATCACTTTAACTTATTATTAATATTAATTTTGTTGTGGTTTGTATGACGGTAAGATATTTTATTTATTTATTTATTTGTTATTAACACTAGTGTATTTTTTAGTTAAAAAAAATATTAGACATATAATAATATTAAAACACTAACGTTACATTTTTTTTTAGATGTAATTCAAGCTAAAAGAGCAATGTTATCTTGATTTTGAATATATATATTTTTTTAATAAGTGGGCAACCAAAATCGGGGCAGGCTTAAGCAACCCAAACCTCGGAACCGGCCCTGACTATGCTGTTAAGCACTTTCTATTTTTCTCAGTGGTGTCTCGGTGAATGGTTCGAGTGGACCATGTGAAGTGGTCCTCGGACTGGTCAGTTTTTTTTTTTTTTTTATGAGAACTGGACTGGTCAGTTGCTTTGTGAATACCTTTTTTCTTTTTTGTTACTGTGTAGTATAGTGGAGTGTAGACCAGTGTAGGTTTTGTCGTTTGTGATTTGTGAATTGTATTTGTGGCATATGAAAAATTTTTAAAATATTGAATTTATAATTTATGATGGGTTAGTTTTTGGCCTTTTTTTGTATTATATGTATTAAGGTTTGAAATCAAAAGACAAAAGGTGCTCACCTTGAATGAAATTTCTGGATCCGCCCCTGAGTATAGATATGGATTAGACTAAAGTCCACTTTTGGCCCTCTAATGCTATCTCAGTTAATTTTTTACTATTATTTAATTTAGCTCAGCAATTTTTTTACCTAGTTTTTTTTTTTTTTTTTTTTTTTTGGAGAAACTTTTACCTAGTTATTATGAATCTAATTCTGTTAACTGTCACCTCATCTTAACAACATTCATCTGATACTAAATTCCCTCGCTCTCCATGTGACCCTTTGATTCTTCCTTCTTGTCCAAGCCCTCCATGATGTTCAAGTTACTTTGCGTGCTGCTTGTGTGACTTTGAGTCAGAAACTCATAACATAATATATGTTATCCAATCGCTTCAAAAACAACTTAAGGGTCACTTTGTATTAAAATTGTACTTCCAAGTTTTACTGCAAGCTAGATCTGTCTTATCCGGGAGACATTTTAACAATTAAAAGATCAACGTAAAAGTAATGGAAATTTGGAATGCAAGTGATCACATAATATTTAAATTTGCATATGTGCTAAAAGTTGTTGAATCCAATATTTACAAATCCATTTAATGGAACGGGCCAACAATGATTTCAACAATAGATGCCCAACTGTACTAGTACGACCATCCATGTTGCAGGTAAATGTCTCCCTCGTATGACCTTTATAATTGTACAGCAGTATTTTAGGAAGTAGAACCGTAGGAATGCACAAAGGTGATAATGATGCGTCCATTTTCCCAGTTCACCAACTCAGCTATCTCTTAGGATGCATTTTCATAAATTATCTACAATATAGCTCCCTTCACATCATATGCGCTTCTGAGCATAATTGTCAATGAGGCTCTTAGATACGGCCACGGAAACCCCCTCTTCTAGAACTAGGCATTGGCTCATCTGTTGAGCACAAAAAATAAAAAAAATATATAAATAAATAAAAATCAGAAAGCAAATTATAAAAGGCAAATATCTGAAAGAAAAGTCAGACTTTCCATCACATCACAGAGACATGGTCTCTTCATTTTGATATTCCAAACAAAACCTTTATAAAAATAAAAAAATAAACAATAAAAAATAAGTTCCAAAGAATACGAAGAGAAAGCAGCAAATAAATGTGTATGAAAGCCTAGTGACAAGAATTCTACAGGTGGTCATCCATATGGCTGATTGCTCACACTAACCCGTCAATTTGGGATCCAATTCGGGATTTTCCTTGGGAGGTATCGGGAAGGAATTGGATCAATGTAATCCAAAATGACAAAAAAGAGACCATTCGTTTCTTTCACCAATGACAAAACATGACTCCTCTTTTTGCACCCTTCTCTCAAATAAATGATAATAAAACCAGAGCGGTGAATTTTGAAATTGAAAGATGGTAAAGAGTATCAACTACTAACATTTTTGTTTTATTTTTTATTTTTTATGATGAGGAACCTCACCAAGGCATGGCATGGCCATTTGGACAAATTATAAAATGAGATTTCCACACCACAAAGCCATCTTTCAATCCCAAAATCAAATCATTGAACCAGTTAAGCACATCTCTATAGCAAATGTGATTGCACAACATAGTTTACTCTATGGTTCTTTCACAACTAGACTCTAAATACCATCCAAAGTCCACTTTCCAATACAACATTGCATAGGCTGAAAACAATAGCAGGTTTCTAGTAGCTTGTTGGCTTCAAGTGGATTCAGCAAGACCAACATGTCAGGGGTTGGAAAGGGAAACCAGAGGTCAAATTTTATTATGATTTTGCTTATTGAAACGGGACTATTTGAATCTGTATCACCATGATCAGTCTTCCATGAAAGCATACAATTGGTGCAGGTGTGATCAATGCAGACTACAGGGGTCGAATTGGGGTTATGCTGTTTAATACAACATATCATTGGTTTACTAATAGATACAACATTCTTCAGGTATTTTTTATTAGCATTAATCCCTTAAAAAACATTTCCAATGCATGTTGAGAAATGAAAGCAGTTCTCTGTACATATATAGATTTATAATTTCTAGGGCAGCAGACTGTTCAAACCATATAGGTTAACTGAGAGTTAAGTCAAGTCTTGTCTTACCATGCTCTTCTTCATCATCATCTCCATTATGACTTGTAAAGAATGGGGTGAGGTAGTTCCTATCTATTGCCGTGAATGATGCCGTGCTGAGAAGAGAATGAGAAAAAGGGGGGGAGGGGGGTTGTCATATTAGTTTCTTTACATAAGAATCAAAAGAAAAGCTTGGTCGTCTCATATTGGAAGGCATATTCACAGATATTACCTTTTATGGAACTCTTTAAGTTTCATCTTGATCTTGTTCCCTGATGATGCTTCCTCATTATATGAGGGAGCAATGTAGCCATTGTTCCCTTCAAAGCTCTTGGTGGGAGGTGGAGAACAAAAACAATAGAAATACAAGTAAGAATTTATGAAGTCACAAGTTCACCAATCATCATGCTAGTAGCAGGACAGCCATAATAACTAATTTGCATAATAAGGACTAGTATGACCTTAGCTAAACATCATTGTCAAAGCAGGACAGACGCATATGCAGTTAGAACAAGACAGAATGAGTTTCATAGATGTTCATCACATAAAAGAGGTGCAGTGGACACTTGTAAAGTTGTGATCAACCAAAAAAATACTCTCCCTACAGATCTAAAAGTACACAGAACTAATAACTTAGATCTAAAAGTACACAGAACTAGTAACCAAGTTATTCTATGCAAAACTTACTGTTCAGTGCACACTTGTAAAGTTGTAGTCAACCATATGAGTACTCTTCCTACAGATCTAAAAGTACACAGAGCTAGTAACTAAGTTATTCTCTGCAAAACTTACTTCACCTAAGGAGCCATCATGGCCATCACCTACAACTTGTAATGCTTCCAGCATGGTACCTGTTGAACCTCCAATCAACAACACCTGAAGAATCATTTAGAGCATTATAGGTAAATTATTAGAACAAGATGTCTCATATGCAACTCACAACATAATCTTATTTCAAATACATCCAATCCATAAACTGATGCAGCAAGAAAAGATGGGTTCAGGGCTGTTTTTAATTGTCATATTTGAGTTCTATCATATGGGATACTACATTGGATCGAGACAAGTCATATGAATTCTGTGTGGAACAGAAATATTAGAGAAAATGGAGCATAGATTATTGGGGTGGAAGTAGTTGTACCTGTCAAAAGGGTAAAGTTTGACGTTTCTAAAAAATACGGTTTTTAATTTACCTACTGATTACCTCCCTTTGTTCACAATTCCCATGTTTGTAGTTAATAGATTGGGGAGTTTACACTTCACAGAGGAATTTTCTGAGCAGAGACAGTGATGTGCTGAATTTAAATTCCATCTTGTGAATTGGAATACTGGGTGCTCTCCTATTCATAATGTAGGATTGGGAGTATCAGGGAATCTGTGGATCATTTGTTGTAGCATTGCAAAATATGAATTATGGAAATTTACTTTCTCTGTGTTTGGGGTACACTGGTTAATGCCTAAAATCATGTTTGAGGTCCTAAGTGGATGGAGGAATTGGTTTGGTAAACACTTCTTTGGTATTTGGAATTTCACCCCCTTATGCTTAATGTGCACAGTATAGAGAAAGAAGAACAATTGTACATTTGAGGATGTGGGAATTTTAGTTGCTCATTTAAAATTGCCTTTTGGAAGAACTTTCTTCGAATAGGCTTGTATAATGGGTTATATTGATTTTATCAACTCTCTTTCCTTTCGATTGTAATTCAATTTTTTGTAATTCTTTTGGACTATCCCATTAAGAAGGGGCTAGGTCCTTCTCATCAATAAAATTTATGACATATATATATATATATATATAAAGTAGTCTAGGGTTAAAAGAGTATTTAATTCGAGTCATTAGTTTAAAAGGCATAGAAGCTCTTATCTGCAGGGGCTTCACTGAAATTTAGGGCCTGGTTGGAAGGCTTCTCAAAGAACAATTTTCGGTTTTTAGAAGAAGTGTTTCGTTCGTGTTTCAATTCTCAATTTTCTGATAACTACAACTCAAAATTCATTTTTTTGAAAGAGGAAATTACAATTTAACCCCCTTGGTGTGCCCCTATCACAATTAAATCCACAACCTTCATTTGCTACAATTGACTCCTAAGGTTTGGAATAAAAATAAAATCACAAGGGTTCCGCCCAAAGACCCATTAACGACTTCATTTTAATCCAAATTTTAAGGGGTCAAAATGTAGCAATTGCAAAAGTTTGTGAAGCTAAATTGTCATAGGGCCAATCCATAAGGGGGTAAGTTCTAATTGAAAGTTGGTCCACAAGATGCAAAATTGATTAATTTGGCCAAAATCCCAACGATTTATTTTAATCCAAGCTTTAGGAAATCAAATGTAGTAATGGGCGTACCCAGCCGCTGAATGAAAAAAAGGAGACGAGGGTTCAAATGTAGCAATTGAAAATTTGTGTACTAAGTAGTGATAGACCAAACGACAAGAGGATAAATTTTAATTTTCCCTTTTTGAAAACTCCAAAATGGTGTTTTCAGCCAATCTGTGGTGGTTGTGAATTTGTGGCTGTTTGAAGGTGGTGAAGGGATGTTTATTTCAAGTCAATGAATACTGGAATGGGTTCTAGAGAAGACGAAGAAAAAAAAAAGATGCAGCCTAGATCAATGTTTTTTAGTCAAAGGGAGGTAAACTTTACTCTTATAAAGAGTATGTGTCTAGCCTTCCAACTTACTATCTTTCTTTGTTTCTTTTGCCAGTTGAAGTGGCAAATAAAATGGAAAAGTCCAACGTGAACTTCTTTGGAGTGGTTTAGGGGAGGAGCAGAAATTTCATTTGTTGAATTAGAATGTGATTTGTAAGCCTATTTCATTAGGTGACTTGGAAATCAAGAAGTTGGTGGTTTTCAACGAAGCAATATTGGGGAAGTGGCTTTGGAGGTATATGGGGGAGCAGGAATGACTATGGCAAAAGATTGTGGACTATAAATATGGAGACTCTTGGACCTTAAGCTTAAACTTTGAATGCGATTTTTTTTTTTTTTTTTATGGCCTCTCTTGCCCCTCCCCCTCCTCCTTTCCCTTCCCACCCTACCATCACAACATGGCCTTCTCCACCATATTCCACATTATATGCCTCTCCATACACCACTGATAGGGCATTCCCCGCCCCCTTTCTCCTACTCACACTTCCCATTACCATCAACCATTACCCACCCCCTACCCTAAGCCCAAAATGTCTTCATTGCACCTTTTCCCCAAACACATACCCCTACACCATCATCCCATCTCCCCTTTGTTCCAACCCAAACTGCCTCTCCCCAAACATTACACGTCCCGTCCACTGCTAAGGCATCCCGGAAGGCCCAAGATTCATTTGGGTTTCGCATCGATGCCAAGAGGTTTACCTTGAGTTTTGAAGGTGGCCGGGCCGATCCATACCATATTATGGAACGACGAGGCCGCTTCAGGGGTTCCCTTTGGGTTGGTTCATGTGGGTTTAAATGGCTAATGGAGGAGATGGGGGTTATGATGAAACCTGGTTCTCACCTGGAGGGTTTCTTTCGACTTTTTTTGTGACGGTTATCGGAGGCTGGAACTGAGTTGCCTAAAAAACAAAGGCGGTCGATTCATTGAGCTCTGTGATTATCATAGTGGATCTCAACAGGGAAATCTTAGGATCCCGGAAGGCAAAGGGGGAGTTAGGTGGGCTCGCCTTGATCGAGAGCTACGTAGGTTTTTTCTCGGGGATAAGTCGCAGGCTTCCGGTGATCGGAAAGAGGTGGTGGGTATTTCAAAACCCCGAAATCAGCGTGATCCTCAATCCAACCGTATTCGAAATGCGTGTAATCCAGGGATTACCTTTATGGATCCTACGCTGATTTTGCCAGGGAGTATGCCTTCAGTTACTCCGGATATTTGGTCTAGCAAGCCACGTGTTGAGTTGTCGCGTGTTGAACCAAGACTGACTCGATGTTTTGATTTCGAATGGAATCCAACAGTCAAAACGCTGCGTATCAAGGTTCAGGAGGGAGTAAGGCATGAAGTGAATTGGGTTGGGCTGTCTATTTCTCGTGGGCCCAATTCTAAGGAGTATCGGGCCGAAACTAACCCTAGTGTGGAGCATGATCTTGTGGAAGCCTAGGTGGAGAGAGACTTAGCCCAAGTGAAAGACCCGGTGGAGAGAGACTTAGCCCAAGTGAAAGACCCGGTGGAGAGTGACCCAGACCAAGTGGAAGCCCAAGTGGAAACACTAGAGCCCACTTCAATCCAAGCGTTTATTGAGGTTCCGTTGAAGGCTTTAGTGGTTGATAATCCCTCTCTGTTAGGGGAATCTTCCAGAAGCCTCTCTGCGTTGGTGGTTGACTCCCACTCACGCATGGATTCAACGCCTGAACCATCGAGTCCGATCAACGCAATCCAGAGGGTTGTTTCTTAGGAACACTTTTTGGGATCAGGAACCTTGGTTTCGGACTTACAGCTAGCCCTTTTGGAGGCTACGACGAGTGAGGAGCCCTTTAGCCTTTTATCGTGCACCCCACTCAATACGATGGCTCCGATGGTTCCGCCACCGCTCCGTCTGAGCTGCGAAGATGAAGTTATGAGAGCATTGGTGGTTGACTCCCACTCACGCATGGATTCAACGCCCGAACCATTGAGTCCGATCAACGCAATCTAGGGGGTTCTTTCTCAGGAACACTTTTTGGGATCAGGAACCTTGGTTTCAAACTTACAGCTGGCCCTTTTGGAGGCTACAACGAGCGAGGAGCCCTTGAGCCCTTTATCGTGCACCCCACTCGATACGATGGCTCCAATGGTTCCGCCACCACTCCGTCTGAGTTGCGAAGATGAAGTTATGACCAATCCGTCGAAATGGGTCTCGCAGCAAATGAATTTCTTTAGGAAACATGTGGGGGTTTCCATTTCGAGTCATGAACCTGAATGTTTGGCCTTATTGACCCGTATTGATAAGGATCGTCAGCTCTTGAAACCGCCAAATACTCCTCGCAAATCTGTCTCAAAAGGTCTTCGGGAGTTACGCAATCTTTCTTCCTCAGTTAATTATGAGGGTAAGCAGCTGAGTTGCTGTTAATCCTCGGTTTGTTTTTTGCTCTGTGGGTTTTATATATTTTTTTTTTATGAAGCTATGAATTCTATCATGGAATATCAGGGTCTTAACTGCCCACCAAAGCGAGAGGTAGTGAAAAGCTTGCTTCGAGATTGGCGTTGTGATATTATTTGCTTACAGGAAACAAAGATGAATTGTATGGATCTTTAGGTGGTTAAAAGCCTTTGGGGAAGTCCATACTCAAACTAGGTCGCTCTAGATGCTATTAAAACAGTAGTGGAAGTGCTTCTGATGTGGGATAAGCGTATGGTGGAAAAGGTGAATGTGGTAATAGGCAAATTCTCGGTTTCTTGTCTTTGGAAGGGGTTTGTGGATGGGTTTGATTGGGCCTGTTCTGGAATTTATGGTCCTCACACTGATATCGAGAGGCTTGAGCTTTGGAATGAGTTATATATGATCAGACATCGATGGGCTTCCCCATGGTGTGCGATTGGTGATTTCAATGTCATTCGTGTACCTAGTGAGCGTTGGGGTCATTCTAGTTTTTGTCCAGCAATGGTGGTGTTCTCAGACTGGATTGATAATCTCCATCTAGTGGACCTGCCCTTGGTGGGAGGGCAGTATACTTGGTGCAATGGTTCATCTCCTCCTTCTATGTCTCGGCTTGATAGGGTGTTGATATTTTCAAATTGGGAGGAGCACTTTCCGGATGTCCTGCTGAAATTGTTTCCGCGTCCCATTTCTGACCATCATCCCATTATGGTAGAAACGGGAGGTATGGCGCACGGTAAGAGCTCTTTTAAATTCGAGAATATGTGGTTAAAAGAAGTTGACTTTGTGGGAAGGGTGTAGGGTTGGTGGTCAAATTATGTTTTCATTGGTACTCCTAGCTTTGTTTTGGCCAATAAGTTGAAAGCTCTGAAGGAGGATTTACGCCATTGGAATAAGGAGACTTTTGGTGATGTTCAATACAGGAAAAACTATCAAATGGGGGAGGTTTTGAGATTGGATGTGAAAGAGGGTTTCGATGGTCTCACCTAGGGGTGGGCTCGGGTCGGGCGGGTCGGGTTTGGGGGTAATATTTCACCCTACCCGACCAAGTCGGGTTTAGAGATTTCATATCCGTTAACCATCCTAAGAGTCAATCGGCTCGGACGGTTCGGGTGATCGGGTTGGTCGGGTGGATACGGTCGGGTTGGTCGGGTTTGCATAATCAAATAATCCTATAAACCCAACCAAAAATCTCACACCAATAATCAGTCCATAAATTTCATCAAAATCAAAACTTGAACTTCAAAACCATTACCAACCCAGATAACAATCCAAAATCCATGAAATTCAAATATGGTATAAAGAGATTTGAGAGAAGAGAGAGCAAGATCTTATTTGGTTACGGCGGTGGCGGCAGTGAAGGAGTCTTCGTGGTGGTGGCGACGGGAATAGGTGCTCGGATCTGGAGTGGTGGCGGCGGCTAGAGAAGCTCGGATCTGGAGTGGCAGCAGCGGCAGCGGCTAGAGATGGTCAGATCTGGAGTGGCGGCGGCGGCTAGAGATGGTCTAGGGAGAGGCAAAAATGAGAGAGAAAGAGGGATTGAGTTAGGTTTTAAAAAATAAGAAATTGAAATTGGAGAATGGAGATGGAGGAGAAAATTTTTCTACGGGTATGGGTGGGTTTTGGGTATGTTTTTATTTTTATTTATTTGGTCGGGCGGGTCGGGTATCCACCCGACAAAAAACACAAAACCCGTGGCCCGCCCGAAACCCGAATAAGAAAAATAATAAAATGTAGTATCCGTCCATCTACAACTCACGGGCGGGCGGACGAACGGGTCGGGTGGTTTTGTCGGGCGGGTCGGTTTTCACGGGTTTTTGCCCACCCCTAGTCTCACCAATGAAGAAGCTCTTCTGAGGGAAGATCACAAGTGTGAAGTAGTTCGCTTAGCACATTTGGAGGAGACTTCTTGGCATCAAAAATCAAGAGTCCTGTGGTTACAAGGAGACAACAACACCAAGTTCTTTCACCATATGGCGAATTCGAATCGAAGACGCAATTATGCAGGTGGACTGGAAGTTGATGGGGCTTTTTATGAGGAGGAGGAGGTAAAGCAGTAGATTGTTCGGTTTTACAGCTCTCTTTATCAGGAAAACGAGACTTGGCGGCTGGTGGTTGATGGGTTATCTTTTGATTCAATTGGAGCTGCTGCCCGGGTTCATCTAGAGCGTCCTTTTGAGCTCGAGGAGGTTGTTCAAGTCCTTAAAGATGTACAAGGGAATAAAGCTTTTGGGCCTGATGGCTTTACTATGGCTTTTTTCCAAAAGTGTTGGAATGTTCTTGAAAAGGATGTCATGGATTTCTTCGGCGAGGTTCATATGTATTGTAAATTTGAGAAATCTCTGAATACAACCTTCCTCTCTCTCATTCCTAAGAAGGTTGATGCTACTAATATAAGAAATTTCCACCCTATTAGTTTAATTGGGAGTTTTTATAAGCTATTGTCTAAAGTTTTGGCCAATCGCCTGAGGTTGGTTTTGGATGACGTGATCTTTGAATCGTAGAACTCTTTTGTGGGGGGTTGTCAAATCCTG
This sequence comes from Fagus sylvatica, assembly GCA_907173295.1. Taxonomy (NCBI): domain Eukaryota; kingdom Viridiplantae; phylum Streptophyta; class Magnoliopsida; order Fagales; family Fagaceae; genus Fagus; species Fagus sylvatica. The sequence goes on from OU015767.1 coordinate 40,885,025, forward strand.
GACTCGGTCTTGATTGCTAATGAATGTCTTGATAGTCGGATTAAAAACTGTACTCCAGGTTTGATCTGCAAGTTAGATATTGAGAAGGCTTATCATGTTAATTGGGATTGCCTCTTCTTCCTCTTGGATCGTATGGGTTTTGGCAACAAATGGGTTTGCTGGATGAGAGCTTGTGTTTCTACGGTTCGCTATTCAGTCATTGTAAACGGTTCTCCCACAGGTTTTTTTGACAGCTCTAGAGGTTTGAGACAAGATGACCCATTATCTTCTTTATTATTCCTAGTGATTATGGAGGTGTTGAGTAGGATGTTACGTCGTACGGAGGAAGGGGGTTTTATTCGGGGCTTCCATGTAGGCAGGACAGATGGGTTATGTATTTCTCACCTCTTATATGCTGATGACACCATTATCTTTTGTGATGCGGAGCCTGAACAACTTTTATATATTCACATGTTCTTACCTGTTTTGAGGCGGCTACTAGATTACGAGTGAATATGAACAAGAGCGAGATGGTGCCGGTGGGGGCAGTGACGGATCTTCCGCGATTGGCTGCTCTACTTTCTTGTAAGATTGGTACTTTGCCGCTAAATTATCTTGGCATGCCCTTGGGGGCTCCTCATAAGGCCCTTTCCATGTGGGATCCTATTCTTGAGAACATTGAGCGTCGCCTGGCGGGTTGGAAAAAGCTTTATTTGTCCAAAGGGGGGCGTTTGACTCTTCTTAAGAGCAGTTTGTCTAGCATGCCAACGTACTTTATGCCTCTATTCCCTATCCCAGCTAAAGTTGCTCGGAGAATTGAACTTCTTCAACGGAACTTTCTTTGGGATGGATTAGGAGAAATTCATAGACATCATCTTGTAGCTTGGAATAAGGTTTGTTCTCCTATTGCTCATGGTGGTTTGGGAATTCGTCCTCTTCATCTTTTTAATCGGGCTTTGTTGGGTAAATGGTTATGGAGGTTTGGGTGGGAAGACACTCGTCTTTGGAGACGGGTTTTGGTTGTTAAGTATGGGTTGGAGGGTGGTGGTTGGATTACGAATCACAGTCATGCTGCCCATGGCTGCAGTTTGTGGAAATCCATCTTGATGGGGTGGGCTGATTTTCGGAGACATATTGGCTTTGATGTGGGATGTGGCACGAAAGTACTTTTTTGGCATGACAAATGGTGTACAAATCTATCTCTGAAAGATATGTATCCGGTTCTTTACACTTGTTCCAATAATAAGGATGCCTTTATTGCATCCTTGTTTGTGGACTCCAGGGATGGAAGGAATCGTGATTGGAGTGTTGACTTTTTGTAGAGATTTTAATGAATGGGAGATGGATTCGGTTGTGTCCTTTTTTCTTCTTTTTCATTCTCATGCTCTCTCTGTGGAGCCTGACAAGCTTACTTGGAAACTCAATAGGTCAGGAATTTTTGATACCTGCTCTTATTATCTTGCGCTCCGTGACTCTACTGCTTTAGCCTTTCCTTGGAAGAGTATTTGGCGGGGTTTGAATAGGATCATTGAACTTTTCATGGGATCCTTGTATGATTGGTCTTCTGCTTGGGGCATTTGCTCGTCACATTCTTTAGGGGACTTTTTAGAGTCCCTATCTCTCTCTTCTTTCACCTTTCATGTATAATTTTTTGCTGTGTGTGCATGCTTTATGCACATAGTGTTTCTATCAATAACAACTCTTTTTACTTATCAAAAATAAAATATGGAGACTCTTGGGGAGATGGTGTACAGATGAGCCTTTGGATGCATATCAGAAAAGGATGGCCCAAGTATTTTGACATTTATTCTGTTCAAGGATATCAGAAACAGATGGCCCAACAAAAAATAACTTTTTCTTTTCTTTTTTTTTTGGGGGGGGGGTGGGGGGGGGGGGGGGGTGGTTTGGAATGGGCACTGTTAGTTTATAGGGTGTGGTGGTGTTTTTGGGCCGTGGATATGGTGGCAATAATGGGGTTTAGGGTTATGGGTGGTGACGACAATATGTAGTGGAACCTTGGTGATGTCTTTTAGGGTTGTTGGGCAGTGGCAGGTGTGGTGGCCAGAAATAATATATCTGAAATTGTACACATCTCACCACAGCACTTTGCTTGTTTTTCTATCTATAAAAAACAAAAGTTTGCTGCTGATTGGGAACATAGCTGGCAGTCCCTTTTGAAAATTTCTAAGCGAGGGAAAACTGGTTCTATTGCTCAAGCATTTATTTTGCTTCGATGATGGAGATCTCTCTTGGAACCTTGCTTAGTTCTTAAATTAAATTGATTCTTATTTTATTGTTTATTTGCTGCTAGGTCAGTTTTAATATGGGCAATATGGTACTTCAAGAGCAGTTCTTGGGTTTGCTTTTCGATTGCTCTAGGTCCTGGGGTCTCACAGCAGCTTCTTCTCTCCCAGATTTTGTTGCTTCCCTTCATGTTACTTAATTTCTTTTTCTCTGTTTTCATTTTCTTGTGTAATTTTCCCTCCCGCTAGTGCATATTTTATGCACTTGGGAGTTTTTTTCCAGATTTAATAAAGCTCTTATTACCTATCAAAAAAAATATATATGGTAAATTCCAGATTTTCTTAAATGGGGTTAGAAATGAATAAGTACCTTTTTATTTGTTATTAGTAGTCATAGTCTTTCGAGGAATAGGTTATTTAGAGTCTTAGTCATTCTAGGAAAGGATTTAACAATAGCTTATGTAAAGGATTTATTGTAGACAATAACATTGATAGTGAGATTGATTTTAATAAAATTCCAGCAGCTTATTGTAAGCTTTGAGGGTGTGATTGCCTAGTGTTTTTCTGTTTATTTCTCACTGTTTTAATACCAAACTACCATAAAATAATCAAGTTCCAATCTTTATTACCTAAACCTACATAAACCCTATTCATTGTGGTGATAAGGTACCAGACAATGAAAGGCTTTAATTTAAAATAAAAGTCAGCTTGCCTACCGTCAAAACGACAATTGCAGTTGTTGCAGTGAATATTGTCTGGCCATGTCCTTCTGGAAGATCGTGAACTGATTGCAGAGCAAGGGCAAAAGCCATAGCGCCTCGAAGTCCTACTCACCCATAATTCATCATAATTTGGCAATATCACATTAAGAGATTCAAGTGATTAGCAATTTCTACTCTTCTTACCGCTATACCAAAGTGCTTTCTGATGCTTTGCAGGTATTTGTCGATGTGCAGGTCGGACCAAATTGACCAAATATGCACAGGCAAAAACATTCACAGCCCTACATCAAAAGGGAAAATAAATGTCCATGTAACAGAAGTAAAATAATATAACACAAATATGTCTATTCAAGATCAAAAAGTTTTCATATTAATAAATACATCATGCTTACCTGGCAACTACAATAAATAACTGAGGTAATAGCAAGTTAAGGAGCTACAGCAAGTTTCACTTAAAAAAATTATCAGTAAACTATCATTGTCTGAAAAATGATGCAAGGATACGACTGAGAAAAAAATGAATCCAACATGTGACCAACTATGCTGTTCCATGGCAATATCAAAGCCCATATATATAAATCTGCAAATTAAAAACACAAGTCAATATCATGTAGACATAAAAGTTCAATCACTTGATTCAAAATAAAGATAATGAAAAGCTCCCTTACACGAATGTCTCTGCTAATGATGATATCAAATGAAAAAATGCATGTGCGAATTGTTGAGACTTTTCTGACAAATTTGAAAATGTGTAATGCTTCATGACCTAAAACAGTAAACCAATCCATCACATAGCTTCAACATGTAGAAGGTCATTATACAGCAAAACAATATACATCCACTTACAATTCCTGTGAACAATATTGATACAATACCAGACAGGCCAAGACCTTCTGCAAGCATGTACCTATAAAGATTGAAGATTTGAATTAGATTGAGGATTAAAGCCAGAAAGGAAAGAATGAACAATTCTCAAAAGAAATGGAAAAAATATTTCTTACGAGAAATATGGAAATAGCACAAAGAGACAACACTCCAAGTTTTGAAGACTGAACAGAGGACAAGACAAGAAAAATGTGTATCAGACATTTTAATATACACCATGAGTCATCAAAAGTTTGGCAAAGAGAGATATATATGCTGCACTCACTTGTCAATATCCAATCCTGCATACTTGAAAAGGTTCTGATCATTAAGGTCTCACAATTAATACTAATAGCTAAGTGTTTACTAAGAGTAAAATGATAACAGCATATGAGAAAAAATTATCAGAAAGGATATCAAAGCAGAAGTAAATCCAACTCCAACACCTGCAGAGCCATATGTAATGCACCGTTAGTAATCTTGATAAAACATGCAGATTATGAGAAATAAGAAAAATGAAGCTTTTAAAGATCACATGATTAAATAATTTGAAACTGTCAGTCTAGAGGAGCTATCTCTCACACTCCACCCCCCCCCAGCACTTGTGCATGTGTTGTGAAAATATATTATCACCTGAGTCAGAATTCCAAAAAATCTCTCTCTCTCTCTCTCTCCCCCCCCCTCCCCCCACCTCTCTCTCTCTCTAGCTGTGTATGAGGTAAACATTTTAAAAAGGGTTTACACATGCACTTGTGGTTTGGGCTGATTTCATGTTGCTTACTTGTGGTTTGAAAAGTATCACTTTACCCACCCAAGATTGGCTCTGTTATGCATCAGTACTCACCCCACTGTTTTCCATTTAAAAAAAACAAAATATATAAGAAAATGGATCTAGCTTCCTCTTAAGAAATTTGTCTCACTACTTAGAAATTGAAGATGATAATCCAAATATAAAACCTGTCTTCTCTCTCTCTGTATTATGGGCTGTTTATCAGACAGTAGTACACTTAACTGTTTGAAACCAAAAGCATTGCTAACAGACACTATCTTTCATTCCTAGTCAGAGAAAGTCATATTTATCTCACTGGTAAATCATCTTTCTAATATATATATTTGGCTTAGGGTAATAAACATTACATAACACCCTAACTTTCATCTCAATATTATCAAATCAAAACAAACCCCTTCCCCAATGGTCACAATCATTAAAAGGTTTCACAATTTATCAAATAAACATAAATGCCCAACTCAAACTCTATAATTACTGAAACACCCACATACGAAACCAATTCCATGTATCAAATTCCGGCCTTTTAACAATCTAAACCAGTCAAATCCACAAGAAAAAACCAATCCCTCCAATCAAATTCCACACGTTTCCAATCCATGTTTCAAATCTTTTCATGTTACCCAAGAAACAAAGGAGACACATATATACAGAGAGAGAATGAAAGCTTGAGAATGCTTTTTCATCGGCTTCCATTATGTACACACACAAAGAGAGAGAGAGAGAGAGAGAGAGAGAGAGAGAGGATGAGGTTTATAGTTTTCCTTGAAAGGAAGTTAGATCCATTTTCTTTTATGCTTTATGTTTTTTTTTAAACAGAAAACAGTGAGGTGGGTAACGGTTGCATAACGAAGCTAACCTCGGTTGGGCAAAGTTACACTTTTCAAATCATAGGTAGGAAATATGAAACTCGCCCAAACCATAGGTGGGTAAAGTGTAATTAACCCTTTTAAAAAATTCACTGCCTTGACTTTAATGACCAATTCCTACTGCTATGAAACTCATACAAGATAATGAGGAATAGTATATTCTTTTATTTTATATTTTATTTTTAACATTAAGTTGACAAGGAGATGTTGAAGCACATGCCTACTATCACTGATGAGGGAATGATTTTAGAACTACGGAATTTTGTGAAAGGCTAAGTTGCTTAGAAAAGGCTAAGGTGTATCAACTCTTCAAGAGGCACAACTCTTGGAATGAAATAACTCTAGGCTAAGTGTTTGTAATCAATTATCAAAAGTGATCAATTATAAAATGATCAGCCTATTTATAGTTAGGCTTAGGTGAATGCCATTGGCTGGCCCTTTACCTAACTAGGCTCCTAGCTTATCTCAACTAACTTGTTACGAATAGTGGAATCTTGGCACTTGTTACAAAAGATAAACACTAATACATGTAATCACACAATGTATTATTACCCAATGAAGCCAAAAGTTCCATCAAGGGTTTCCTTCTTTTAATGGATTGCCTCCTTGGGGAAAATCCAAACAGCCAAAAGTTTTTCCATTTTCAAGTAAGGTTCAGATAAATGCCTTTTCCCCTTCCTTAAATACGTTCTCTTCCACACATCGGCCCAGCCACCTGGCCCCTTCCATCCCCATAATAACAGTGCACCAGTGGTACTTGCCCTTTTCAGAGCACTTCACTTGGCTGGAGCCTCCATCTTCCAAGACCAAATCAAATTGTTTCATTTCGATGCGAAAAATACGTTTACCACCCATCCTTACACCACCTACCAGCATATACCGGTGGCGATAGTATGGTGAGCCACCACTCTCTCTCTCACACGTGACACATTAAAGGTCCATCATGGAATTAACTTCAATAGACAAAAGAAAAATACCTACAGAAACCCAAAAAGTCTTAAAACTTAATGTTCTGCCACTGTCCATAAGAATGTGCCATCTCCAAAAGCACAACTGATTCAGAGCTAGACTCAATGCAATACTAACTTCAAAATCTTGTAGGACTTGTATGAGTTGTCTCCATCAAGTGTTGAACATGGCCCTACATGATAGAACTTGAAATTGCCAAAATTGAGTTACAAAACAGAAGCTCCACGTATTTTCCAAGGTTGCACCACTGGTCTCGCCAACCTCAATGGCTTCCTATGTTCACTTGATTAATGGAATTTTTTATGAATCCACATATTATTACCGATGCATGACCCGGTGCAATGCTCAAGAAGCTTGTGCGATTGTCTAAGAAATCTAACTCTAACGTCTCTGTCTTCCTTTTCCTATCTCTTAATTCACTTGTCTTATTTGATTTTTCTTAATTATTTGACCCTTTTCAGTCTTCTTTCAACCTAAATGTTCACATCTTTCTCATTAAACAACTTAGAAAAGAAATATAATGCTGAATTGCAATAAATCATGCATCAAATTTAATCACAGTAGCTGCATGCTTCAGTTCTGGTATAAGACTGCATGAGGGTTTATTTGCTAAGTCAAGAGAAACATTAAACACATTAAATACGGATGCACTCCGCAAGCATGTTCAAACAAATGCCAAAAAGAAAATGATATTTCTTTTAAATCTATAATATTGTAAGATAGAGATCAAATGTTGACCTGCAGACATTGAGCCAACGAAGGTCTCAAGAAACCTAACAATCACCATGAAGAAATTTTGTCCAGATGAGACATGACTTCTGAACAATGACATTGTCCTGCATTGCAAAACACTGATTCACTTAGAACTGAACTCCACCAATGTTCTAATTTCTGGAGACAAATGTAATCACTTTACGTACCTGTACAAAGAAATGGCCATCTACCAATAGTGCAACATACAAAAAAAGAAAGAAAAAAAAAAGTCATCCAATAAACATGATTTGTCATTAACCAGAACATGTACTTAACAAGAACATGGGATATCAATGACATAATGATAAAAACTTACTGCATCATTCAAAACAGATTCTCCAAATACCAGCGCATATAGGTTTGTGTCTGTGCCAAGTTCCTGCATAAAGGCATTACAAATATATATTACAACAACAACAAACAAACAAGCCTTAGTCCCAAAATTTTAGGGTTGGTTATAGATTCTTAATAGACTAATCAAGGTCAACCATGTAGTCTTTTTCACCAGTTTATTTTATCTAAAGTCATACTCTTTGTTACCTACTTAATTGATATATCTTTTTATTTATTTATTTATTACTTCTACTACTATTTTAGGTCTTTCTCTATCTTTTTTCGTTTCCTCGACTTGCATCAACTCACTATTTCTCATTGGTGCATTAATCACCCTCCTCTGCACATGACCAAACAGCTCAAGTGACTCTCCCTCATCTTGTCATCAGTAGGGTTCACTTTAATCTTTAAGTGAATTTCCCCAACTCGAATCTTATTTTTCCTTACATTTTCACTTATCCATCTTAACATTCTCATTTCAGCTACACTCATTCTATGAACATGTTGTTTCTTAACAGCAACATTCAGTACCATAAACATAGCTGGTCTAGTAACAATCTTACACATTTTTTATCACAAAATACTCATGATGCGCTTCTCTACTTCATCCACCTTGCTCTTATCTTATGATTACATTCTCTTCAATCTTTCAATCCTTAGGTATTATATTGATCCAAGATATCGGAAACTCTTATTATTTGGTACCTCTTGGCCATCAAGTCTTTCAACTACTTCATTTTTGTTTCTACTTTTACTATGGATGCCAGGTGTGGAAAAGCATTAGTAACAGTTGGCTCAATATTGTCGAGCATGTAGATTTTGTTGTTGGTATGGGTAACCGCATTTGGTTTTGGTTGGACCTGTGGTGTGGGGATTGTCCTTTGAGGGATTTTTTCCGGATTTATTTGCATGTGCCTCAAATCAGAATGCCACTATTGATTCTCTTATGATCCACCCGTTATTTGGTCCTCGTTCAGAATTGAATGTTACTTTTATTTGTAATTTCAAAGATTGGGAGTTGGAGGGGGTTGTTACTTTCTTAATTTTCTTCACTTGCCCCTACCAGGGAGGGTGGTGATGGTCTACGGTGGAGGTTGAAAGGTAATGGGATTTTTCACATTAAATCCTTCTATTCTAAGGATCTAGCCAGTGATTTTCCTTATATGAGGGGTGAAGGCCCCTAGACGGGTCTCCTTTTTTGCCTGGTCGACGGGTTGGGAAAGAATTTTAATTGTTGATAATCTTAAGAGAAGGGGTACCAATGAGTAGGTTGGTGTTGTATGTGTCGGTGTGATGGTGAGATAGTAAACCATTTTCTATTGCATTATTCTTTAGGGTCTAGTCTATGGAATTTTGTCTTTCAGACATTTGGGATTCAATGGGTGTTGCTGAGGCGGATTATTGATTTGCTATTTGGTTGGAGAAATTGGTTAGGGAAGCACAATTCAGACATTTGGAATTTGGTTCCATTGTGCTTGATGTGGTATCTTTGGCGAGAACGAAATAGACGTACTTTTGAGGAAGTGGACATACAGTATCCCGGATTCATGAGTATTTCTTTAGCATGCTATTTGAATGGTCTCATGCCTGAGATTGCCGCTACCTCTGTTACTTCTTTCTTAGATTCTTTAAACTCTTCTCCTAATCATTCTTTGTTATTATTTGCCTCTCGTGTGTTCATACTTTATGCACGCAGAGTGGTCCTTTTCTCAATAAAACTTCTCCATCATTAAAAAAAAAAAAAAAAAAAAAACTATTATGTGTCAATAAGAAGGATTATGGCATTTTCAGTGAGAATATGTTAAAGATAGAAGCTGTTTTGTATTAGAAGACAGTAGTTAAATTTATTCATGGCTTCAAAGTTACAAACCTCACTAACATTAGTATTGCTATCATCTACCAGATCCTTCAGAATACGTAGAGTGCTTGTGTGAAAAACTCATGATATGAGGAGAGAGGTACAAGACAGTAGGAAAACCGGTTGTGCAATTTAGTTTCACCAAATGTATACAAAGCCTTACAATAGATACATGTTAACAGATTATTATATGATAAGAAGCGGAGCATGAAATTACCTGAAAGATGGACAAAACAGTGACTGGATCTGTTGCTGATATAAGAGCACCAAACATCAGACACTCAACAAATGGAAGTCTGTACATGAGGTACATAAGACCACCAAGGTATCTGCAACAACCAGTAACAATTGAGGAGGATGGAAACACTAATATCATTAAATCATGGTTATAGTGAATCATGAAAAAACTTACACTAGAACACCAGTAACAATTGAAGCTATAAATGTCCCAAGTATAGCAAATGTGACAATGGCTCCAAAGTTTGAAAAGAATGGTTTCTGCAACAATGACGGTGTAAATCACATTAGACGTATACAAGTTGGAAAGCAAGCCACACGTGCATGCACACACACATCAAAGTTAAAGGTACTGAGGACATACAGGTGAGAGACTGAACCCTGACTGAGTAAGAACAGAAGTGTCAAGGAAAACCATATGTAGTAGCCAGTAGACAAACATCGATAAAGCAATTAAATATATATATTAATTGAAAAACGCATCTACGACATAAGGATATAATATGATGGGAGGTAACAGGAAGAGGAAGAAAAATTCCTCGTGAAAATTGAACCAAGTCCTGCAGAAATGAAGGAAAAGATTATTGACCAAACAACTCTAATCTGGTCCTTCCTTAAAAAAAAAAAAATGGTTAGTTCTTTTTCGGGTAAAATAGCAAAGGGATTTTAGTTTTATCACGACATATCAAAAGAAGATATGTATAGGCAGGGAGAATGGTGCGCAGAGGCAGAGGTAGAGGCAAAGGCATAGGGGAACCTGATGTTAGTTTCTGTATTTGAGATGTTAGCAAGACCACCGACAATTAAACCTGAAAAAATAAATAAATGTTGTTATTTACACAATTGGAATAAGGTTCTTATCAATTATATCGATTGATTGCATATGCATACCTATGAGAAGAGAGGCGCTGGCTTCAGGAAGATAATAGAATTTGTGACGACGGAGGACATGGCCGAGGACGAAGGAGAGGACGAGCATCATGATTTGGAGAAGGATGCCCACTCCTGCCGCTTGCTGCTCCTTTCCGGGACTACTGCCCCGCGCATCCGCCGGCGATATTTCATCATCTATGCCCATTCTCGATTCGATTTTAATTTCCTAAATTTTGTTAATCAATCTCTCCTCTCCTATATATAGGCTATAGAGTCTTTGATTGCAGATGCCCTCAACTCAATTGCTCTTCCCGATTCTCAACTTCCTCACCCTCCTTATCCCTACTTCTTCCTCTTTATTTTTTGCTGAATATTCCTCCTCCTTTTTTACTATGCCTCTCGCCCTGCTTCACGGACTTTCTAATAGTGTAATTTCCCTTTTCTCGTTGGTCACACTAAATTACAGTTTTTTTTTTTTAAATGACTCAATTAGGGTCTAATGCATTTTTATTCTAAAATAAAATAAAATAAAGTCAAATGCGTTTAAAATGGAAGAAAACATTAGTGTTCTGTTTGGATGGGATGGATTTGGCCTCATGGATTTGGATTTGAAGGTCCAAATCCAAGGGTCTGTTTGGTACGTGTTTTCATTTTTTGTTTTGGTTTCGTGACTTTTTACTTTATTGAAGTTAGAACTTTAATCCTGATTTGAATTTAAGATTGTAAAAAAAATTATGTTTGATACATAGTTTTGGTTTCACAACTGAAATCACAATTCCAAAAAAAAAAATTTATGTTTGGTACGTAGTTTTTAGTTTTATTTTCTTATCCTATTATTTTTTTTCTCTCTCCTCAAATCCCCAAACCCAATTAAATTTTTACACGTGGCCCCTCCATCTCTTTTTCCTGTAACCCACCCACCCCCCTCATCTTTCTTCTTCTCCCTTTCGTACAGAGCCCTTCTCTCTCTCCCCATTTCTCTTTTTTTCTTCTTTCTTTCCCCTCAAACCCACTCGTACATGCGCCTCACAGCCGTCGATTCCAAGTTCGTTCAAATCCTCATCCAGATGCTAGGCAAGGTTCGAACCCACGACCACCGAACTTCTTGGGCTCGCAGCGCCTTGGATTAGCGACGAGCAAGGTACGGTCGTAGCGCCTTGGATCAGCGATGCTCTGACGGATGGCGTAGATCTGGGAGTAGTGACCTCTGCCCTTGACGCGGATGCGCATGTCGACGCCAGCGAAACGGTGTCGTCCAAGGAGGAGGATGGGCTCGTAGGCCTTGAACCGTAGGTCACAGCCACCGCTGTCTTCTTGCGCCCGAAACATTGTACGGCTCCATTGCTGGTGCCGCCATGTTTGCTCTCTCTCTCACTGTGTGTGTGTGTGTGTGAGTGTTGTTTGCTGGAACATTAGGAATAGGCGGGGGGCTGCGGAGAAGGAGAAGGAAGTGATATATGAGAGGTGTGGGGGGTAGGCGTGGCTCTGTAATGAGGAGCGGTGTGAGGGGTTTGGCCGAGAGTAATGAAGAGAGAGAATCAGGGGCTCTGTAATGGCCGAGAGCAACAGAGAGAAGCAGAGAAGCACGGGAGGAGAGAGAGAGAAAATGGGGAGAAAGAAGAAGGTGGGCCCAGCAACGGTAATAAACTGGGACCTACAAAAAAATTGAGTCCGGATTTGAATCCGGCTTGGATTCAAAAACAGGTGAAGGGGTGAATTCAAATTTGGCATGAGACCCACATAAAATTCAAGTTGAGATTTCAATCCTCATTTAAATCACATGTACCAAACAAGTATTTTAGTGTGGGACTCGCGATTTTTTGGATTTGAATCCAGAATCACCGTTTGAGTTGCGTGTACCAAACACGCACCAAATTTTTTGTTTGGATGACTCAAAACTATTAGGATTTAGATTTGGGCCAAATTCATCCAGGATTTTAAAGACTTGATTTCAAATGACTTCTTAAGGTAGGAATTTCACAAATCCTCCCATTGGATCTCAATCCTCAAAATAACTAAAATATCATTAGAACCTCTAAAATACATCTAAAGGCTCTAAATGACCAAAATGTCCCCAAAATACCAAATGACCAAAATAACCTTCTAAATGACCGAAATAACCCAGAAACCTCCAAAATGACCCAAAAACCCACAAAAATACCAAAAAAATAAAAAAAAAAATACTCATGGAATCATCAAAGCGACTCAAATACTCCTAAAGTAACCAAAATAACACTGATATCCTAAAATGACCGAAATAAACTCAAAAATTCAAAAAGACCAAAATAATCCCTAAAATACACTCAAAACACCTAAAATAACCAAAATACACACGAAATCCCTAAAATGAAAAAAAATAATCCCAAAAATTCCAAAATGACTAAAATAACCCTCGAAATACCATAATGACCAAAATAATTCCAAACCCCTAAAATGACCAAAATAACCCCAAAAACTCCAATATGACCAATACAACCTTGAAAACACCATAATGACCAAAATAACCTTGAAAACTCCAAAATGACCAAAATAACTCTAAAAACTCCAAAATAACCAAAATAACATCGATAACTCCTAAAATGACCAAGATAATCCTGAAAGATCTAATATGATCAAATTAACCCCAGAAAACACTATAATGACCAAAATACACTCAAAACTCCTAAAACGACCAAAATATCAGTGAATCACCAAAATAACCTGGAAAATGCCAATGTGACCAAAATAACCCCAGAAACACCATAATGACCAACATGCACATAAAACTCCTAAAATGACAAAAATAATCCCAAAAACTCCAAAATAAACAAAATAACCCTGAACTCATAAAATGACCAAAATAACCCCAAAAACTGAAATATGACCAAAATAACCCCATAAACACCATAATGACCAAAATAACCCTGAAAACTCCAATATGACCAAATTAATCCAAAAACACCATATTTACCAAAATACATTCGGAACCCCTAAAATGACCAAATAATTCCCGAAAACCATAAAATGACCTCGGAAACACCATAATGACCAAAATAACATTGAACCCCTAAAATGACAAAAATAACCCCAAAAACTCCAAGATGACCAAAATAACACCGGAAAATACCATAATGACCAAAATAACCTGGAAAACTCCAGAATGACCAAAATAATCCTGGAAATACTATCATGACCAAAATATATTACGAATCTCTAAAATAACCAAGATAACCCCAAAAGCTCCAATATAACCAAAGTAATCCCGAAAACTCCATATTGACCAAATACACTTGGATCCCTTAAAATGATCAAAATAACCTCGAAAACTCCAATATATGGTTTTGGCATTTTATTTATATTTTTATTTGTTTCATTTTGGTGATTTTAGAGGTATTTTGATCATTTTAGGGGTTTAAGGGGTATTTTGGTTGTTTTAGAGTTTTCAGGGTTATTTAGGTGATTTTAGGGGTATTTTGGTCTTTTCGCGATATCATGATCATTTTTTAGGTTTTGGGGTTGTTTGTCCATTTTGAAGATTTTAGGGGTATTCTAGCCATTTTAGAGGTTTTGAGAATATTTTGATCATTTTAGAGGTTTTAGGGTTATTTTGGTTATTTTGATGATTTTATGTTATGCGTCAATTTTTGGTATTTTCGTAATTTTAGAGGTATTTTGATCATTTTGGTGGTTTAGGAGGTATTTTGGTTCTTTTAGAGGTTTTGAAGTTATTTAATGATTTTAGGGGTAATTTGGTCATTTTGGTGTTTATTTGCATTTTGGCCATTTTTTTTTTACTTTTTAGCGTTGTTTTGACTATCTTGGTGATTTTAGGGGTATTTTGGTCATTTTACAGGTTTTTGTGGATTTTTTTTTTTTGTCATTTTAGAGGTTTCATGATTATTTTGATCATTTTGGTGATTTTAGAGGCATTTTGATTAAAAAAAAAAAAAAAAAGTTTAAGGGGTATTTTGGTTGTTTAGAGGTTTTAATATTATTTTGATGATTTTAGGAGTATTTTGGTCATCTTGGTGTTTTTGGGGTATTTTGGTCATTTTTTACGTTTCGGGATTGTTTTGTGGATTTTAGTGATTTTAGGACCATTTTGGTCATTTTAAAGGTTTCGGAGAAATTTGCTTTTATTTAAAAGATTTTGGGGTTATTTTATGTATTTTGGTCAATTTATAGGTTTCAAAATTCTAAATTTGAAATCCTCCTTTGTATAAATGGATCCAAATAAGAAATTTTAAAATCAATAGATTTGGAATCAAGGCATTTCAAATCTATTGATTTAAAATCAAAATCCAAATCTAAATCCAAGTATCCAGACGCAACCTAGGGGCATGGAAATGAAATGAAATGTCCATTAAAAGCATACCGAAAAGAAGAAGAAAGAAATGAAGTGAAAATTAATGGTTATTATTGAGTGTCAAAACACAAAAATAAGATAATACATTTCGTTGAATCATCCTTCAAAAATAAAATGTATAGTCTGTTTATCCAAAATAAATAAAAATTTAGAGTCTAAAATTAACAAATCTTCTAATAAGTCATTAGCTAAGGAAATATTCTAAAATTACAACTATTATAAAAAGTTATTGAATTCAAAGAAAATATTCTTAACAGTCACGCAGCAAAATGTCTTATATCTATATAAGCCGACCCTATTAATCCTCTCACACGTACCACTTTAATGAAAAACCCAAGATTATTTCTACTTAGTATCTAAAATGGGAAAATGGGGTAAGTTAAATCAAGCATGCATTTGTTAAACACAAATATACATGATCAATATAAAATTCTTAGACATGATTTTCAGGCATATCTTGTGTGTCATGACCTAAACTCGTACTTCGGATTTGTAAGCATGATCAACATATTAATATAATTAAAACCCATCCAATCCAGCATGTATATTCAAAGTTAATGAAAACTAATGGAATGACAAAAAATGCACGATTTTGAAATGTTGGGAACAATTTTTGCTCATTTTAAATGTTAAGGACCAGTTGTGCAACTTGGATAAATGTTGAAGACTAACAGTGTATTTAACAAAAAAAAAAAAAAAACCAATTACATGGAATTTTTTTTATTTAATTGTTAGAAAATGCTGATGTGGTTATTGTCAAATAGATTGTCACCTCAGTTTGTAAGGTCCTTATAATAAAATATGTAGTATCTCTAGTATTACTCAATTTTGAATAGTTTGTGGATAAAAAGCAATTAAGTCTAAACCCTCCTCTCACAAAAAGCAAGAGAAACCACAAAGTAAAATGACCCAAACCCATATTAAAAAAAAATTGAATTTTCTATAAATTATCTTCCATTAATTAATACTTTTAAGACTCCATTTTTCATAATTTGGTTGCTCACATGAAAATAAGATAATAAATTCTGTTGAATCATCCTTCAAAAATAAATTGACAATCTTCCAAAATTGAAAGTAAATCTTCTAAAATGTCTGATTTGGTCAAATCCCGCGCTCAATTTCCTCACTCCCGCCTCTCTTTTCTCTATCCGTGTCTATTCCCATCCCATCTCTTTGCGGGAGTTTTGGCAAAAAAATGCTTTTTCTTAAGTTAATTTGTCAAATATGATGAGGGAGAAGTATATTTGAAATCTAGATTTTGTATTTGGTAAACACAAGATTGGCTTTTTTTTTGTCAATCTTGTATTTTAGAAACACAAGATTACCAACTTTTTTAGTTTGCTTACCAACTTTTCTAGTTAGCTTCACATGTCCGTACAAGCAGAATTTTAAATGAAACTTGTGTTTTGTAAACACAAGTTTCATTTAAAATACTGAAACGAAATGACCGTTTCTGACCGTTCACGTGTCCGTACTGTACTAGTGGAGAAATTTTAAATGAAACTTGTGTTTTGTAAACACAAGTTTCAATTAAAATACTGAAATGAAATGATCATGTAGTGAAATTTTAAATGAAACTTGTGTTTTGTAAACACAAGTTTCATTTAAAACTTTAATTTCCCTTTTTCCCATGTTCTGACATTTTCTTTTTCAGACGTCTGAAAAATTTTCAGACGATCTGATATTTTCTTTTTCAGACGATTTGACATTGCAGAATAAAATTGAATTTGTGTTTCCTAAATACAATATTCATTAAAATTTCCTTTTACTCACTTTTTCAATTCATATTTCAGTCTTTCCTCCTAACATCCCAACACATATCTGTCTTTCCTCGCAACACAGAAACGGCGATTTTCTCAATTTTCACTTGTTCACTCAAATCTTCCCCTTACTTCATTGATCTATTTGGATATCTCATCTCAAAATATGGTAAACAAATCTACATCCTTATTATTTTCAGATCTCTTTCATCTATTATTTTAAGATCTTTTTTTTTTTTGTTAAATTATTATTTTCAGATGTAGTCTAGAAAACACTAATAATAATTTTGACAATCTCAGCAATAGACTATGATTTGTGGCTTGTTTGATGTTCTAATGTCTTTTTTTTTTTTTTCTTTAATAAATTATTATTTTAGATCAACATATATTTGATTATATCTTTTTGTTTTACCTTTATTTCTTTATAAATGCCAAACACTAGATTGGGTACAAAAAAAAAATTAATTGTTTTATTATAATAATGTTATGAGAAGTTTAATAAATTTAAGAATAAAATCTAAACTAAACTTTACAATACACAAGTTGAATGAAGAAATAACACTAAGTAACATTAATTGTGACAAGAAAAAAAAAAACTTTCACAAAAAAATATAAATGAAGAAAAAAAATACAATTGGCTCACATTGATGTTCATAGCTGATGATCATAGTATATTTATAACCATCATAGGCATATAATATTGCATTAAAAAACACAAAAAAAAAAAAAAAAAAAATCAGAAGAAAAATAGAATCAATCAATAATATGTTGAAACCATTTATTAATCTTCTGAAAATAAAAATAAATAAGACACAGTCATCTTAAAATAAATTCTTGTATCACGAGATTCTATTATGTTCATACTTAATATGTGTTATTTGTCACTAACATGTTATAATTTGAATTGATTTAAATAGGTTTATCCATGGCTCCAATTATCATCTATGTTCACTACAATGAAGAAATAACTAATAGTCATGAAGGGATTCAGTATCAAGGGGAACATGCGAAGACAAAGATTATTCGATTAAAACATAGAATTTCGAAGTTGAGTAAACTGAAGAAGCAAGTATGTAAAGTACTGGAATTGGATCATCATTTGCATGTCATGACTATTACTTATCGGCATCCGCATATAATACTCAACAACGTTGCTCAGTTCATACTTGTTTTGATAACATCCTATGATGATGTTAATCTTATATTTGATGTACACAATGCTTGGACTCAACTTGCAGTTATTGAGTTATATATAGTTGTGGAGCCTATAACACAACATGATCTTACCCAACCCCTCATAACACCGTCTCATGAGGGACAAACACTCATAGAAGAATGTGGTCCTAGCAATTAACATCACTATGTTCCATCTGAACAAAGTCATTTAGATGAACAGGTTATAATGAATGCTCAAACTCTCCAAGTGGATCATCTTGATGATGAGTTCATCGATAGGATTATTAGTGAGTTGAGACATCATCTTGATGTTGATGATCAGTATGAAGATTCAGATATTGAGATAGCCATTAGTGGTGGTGGTGTTGATGGTCAAGCTGCTGCTGCTGATGGTGATGATGACGACGATGACAATAATGCACTGGGGGATGATCAAGGTGAAAAAGAACACGCTATGCCTAGTTATCCTATCATGGAAGCTCCATCACCGGCGTTTATTGCAAATACATGGGACAACATTATAGTTCCATCAAATGATGAGGTGCAGTGTGTATCCGTTTGGAAAAGGGGGATGGAATTGAGCAAAGGGATGTTATTCAACAACAAAGATGAGCTGCAATTCGCAGTTAGAGCATACTCCATAGACAAGAACCAAAGTTATAAAGTGAGTGAGTCAAGCATGGTGAAATGGGCAACTTATTGCTCTAAGTGTGAATGGTACCTCTGGGCATGCAAGCGCAAGAAGAAAGAATATTGGGAGATCACAATATACAATGGTCCTTACTCATGTACAAGTAGCACTGTTACTAATGATGGTAAGATGATGAATTCAAAATTTATTGAAAGACAGATTCACCATTTGGTAAAGACCGACCCTGCTGCCAAATTAAAGCTTTTAACTATTGAAATAAAAGAGATATGGGGACAAGATGTTTCTTATTTTAAGATATGGGATGCAAAACAGAAAGCAATTGGCAATATATATAGGGATTGGGATAAGTCTTATGAGGAGTTACCCAAGTTTCTGTTGGAAGTACAAGATAGATATCCAGGTACACAAGTGGAATACCAAAACATTCATACTAATCATGTAGGTACTAATTTTTTTTCACCGTGTTTTTTGAGCGTTTGGTCCTTGCATTACAGGGTTCCAACATTGTAGGCCAATTATCAACATCGATGGAACACATCTTTATGGTAGATATGAAGGGAAGTTGTTGATTGCGATGGCCACTGAGGCGAACAATGAGGTTTATCCACTCGCATTTGCGGTTGTTGAAAGCAAAAATGGTGATAGTTCGTCATGTTTTTTGGACTGCATTAGAAAACATGTCACAAGTAGAAAACATCTTTGCATTATATCAGACCGCCATGGAGGGATTTTGCATGCTATTAATGGGAGAACTATTGATGATTGGCGGGGTGACAACGGCCATCACCGATATTGCATTCGTCACTTTGCCAGCAACTTCAATAAACAATTTAAAGACACACGATTGAAAAATATGATAATGAAAGCAGGAAGTGCTAACCAGATCCGTAAATTTGACATGATAATGGAGGTCATTAAAAGATACAATGAGGAAGCTCGCATAGAGCTAGATACGATCCTGAAGGAACTTTGGGCATTGGCCCATGATAATGGATGGCGATATGGGGCAATGACCACAAACTTGTCTGAGTGCTTCAATGGTATTAAGAGGTGCACGCAGCCTACCCATTACTGCAATGGTCCAATACATTTTTTTCAAACTTGTGAGTTATTTCGATGCCAAACGTAACCAAACTCAAGCTCAACTAGATAATGGTCAAGTGTTCAGTAAATATGCTACAGATATATTTGAGAAGAATAAAGAAAAGGCAGCCAAGCATAGACCAGTGAATAGATATGATTGTCGTTCAAGTATCTTTGCTGTTCAAACACCTGTTAATGCTTTCTCTGCAAATAGGGGCAACCACATTCAAGTTGTGAACTTGTTTGAGAAAAATTACACCTGTGGGAAATGACAATTGTATAGGATCCCTTGTTCACATGTAATCGCAGTTTGCAACAATTTGAGCATTGATGTGCGGCAGTTTATTGACCCATTTTATACATTGACTGAACGACTAGCTTACTATGATCATTCTTTTATGCCTATTCATGACAAGGGATACTGGCGTAATGTTGAGGGCCCTAGGCTGATACCTAACCCCGCACAGAAAACAGGAAGTGGTCGTCCAAAGGCAACAAGAATAAGGAATGAGATGGATTGGATTGAGTGTCAAAATGGTCGTCCAAGTTGTGGAATTTGTCGTGAGGAAGGGCATAATCGTCGAAGATGTCCTAACGCGAATCCTACATCAACCAGTGGTAGTAGTAGAGGTGTAAACTAGGTATTCAATTCAACCCTCATTGAGTTGTAAAATATAATGACTACTAAATGTAACTTGTATTGTTGATATGTCATGTTTTATTATTGAGATTAGTTAGCCCTTTCCTTTTGAAGGGTTTCTTTTTAAATTTATCAATCACCTAGCCATTTATATCCCTCATTCTTTTCTTGTTTATTTGAATAATTGCATATATAATAAAATTCTGCATCAATTTCTCATTAAATTCAACATGAATAAAAGGAAACATCAATAATTTGGAGATCAACAAAATTCTACACGAATAAAATTCTGCACCAATTTCTCATAAAATTCTGCATCATAAAATATCTGTTTCAAAATCTCATAAAATTTTACATCAATAAAATTAATTCTTCATCATTAATACAATGTTAAATAAAATTCTCCATGATAAAATCACAAAATTCTACAACAATTTCTCATAAAATTCTGCATCAATAAATCATAAAATAATACACCATAAAATCACTATATATAATTCTACACCTGCATGGGAAAATCACCATTCCATGATTCTAAACCAATTACTCATAGAATTCTGCATCAATTTCTCATAAAATTCTGTATTAATAAATCATAAAATTCAGCATTATAAAATCACAAAATATAATTCTGTACCAATTACTCACAAGATCTGCATCCATAAAATTCTGCATCCATAAAATTCTTCATCATTAATTACTTATAAAATTCTGCATCAATAACATAAATATAATAAATGGACCTTCGGCCAAAAACAGAACATAACACATAGTAAGCACATACTAATCAAATTTTAGCCAACTAATCAAATTGTAATACTTGTAACAAATTGTATACTGTTGTCAAAAGCTTTACATGAAGTAAAGCAAAACAAATCTGAGGGAATTTGTGAGAGCTTTCACAAGAAGACTACCTTATCAAGATCAACCCAAAAAGATGAAAACTTTAACTTTAGAGAGAGATAAACCCAAGGCAATTTTAGAGGGCTTTCACAAGTACTCGGAACAAATCTGCAATAGAGAGAAGATGGTTTTTGTTAGACAGAAATAAAAATAACTTGCAATATTATCAGAGGGAAAATAAACTTAAGAAAAGAAATGAACTTTGTTATCTGTAAAGAAAGCAATAGGAAGATGGCCTTTATTCTAGCTTTAAAAAGGAAAAGGAAGATTCCTTTGGAATCAAGCTAAAGAAGAATAAGCCCCACAGAAAACAATTATAAGTAGTTACCCTTCTTTCTGTCCAAATCCTGAGCCAGGGACGGTTGAAATGCCAGTGGCTTCCAAAAGCTTGAGACAGTAGAAAACATCAGGAACTTTTCCTGCCCTTTTGGCAGCCTCTATTGCTCTTGGTGGTAGGCATATTTGAGGGAATGAATACATGGCACCTAAAGCCAATTTTGTGAATACTCAATACTAATGACCAACCACTAAATATATATAAAAAAATTCATATATATCTTTAAAGCAACATTTTACCTTCAGTGAAATTACAAACCACATTTCTGCAGCTATTAAATCCATCTGTCATTATTCTTGCTCTTCTCCTTAGAGATGCAATAATTCCTTTGCTGCATGTTTCATGGATCACAAAATACTATTATTCATCACTCAAAAAGAAAGGAGGCCATCTCTGGATACCACAAAGAACATCAAAATCCCAATATCTGAATTATCTTTACAATTCTTTTTTATCCACTTATAAGAAAAAAATAAACACAAATCAAATCTTTAATTTTCCTTCCAACTTTCATGTGTTTAAGCCTTAAAGGTAACTGTTTTGCTAATGATTAAATACTGCTCCTTCAAAATGATGGCAATAGTTAGACCACTCATCAATCATCACCATGAATAACCACAAAAAACAGAAAGATTTCTAGGTTCATATCCATGTGATTAACAGGAGCAAAAGCATACACTTGAATCTTAGTGGCCGTACCTTTCCCTAACAAACTGTTCATATGAAATATCTCCAGGTTTTGGTGGGTTCACCATCAGCCCCATCTGCAAATGGAAAAAGAACAGGCATTTTCTCCCTGAGATAATAGTTTGAATAGAGAACTGGTGTGCCCAGTTCAATGGAGAATACTACACCACAAAAATTTGAGCTCTAACTCACAAATATCTGTGCAGGGACATTTGGACTGAGTGATACGGATGCAACTTTATAGATCTCATCAACTGTCTGCAAGATTAAGTCATGATATCAAAAAGGAAAATGAGTATCAGTTGCTTAATTGAATTTGAATTTCACTCTACATAAGTCAGAAGACGACCTTATTAAATCAGAATGATAAAGAAACAGTTCTTTATGTGTGTAAATGGCATGATTTGGTATTTTCATAACAATAACTGAAAAGTTCAGAGGCTTCTAGTAGACCAAGTCTTAACATTGTTTTTCATGGCTTCATCTTAATGATTTACAAAACCTGTACAGTTATGTACTTCTGATTCATTTTAATTTATTTTGATCACGTAACTTCAAATAGAAATATATGTAAGACATATCCATATCTTCACTAATCCTAAATATGCAAAAATGCCTGGTTTGCAACTTAAGGGATATATATATAGTAGACAACTTATAAAAAGACAAAACTTTGGAGGAATGTTAGTCATCTCAAAGTATCCACCTCTCTGTCCACATTCACCCCAATATCCTTTGGACACAATATGGAAAGAGACAAGCTGGAGTTCCCTGCTTATGGGCGGCCCCATTTCCCTCAAAACCTTTCAATGTAAACTAGAGTATAAATAACTCATATAAAAAAAAAAAACTAGAGTATAAATACAATTTGAAATTACATGCAAAATCTCAGACACAGATAGATCAAACAGCACAAGAATATATACCTTTTCAGCACTAATAAAAGGGCGCTCATCCTGGTATATGTTCTGCTGATAAACCTCATCTCCAAGCAAAACTAAGTTTTCCTGGTAACAGTACTTCAGTATTTCTCTCAAATTAGCTTCACTAAGACGCTGACCGGTGGGGTTCCCAGGGTTTATAATCACCATAGCTCTTACCTAATCATATTCCAATGTATAAGAGATTTAGTTGTTGGTTCTAAGCATTACAAGAAAGGATAGTTAGAGATTTAATTATTGAAAAGCACATCGAAGAAAATAAGACATTGTAATTATATATACAAATGGAAGAAGACAACAAATAAATCTTCATGACGAAAATAGATGCATGTTGGAAGGAAAATTCTTCCAAGAACCAGCCAAGACAACTAAAATTCACCTTAGTTTCACAAATGGATACTCACAGTTATTCCTTTAAAGCGAGCCTCAGCAACTGACCGGTGAAGGTCATTAACATCAAGGCCCCAGTTCGCTGTCTCCTCTAGGAAATATGGGACAAGAGAACCACCAAATAGAGAGATTGCAGCTGAGAAAAGTGGGTATTGGGGTACCGGAACCAAAACCATACTAATCAAAAATATTAATGAAAGGATTTATCTAGCAAATACAGAAAGCCCCCTGAAGTAACTAACAAGAGAAAAAGGAAACTTAATTAAGAAAAAATAATAACCACAAGGCGTCTTTTTCCTTATGCCTTTTAATAAGAATAAATAAGAATTGTTACTCAAAATTACCTGGAAATTGGCCTTCGCTGCTATTCACTCTGTTCCACATTGCCAACATTTCGTATTGCGTACTGGGTTCCTCCTAGGACGCTCCTCTAACTACTGATCTTGTGGCACATCTGGTTGAGGTACCTCTGCTAGAGAATGATGGCAATCTACTATGGTGGGTAAGGATGAGGTAGGAGGTGAATATGTCAACGTGGGGTCAGTGGATGCCACCCTGGCATGAGGTGTGTGAAGAGATGGTGTGGAGATAAAGATGCATGCTGAGCTATTTGACTCAACGTGTGTAGTACTGTGGTCAAGACCTACTGCTTGCATGTAAAACATATCAACGCCGGATTGTGTAGTGGGGGTAACACTACGTGGTAGGAATGAGGCCATGTGATGGATAGGGGCAGCTGAGGTGGAGTCAGGAGAAGTGAGGAGTGTGGATGAACTAGGACGGATAAGAGCGGCTGGGGTAGACTCGAGATGACACCTCGGGGAGGGGGGCAAATGTGTAGTGGTCAAAAGGGTAGAGTCGGGAGAAGTGGGAAATGGGGATGAAGGAGCAACCCTATGACGTTTGCGTGTACTAGACGTAACATCATCAGAGGGACATGCGCTCATAGATGGGGTCGGCTGTGCAATGCTAAAGGGTGTACCAAAGGGATCGACACTCGTAGATGGGAGTGGCTGTGCAATGCTAGAGGGTGTACTAGAGGGATCGACACTCATAGGTATGGGTGATTGTGCAATGATAGAGGGTGTACTAGAGGGATCGACACTCGTAGGTGAGGGTGGCTATGCAATGATAAAGGGTGTACTAGAGGGACTGACACTTGTAGGTGGGGGTGGCTGTGCAAAGCTAAAGGGTATACCAGAGGGACCGACACTCGTAGATGGGGGCGGCTGTGCACTAGTAGAGGGGGCAGCTAATGGACTGTCACCCGTAGATGGGGTCAGTTGTGTACTACTAGAATGATTGAGATTCATACATCTAGAACCACGCCCACGCCCACCCCCACGTCCACGTCCACGCCCACGCCCTCGTCCACGTCCATGTCCTGGTGCTTGTGCTTGGGGTGGATTATTCGTGATGTTATTAGATACATTATGCCACACCAGAACGTCTATTCTATTAATTGCCCTTGCATGTTGTAGGACCATGGCAATATCCTTCGCCTCCTGACTTTCCGCTGGCCATTTACGGATGTGCTTGACCAAAAGATCAACCTATCACATAAAAGAACATGTTAGTATACATAGACTTAAAAATATGACTTTATGGACAAGGTCATTTATTAGACAAGTGTTCAAGTTCATGTGATAGCACTATGTAATAACAACTTTAAAACCTTATCATCTCATTATAATGGACAGACTTCTTACAAATATAACGTCGAGTGATACGATGGTACCACTGCATATATGGGTATTGATATCCCATGACACCCTCGAATGGGGGACGAGTCACGACATGCTCGGCCCGATGGTTCCACTTGTCAATTTCGGTTGCCCAAGTGTTCATCCACGATACCTTGGTCTTCCCCCTCAAATCCATCGTGTGCATATCCACATTTGTATCAACAAGATCCAGAATGTCTTGTTGCATACCAAACTGATGAAGAACACGGTCGAGTGTGTGCAACTCTACGATATTACAATATAGCATAGGCATTACTGCACGATAACATCCATGTCCCGCCTTGCAATAGTCTAGTAACTCATCTAAAATATCTGTCGTGTACAGTTGACAGACAATCTACAAAAAAATAATAAAACCAACTTCGCATTAGGTAATAAAAAATTTTAACAATTTATCACTGAATTAAACAATCTTTTTTTTCATTTTTTTTTTTTTTTTTTATAAGTAACTGAATTAAACAATCTCACTAACATCTTCATAAAGCAACAAGGAAAATGTTGCACGGTATGTATCCAAAACATGTGTTGGAACCTCTTTTCGGCACTTCACCCCACGCCACTTACAAACATGAACACAAATACATATTCATGAATTATCCTCATGTGATAAAAGGAACTAGCAAGTAGCAACATCATAAGCTCTTATATATAAAAGTCAAAGGAATAAAAAAAAGAAAAAGATAGTGTACTCAAGCATGATTTTCCAACTGCATGTCAAAGGCATTTGTAAGATAATTGTGATTAATGTTTAATTAAAAAAAAATTAGAATTATTCATGATAAACATATCAATATTTAGAGAATAACAAGATATTGACTTACTTAACGCCATAGGGACCGCGAGGTAGTGGTTGTCCATCGACATCCACACCATAATCTATTTGAAGCTCTGACACGAGCGAGGGAACCAAGCGTGGAAACCTACAGAAAGCCCACAACTGCAGCAAGTTTAGTGCCCCACCAATGCTTGTACTGCCCTCACAGGCTCGACACATCTCTCTATACAACCAAGCAAGGGCTGCACTACCCCAACTGTACTCTCCAGCCCTATCAAAATCCACCAAAAATTGCAACCAAAGTAGATGGACGTGGCTAATGGAATTGTCAGCAAATATGCTCCCCCCCCATCAACACTAACAAATGATATCCGGCATATTGCTGCACTGTCTGCTCATCAGTCTGAGCAGTCACTGGAGCCTATACAAAAAACGAAAAATAATTAACATTAAAAATATTCAACAAACATATATGCATTAATGTTTTTTATACTAACATTCACAAAATTATGCATTTATACTAAAATATACATATGGACAATTTGGTTTTTTTATTTTTTATTTTATTTTTATAAGTATATGGACATAGATATGCATTCATAATTTTTTTTTTTGTTTACCAACATGAAAAAAAAATATACGTTTAGAGTTTTATAACATTGGCTACCTGAAATTGCTCACTCAACCAACACATGTTAATTCGCCCTCCATCCGACTCATTGCGTGGTGGAGTGACACCAAGTAATCATTGGCAGAACTTAGGCCAATCCTCTTGAGTGGACCCCACAAGGGCTTTTCCGTCAACCTTCAATCCTAACAACACCTCAACGTCTTCTAAGGTGATAGTCATTTCACCATACGGTAGGTGAAAAGTATGTGTCTCGGTCCGCCATCGCTCTATCAATGCAGTGATTAATGCCCAATCAAGTTGAATGAAGCCTAGTGCATATAGACCATATAGTCCAGCCCGTGTGATATAAGACACAATCCGCGGATGCGGTCGAGGTGCCCGAGCTATCACCGCCTCGCGACGACGACAACAGAGTAATGGTTGATCCTACAAAAATAACAAGATAATAAATGCACTGTCTAGCAAAGAAATGCACTGTGTATGCCATATTACAAATAAATTATTTACCACAACAGTATTCCAAATGACATTGGATCGATGGTACTGTTGTCGTGTCAATACTGATGGGTCAATAGGACCCAGGTCCATAAGTTCTGGCACCACCAGTGACGGATCCAACGGATCTAGCTGCATCAGTACCTCTATATATGACAAATACTGCACAAATAAAGACATTAATATGTTCAATCAAAACATAAGTAAAATTAATGCTAATAACGACAATAAAGACATTGAGAGGTCAAATCAAAAGATATATAATTAAATGTTAATAACGACAAAATAGACAATGAGAGGTCAAATCAATGCTAAAAGCAACCATATGATTTTAAATTCATAAACTTCAATTTAAAGACATTTAGAGTGAGAGTTTTACTAATCATCTATGTGTTATATTTTTTTTATATATTTTTTTTGTCATCATGATAATGTTCATAATTATTTTTTGGATGAACTCAATCAAGAAGAACATTTAGCAATACGAGAAAGAAAAAAGCTAGACGAGCCAATTGACTGGAATGACTACAAGGCTATGAGTTTCACTCGTGCTGTAAGCAGAATTGAAATTTCAAATAATGTTACATTCTTCTTTTTTATTAATTAAGATACATTAAAAGATATATATCCTATGCTCTTGGTACAGGTGATCCTTGAAACCTCAAGGTTGGCCACTGTGGTTAATGGGGTACTGAGGAGGACAACACAAGATGTGGAATTGAATGGTATGTTAACTCAACAAACCTATAACTTCATATATAATATAGTCTTTGAAGTTAAGGTTTGGCCACATAGCAAACTACATGCATGTGTAGGCGTAAAACCAAATGGGAAGTGATTGTTTAGTCAATTTGTTATATTTCTATTGGGTTTTTCAGGATTCTTCATTTCGAAAGGATGGAAAATATATCTTTTCACAAGGGGGATCAACTATGATTCAAGCCTCTATCCAGAGCCTTCTACATTCAATCCTTGGAGATGGCTGGTTAGTTAATTAGATAAGCTAAGCTTTTTCTATTTTGCGTTTCTATGTCATTAAAAAGTATTTATTAATGAAATGGAATACAGGATAAGAGCTTGGAGTCTCACAAACACTGCTTCTTATTTGGAGCTGGAGGCAGGCTGTGTCCTAGAAAGGAATTGGGCATAGTTAAAGTTTCTACATTCCTTCACTATTTTGTTACTAGATACAGGTTTGTTGCATTAGCCCACTAATTTATTTCTGAATACCTTAAACATAATAATGCATCATTTTTCCTTTAATTCAAATATTATTTCTTTGGAAAAAGTGAAACTTTTGCTAAAGCAAATATATATATCCTGGTTACAGATGGGAGGAAGTTGGAGAAGTAGAGATTATAAAATTTCCAAGAGTTGAAGTTCCAAATGGGCTGCACATTAGGGTATCAAAGTACTGAACATGAGTAGAGAAGGAACATAAACATGCAGGGCCGGCCCCGAGGTTTGGGTTGCCCAAGCCCGATTTAATTTTGGTTGCCCCTTATTATTAAATATTAAAAATATATATAAAAAAATTATGCAAAATCAAGGTTAGATTATGCTTTTAGCTTAAATTACATAAAAAAAAAAAAATGTAACCTTGATTATAGTACTTTATAATTAACAAGATCTAATTTAGAGAAAACAACTTCTCTTTACTTGACTTTTCTATTATAAGATCCGGAATTTTTGTATTTAAGATCTTAGTCGGTTCTTTTCATTACCATTCTTCGTCATAGTACTCATAACCTATATGATATTATAATCTCATTTCAAATCACAGTTCATTCACCATCAATAAAAGAAACTAACAAAAGAAAAAAAAAATCATATAAAATCAATAGGAAATGATATTTTTATAATCAATTAACTGTTTTTTATGTACCTAAAAATAATTAGGAAATGATATTTGTATAATCACACACAAAAAAAAAAAATCTAAGAATTACAATATAATTATTAAAATAAAACTACTACTTATACACAATTAGTCCTATTAAACTAATATAATCAACAATTATTTGTGAGTATAAACTTTTATATATTTTTTGTATATTTAATTATGACTTAATCTTAAGTTTGTTAAAAATGAAAGCCATTTCTCAAACATGATTAAGCCCACGATCAAATCCATTTCAAAAAAAAAAATAATAATAAAAATAGGTGAACCATGAACCCAATCTTGATCGTAAAAACCAAAAGAATTGAAAAAAATTAATTAAAAGAATCACATCTGGTGGCTTGGTGGTGAAAGTGGCTACCAGCCACTAAAAAAGAAAAAAAAGAAGTAAAAATAGTAGTTGACAAGTCACATATTAATCAATCATACCATGGTATTAAAAAACAAGAGAGAAAAAGATGAAGAAGAAGAAGAAGAAGAAGAAGAAGAAGAAGAAGAAGAAGAAGAAGAAGAAGAAGAAGAAGAAGAAGAAGAAGAAAGAAGAAGGAGAAGAAAAGAAAAACAACGAAGATAGAACAAAAAATACGCTATTTTTTATTCTATCCTCTTTCTTTTGCTTGTTTTTCCCCTACGTCTTTCATCATTTTCTTTTCTGTATTGCCTGTCATCTGCAAGCGAGAACAAGACGGAGAGAAACTGAGAAAGAAATTTTTTTTTTTTTTTCCCTGTGGTTGCCCCATGGGTGGGCGGTTGCCCAAGCCCAAAGTCTTGCTAGGCTTACCCCGGGGCCGACCCTGTAAACATGAGTAGTTTTATCCTAAAAAATGTATGGAACAAAATCAATTTATGAACAAGCATAGTAGAAGGAGACCCTAGACTTAATCAAATTTCAAAATTTCAAAATGAATAAAACCTGAGATTGCTTGAAATAAATCTGAGAGATAAATCCTGTACCTTTTGATGGTGTGGGCTGAGGGTTTAGAGAGATAAATCCGACAGAGAGAGAGAGATCTGGCGGTGAAGGGTGCTGGCGGCACGTGGAGGTGCTGGCGCGGTGGTTTGGAGCGTTGGGCTGGCGGAGCGGTGGGTCTGGCACGGTGGGTTGGCGCAGGAGGGGGTGGTGCCGCAGTGGATGCTGGAATGGGGAGGGTGGTGGCGCGGTTGCTGGTGGCGCTGGGGTTGGTGGCACGGGGAGGGTGGCTGGCTAGGATGAAAGTTACAGAGAGAGAGAGAAAACGTGAAAGTGACAAAGAGAAAGAGACAAAACGGGTAATAGTAAAAAGTGAAACGTGAAAGTGACAGAGAGAGAGAGAAAAGTTGAGAGTGACAGAGAGAAAGTCAGGGCTTTGGTTACGTTGGAATAGCAGTTTTACCAATCTTGTATTTTACAAATACAAGATTGATGTCAATCTTGTGTTTGTGAAATACAAGATTGGTTCAAACTTGTGTTTAGAAAACACAAAGTCTATTTTTCAAATTCATTTCGGCTGGGAAACATTTAGCAAAATAATATTAAAATATGCATTATTTTGCAAAAACGGCCTCTCTTTGCCCTCTCTCGAAACCATTCAATGGTCTATTCCCACGTAGTATGAGTATCAGAGAATTATGGATGCCATAGACTCAGTCAGAGAGTTCTCCAAGGACAGCATCGCCTTGTCAAGCGCTGCCATAAGCCTGATCGCAAAGCTCTTTGTGAAGCTCATCTTCATTCCGATCAACAATATCATCGTCGGTTTCGCATAGGTAATAATGCTTCGAGTTCGATCTCTGTATTCTCTTCTTTTATCAAATTTCCTGTTATGTTTAGTGTTTGTTTGTCAAATTGACATGCACTTGATGATTTAGGATCAGCTCGTTACCTTGAATATCGTGAAAGATGTATATGATACGTTGATTTTATTTCAACTACTTCGGCATTTATTATAGTTTTGGAGCTATGAAGCACTGACACTGATACGACACGGGACACGATACGACACAAAATACAGTGACACTTCATTTCTTAAAAAACTAGGACACGACACGGTAGGGATACGGTAATTAATTTATTAATTAATTAATTAATATATATATATATATATATATATATATATATATTTATATATTTTAAGCCATGGATTTGTGTCGTGTAATCAACACCCCCGCTGGATTTGAGCCATGGCCTCGCCTCTCCCCCATTCATTCTCATGGGAGAAAAAAGTGCCATTTGAGCTAGAGCTCAGTCACTAATAGTTGTTATACTTGCACAAAATGTCTCCCTCAACTTCTCCTGACCATTTTCCTTATTTTAGAAAGGTTTTTTTGGGACAAGATGCTGAGTGAAACTGGTGGCATGTGAAAGGGGTGTTGTTTGAAACAATGGGATTGTTTCCCTTGCCAGAGTGTTATGCTGCTACCTTGTGGCCCCATTGGATTTGATTGGGCTTATTCTAGATCATCACAAGAGGTTGTGTTGTCCAGGGTCATATGGTTGGAGTACTTTTATGTCAAGATGACAAGAACTGTACAGTATAGGAGCATTGCTTTTCCAACCAGGTCCTTAATACAACGATGTCCTGTAGCTCTGCTTCTGGTTTCAGTGGGTAACCATATCCAATTATAACCACTTTTAAGGCTTGTTTCGTAAATGAGTCAAGTTCAAGCAAATATTTTGTTGTCAACATAAAGCTCAAGAATATGAGTTTAGGCTTGATATAAACTTGCTAATTCGGTTGGCTATGGCTTGACAAAATACTAGAGACAAAATATCTAAACATTTGGTCGTTATTTGCTTACTGATTACTTCATTGACTATTATTATTATCTGTTTGTAGTTGTAGTTGCTATCTAGTTTGCTGCTTGCTCTGTTTAAATGTTGCAGCCTAAATTTGTTAATGAATTTTGATTTGAAAGTGGTCTTTCCATTCCTTTATGACTGCGGGTATGTAAAGGGGAATATGTCTCCATGTTATATATGATATGATCATTTGTGAACGTAATTATTGTTTTGTAGTTTTGTTTACGAGTGGCTGATTACATGGTTGTGCAATTCTTTCCAATAGAGTCAGCGAGCTTAGAGTCGTTGAACTTCTTGATGGCTTTTGTGAAAAGATGCAAGATTACACTCTTGAGAAGGTTCTTTCTACTTTTGAGTTTTTTCTTTATTGTCTCACTCTTGGGGTCAAATGCATTGGCAGTATATTCAATTTTGTATCTTCATTTTGCAGATAGATTCAACCAGGCAAGAGTGGATCAAAGTGGATGATTGGGATAACCTCACAACAAGTATGTATTATTTTACAATGGCTTGGATTACTTAAGTAGTGTAAATTTAACTCATTCACAATCCTTGATGTCCTAGTTAGGAGTCAAGACTGACAAGGTTGGCTATGATTTTGTATTAGAATGGTGGTAATTGAAATTTTTTAGTTAGCAGAAATATATTAAACTTTGTGGACTTCTTATTATTGTACTCATTCACAAAAAATACCTTAAGATATCATATTGGTTGGATGTGGATTGATTTCAAAATTCATATTAAGGCATACCTTAGGTTGGTTTTGCAGTCATCTCCTACACCTCCTTTCTTGACTTTCCCATCATGCTTGTTGAACGGTGGAATCTTTTTGCAAGAGGTCTTGGAGCCCTTGTTTTTCGGTTAAATCCTCTCACACAAATAAACCCTGCAAATCAGTGATTAATTATAATATAGAAAGTTCTTAACTTCGAAAGCTATCATCAGATAGAAACTATATATTGTAAATCCTTCTCGATTTTATTTTTATCTTCTTTTTACTCCTTTGAAAGAATATTTAAGTTTTTAGCTACAACATGAAAGAATATTTAAATTCTCAGTTTATTTATTATTGTTTTCTTTACTATTTGGATCTTGCTTATGAGTAAAATAGTTTCAATAGTGGTTTTAATTATGAATGTTTCAATCATGATTATAAATATTGAGGGGCATAGTTCTTCCCTTGTGTGTATGGGCATTTCATAAATTCTGTAATTTCTTTGTTATCTTGAAAGCTATTAGCTATTTTTTTTTTTTTTTTTTTTTTTTTTTTTTTTTTTTTTTTTTTTTACTGTTAAAATTGAAGTAGCTTTTGACTACTGAGTCATGTAATACTTTTGATAAAGCAAGTCTGAATTTCATCTATTGATAAACCTGGTTTTACCAAAAAAAGAAAAAGAAGAAGATATGCGTGACATTAATTTGACCCTTATATCGTAGAGCTCAATTTTTGTAACGCTTGCTTACCTCTAAATATTGTTGATGCTGAAGTTGCAAAGTATGCAGTTCGCCTTTCTAGATCCCATATCAATTCCCTAGGAACATCTATTGGGTTTTGGCTTGATTCATCGTCAGCAAATACCTACAAGGGGTTTTTATAAATGTTGTAGCATGGCAGCTTGATCTAGAATGCTCATAGTTACATATATGCCAATACTAGTCCTTGCAAAGTAGAAGGTGAGATAACTTACTCCTGTTAGAAGGGGATGGTAATCTGGAAGTACATAGCTGCATGAAAATAGATATTAGTCAGCATGCATTGGGTAGTGTTTCATTCATTGCTATAATAGGGTAATATAAAATTCATCAAAAGTAAATAGAATAAATGTGCCAAATTTTTGGCTTAGCTTTTAGAAACTGAAAATTTATATTAGCGTGCTCAGGAGTATAAATTTATTGTATAGTTGTTTCTTTATCATTTTTCTCATAAAGCCTGCTCATACTCTAGTTTGCAATTAAGGCACACAACTTCATCTCATGGGATGAGATAAAGTTGGAGTCAACACCATCAATGAAGAAAGATGATAAATTCTAAAAAGTTCATGAAATACCTTATTTCAAATTTACAATAATGATGGCTACCACTCCCGGAATTCCCCCAATCATAAGGATTAGATTGCTTTGAAAAATACTATGAAAAAATATACATATTTTATATTTGGAATTTGGATATCCAAGTAGGCCTTAAAACAATGTGACTCACAGTTTCACTATAACCTTGCCTAATAAGTAGTGGGGCTTCATTGGTTTTGACATTATTGACTATCCAATTGATGTCATTAGAGTGATGCATTTCCTGTTCATACATGTCTGAACTTGGACCATATAAAGTTGAGCTTGGCCAAGCTCCCATATAAATTTACTTATAGGTACTGTAAATTTAAGTCACAACAAGTATGTATTATTTTACTTTCAACCCATCATGTCCATTATATTGCTTATTTTGTTCCCTTAATTGTGCAGGAGGTGATAGCCTAGAAATGATATAGTAGCGCTTGGTACCCAACTGCAAATTTTGGCCCATTTGAATAATTTTGTGTAAAACTTGTTGATCACACTTAGCTTTTGCTCTGTACTTTTATTCTAAGCCTCACCTACTTGTTTTCTTTCCATTTGTTTTTTTCTTTTCTTGTTCAACTAGAATTTTATCTAGCATGCTGAATGATCAGAGGCTTATCCTCACAATATTAGAATTTAATTAATTTTTTATTTTTTTGCTAATTATCAGAATTTAATTGAATATACTTAGAAATGATATTAAATGGATAATTCAATTTCTGATTCTGTATGGTTTGTTTTTTCAGGTTGAAACGTTATAAGAATTTCAAGGAGGGACAGTCAAGAATTCTTGTGGCAACAGATTCAGTAGGAAGGGGGATTGATATAAAGCATGTTAACATTGTTATCAACTATGATATGCCAGATTCTGCTGAGACATACCTGCGCAGGGTACTTGTTTCATTTGAATACTTTAATATGATCTGCATATGGTTGTTAGTTAGTATCGTCACTAGTTTGGAACTGAATTTGTGCCCCCTCTATTGCCTTGGGTTGCTGTTTCTCATAGGTGGGCAGGGCTGGTAGGTTTGGGACTAAGGGGCTTGCAATTACATTTGTCTCATCTACATCTGACTCTGACGTTCTTAATCAGGTATTTTTGTCACTGAACACAGGCAGAATTTATTATTCTTTTTAATTGTTAATATAATACAAGTAAAATCTAC
Source organism: Fagus sylvatica (assembly GCA_907173295.1). Taxonomy (NCBI): domain Eukaryota; kingdom Viridiplantae; phylum Streptophyta; class Magnoliopsida; order Fagales; family Fagaceae; genus Fagus; species Fagus sylvatica. Next base: position 40,919,972 of record OU015767.1, read on the forward strand.
AGACATCAGATTACAATCTTAAAATGCTGGTCTATTAAATTCAGACTTTACCAGGATGTTTTCAAGGTTCAGTCAAGGTTTGAGGTGGACATAAAGGAGCTTCCTGAGCAAATTGTAAGTGGAAAATGTAGTTTATATTGTTGTCACACTTCTGAGTTACCTTTGGACATCCTTGTCATTTTTTGAAGTAATTTGGTACAGTGTTTTGATTTGTTATTGTGTGAATTGGAGGCGCAAGGGGTCACCCATTTCTTTTGCTTTTATATTTCTAATAGTGATGATGCAGAGTCTGATGGCTTATAATAATGGTGTTGCTTATGACCTTATGCTTTATTATGAACAATACCTCACTGAGCCTTACGTGTTGTTTTGTTGGACCATTCAATTGCAGGAATGGATTGAGACAAATTAGTGATTATTCCATCTCTCTTTTAATATCTTATTTGCTTTTGCATTTGGACTATCTCCAAATATTTAAAATTTCCAAAGTTGAAATTGATTTCCTATATTTGTTCATAGCATGATCACCATGTCAATTAAGTGGGGTTTGGCAGTTGAGACCGCTCCCATGGGACTTGTAATGGTTCAACTTACATGACTTAGTGGACCTTGCAAGTTTATTACCATAACATGTTGTGAATCTCAAACAAGATTGTCAGTGGTGCACAACTAGCAATGGAAAGTTTTTGTTTGTGTATCGTAGTATATAAGCTTATCATTAGATTGTGAATAAACTATAAATTTTTGAATTAATAGTTACAGAAAGTAATAGTTGCTATGCTAGTTGTTAATCTCTCGCTTCCCTATTTTCAAGTATAAATATTCAAACTAAACTAGTCTTCATCAGCTTGTCCCTTGCAACATGTGCTATAGTGCCTATTTTTTATTTGTCTCTGTGCTTTGTGCGGGAATAGAAGCCAGGGTGTTATATCAAAAGCCAGGGGAGCTTCTGATACGTGCAAACCAAGGGCACACAATAACGGTAAACATCTTCTTTTTGTTACACTAGAAAGTGTTCAGTTTTGGATACAAGTTGACATTCTATGCTGCCATGAACATCTTGTGTCCCTCACTATGTTGGGAAAATTCTGGGACAAATTCAATACTTTGTTGACTCTCTCCAATGATTAAGGCCCTTTTGTTTTAAACAACCAAGTAATTTCTTCTGTTTTTAGATCTATGATACAAATTTGTTTATTTTACAACCAGAATGTGATGTTCCGCCAAACTAGGTGGGGGCCAACCTGTTCTCTCTCCTCTTCTTTCTCTATGTTGGTCTGCCCACCCTTCTCTCTAGCTTTTGAGGTTAAGGACACCAATTTGTGCGCCATTCATTCCGGAACGGTGCAATCACAAGCCTACTACAACACATTCAGCAGGTCATTTATTTTATTTTATTTTTTATTTTTTTGAGTTTTTCTTAGGGATAATTTTAGGAGATTGTTTTGTGCTTTAAGCTAGAGAAAGTTCTCTCGTTTTTTAAGATGAAGATTGCGTAGAATTAGAAAATTGTAGGAGTAGATAATATCATCACTGATTGGTTTGCGTAATACTATTAGAGGAGTAGAAAGATAAGGATTAATCGCATAGTTCCATACAATAATTAAAAAAAAAAGAATATAATAAATTATAATAGTAGATCGGATTAGGCCCATTCCTTGTTTGGACCAAAAGAAAAATTAGCTGTTTTTTTTTTTTTTTTTTTTTTTTTGGGGGAAAAGATCTAAAGTTTGGAAGAGCTAACAAAGTCTGACCCTCAAGTTCAACCAACGCTAAGGTGGAAATGAAATTTCGCATGGAAATACAGATGCTAAAAATTGGGTTCTCACCAATGACTAATACTAGGACGGAGGCCGCGGGGTTGAGGTTACGCAGGTGGTGGGTGGACCGATGGAGAGAGAAATGTTAGAAAGGAGAGAGAAAATAGGAATAAATTAACTCTGTTTAATACTCTATTAATGATTAAAAAATACTATCCTGTCTTATTCTTATTGGTGTTACATAGAGTGAAGCATATAAGGTGGTATATAAGATTTTCTTTCGGTTGTAGATAGGGATAGCAATGGGGCGGATCGGGACCAGATCATGGGTGCCTTGGCCCCGCCCCACACTATGGGTAGGTAGCTCCGAAACTGCCCCGCCCCGTATTTGCCCCGAGGAGCCCTGCCCCGAGGGTTAGAGGTAACCTTCCTTAACCCGTCCCGAATACCTAAAATCAATCAATATTCATCAAATAAATAAATAACTAAATAACCTAAAATCAATATACACCCTAATCCGTGAACACATCCCCCCCCCAACCATCATCATTATCAATATTTTTTGAATAATTCCATACTATTTTGTGAGGGGGTTGTTGGCATGAGAGAGAGAGAGAGAGAGAGAGAGAGAGAGAGAGAGAGAGAGAGAGAGAGATGGCGGTGGCATTGTGAGGCAGTGAGGTGGTGGCGGCGTGAGATCGGCATGGTGGCTGGCGGCGGCTTGAGGAAGTGAGTGGTGTGAGAAAAATTAAACGTGAAAGTGAGGAGAGAGAGAGAGAGAGGTGGCTGTAGAAGTGAAGAGAAAATATGGGTATATATATGTGTTGGAAATAAAAACCCTAATGACATTTTTGTAAATATATGCGGGGCGAGGCGAGTCAGTTAATACCCATCCCCGCCCTGCCCTAGGTATCGAGGAAAATTTCTTAAACTGTAACTGCCCTGCCACCTCGACGGGCCGGGTCGGGTTGGTTCAAAATTGCCATCTCTAATTGTAGATAATGTTGTCTCAATAAGGGACAACTTAATGAGGAAGGCGGTTTTGTTACTGCTGTTCAAGAGCAAGAAGGTGGGGGCGAGGAGTACTGTGGACCAGATCCAAGCCAAAAGGCCCAAAACGATATTTGCTCAATCATGAAGTTGCTGTTTCTATCAACATTTTATATTTTGGTTTTGTTTTTCCTACTTTATACTTGATAGGTCTTCCTAGGGTTCAGAGGCGGAGCTATTCATTGGCTGGACTGGGCTAGCCCAGTCCAGCTTTTTCTGTTTTTTAAATTTACCCCTATAATTTTTTTTTTTTTAAAGTACCCTAGTCCTTAGCCCAGCCAATTCTAATGCCAAACCCATTCAAAAATTTGGTTCAGTTCAATTCCAAACCCAAATCTATTCAGAATTCCAATTCCAAATCCACAAATTTGTAATCTAGACCCACCCAAATTGCTCACAAGTCTGAAATCCAAGTCACAGATCTCACCGTTTTAAAAAAAAAATCACAAATCACAAATCTAAAATCTAAAACCCAAAACCATTCACTGTGACCCGAAGCTGCTCACATCTTTGGCTCTCCACCACTGCCATTTCCTCCTTGTCATTTGCCGTCCACTCCACTCCATTGCCCAGTGCCCACTGTAACTCTTTCTTTCTTTCTCTTTTTTTTTTTGCTAAGTTCTTTCTTTCTTTCTTTTCTTTCTCTAGTTGTTCGTCTGCTGTGTAATTGTATATTAGTATATAAGATAACTTTAATTTGCTAAAAGTGAGTTTCCTGTGTTGCAAGTGTACGTTTTGAATGAAATGAGATATTATGAATGTCATGTGGTGTGGGTGGGGGACATGTGTTAGCTTTGTGTGTGGTGTGGGTTTGTGAATTTTTTATTTTATTTTTTTATTTTCATATTAAGTCATGAGTTGTGGCAAATTAAAGTGACTGTGAACGTAGGAAATTAAGTACAAATTTGATATCCCTTTGTCATTTTGTCAAATATTGTGGTTATCTGTTCTAGTTTGTTACTTTGTTGATTTATTTACAAATTTGATATAGAGTTTGAGTGGGTGTTTGGATGATTTTGAGATTCGAAAATTTTATTGAAAATTGATTGGTAATGATAAAATAATAATAATTACTTTTAAAACTCTATTGAAAATGTTATTTTTTATAGTTTATAATGTCAACTCATTTCAAATAAAGAAGCTAATTAAGAAAACAGTTTTGTATTATATTTGCATTGCATGTGTGTTTTTTTTTGCTTATCTATAGAATTTGTTTTGAAGGTAAGGTTCATTATGTCCCTTTGATAGGGTGTAATTTTTTTTTTTTTTGACTAAATAAAATTTTCTTATACCGTCAGTATTTACATGATACTTCTAGCCCACCCTAAGATATTTTCCTGGCTTCGCCCCTGCTAGGGTTTGATGAATATGTTTCTTTAGTTCAGAGTGTGCATGTGTATTTTCTTTGTTAAAAAAATTGTAATATATACCCATAATCTTTTTCAAGTTTTGATGAGATGTATATGCAAGGATGAAGGGTACTCTCTTTCTCTCTCTCTTTTTATTTTTCCTTCCATTTGCGTGTTTCAGTGTTTTTTTCCTCAGATTTCATCATAGGAAAAGCTGGACCAAATAAACTTATAGCCACTATAAATTCTTCATCACCCGTTTGGCACTTAGCTACAGCTCAATGGCACGTCTTTGAATCCAATGACAGATAGTTTTCAGATTTTCATTTAAATTCTCTTTTAACTAGAGCATGACTTGTCAAAAATCCAGAATTGTGATAATTAAGAGACAAATACATACTGAAATATTATAAGACTGCTAAAACAATGACAAATGCAAACATATCAGTTTCAATGGCATGGGAAATAAAAAGGAGGTGAACAATTTTGACAAAGTCATCACCACATCCTAATGCTGGGATGTTCCTCACAATCATATACTTTGTTCCCAAAAGAAAATTGATCACACTTCAAGTAATGGAAACATACGACACAAAATAAAATATAACATTTAATTTCAGACTTTTAATATAAAAAAGAATAAGGGCAAGAGTCATTGAGGGAGACTGGGAGAGACATGAATAAGTTTATAAATTAGACACTGCATATACTAATCTCAAATGTTAGCTATTGACATAGCCTCTTATACTTACTAAAGAAATTAATTGAATCTATTCAAGTTAAAATAAGCAATACATGGGTAAATTGTTTGTCAAGTTTTCTACGATGAGTTGTTCCCGTGTGGATGTGTCATGAAATTCTGATTAGAATATTGATGGGGAGGTGCCCAATGGAGAGACTGTGGACATGACTGACTAATTCCACTAAAATGCATGACACTTGAACCCAAATCATAATTATTCATCCCATGTTCTCGATTGTACGTGTGGTGTGTACTATCGGTACTTGCACGATTCCATTGTGCTAGCAAAGATATCAATGACCCAAAAGATGGCGTAGTGGCAGTCGAGAAATTTGAGTTGAAGTAGGGAGAACTTGGACTTGTGAAAGGCTTTTGGCTCAGTTTGTACAAGTCGGGGCACTTTATGAGCTCGGCATAGAATTTTTCAAGACGTGCTGGATGAAATTCAAGATAATGTATCCTGAGAATGGTATATCAGCAACAAAATTGATCAGTTGTATTAGTAATAAGATTCATTACTCGTATTATTAGAACATTGATGAAATATTTACGATAATGAAAATTGTGTAAAAAAATGTGACAAGTGTAACAAGTGAATTAAACTAATTAAGAGCACCACATGAGATATCTAATGTCAATATAGAAATTTCAAAAAAATAAAAAATATCACATACCTATGGATTAGTGCTTCATCATTAGTAAAGTCTGAAGTAAGAGTCCAGGTAATATGTTTTTTTGGTTGTGGATCTATCTCTTTATAGAATGAAGGTGGATTGTTAAGCTGAAAAAATTTCAGTGCATCAACTTAGTTGAAACTCAAGAAAATATCATGTTTTATACTAACCCTCAAATCTTATTAAAAAAATATGAAATTAAGATACTAACCTCAATTTCTAGAACTCCTAGAACTGCAAACTCACGTTGTACCATTCTAGATCTTATTGCTGAAATATCTGACCAATCTATTTCAATCTTCTTCTTCAAAGTGCAGTTTTTTTGAATAATTTCCCAAATCAATTTTTGTGTTTTGACGTAACACTTCACTATTAGAGATTCCTCGTATTCATATATAGCAACTTCCTGCACATTTTTAGTCAAAATTTTATTGTGATTTTTTTTCTTCTCATCTCTTACATACATATAATGCTATTATTCACATTAATTATGAGTATTACCTGCCATTTGCCAATTCTCAGTAATTTTGCACGGGATTTCGAAGTCTTCCCCTTAGAATTCCCACTAGCTTTGGCTTGAACCTCATTCTGACATGAGTTTTGATTAGTTTCATCAACACATGTAGTGTTATCTTCAAGGTCAAAATCTAACTCCATTAAGTTTGAGTTTGGATTTATTTCGTTATCTGAGTCATTCTACAAATTATGGAGGTATTGACCAAAAAAAAAAAAAAAAAAAAAAATTCAACGTCAAAACATAAAAGATAATACATTATACACCGAAAGAAAGTGGAAATACTTTTAAATCAATGCAGTAACTAAACTCTTAAAAATTATAACACGCGGCCCATATATGCTACTAAATTCTTTTGCACATAAATGAAACAATAATTCATTCAATAACATCAATCACTCTAAAATATACAGGCATCAGCTAAGGGTAGAGAGTGAGCAATGTGGTAAAGTCACACACAAATAATATAAAACCCCGGACAAATACTCAAAAAGCAACAATGCAAGCAGTGTTATATATACTGGATAAGTAAATATTGTAAAGTAAAACAGTGATATTAAATAAAAGAGTTGAGAGTTGACCTCCAAATTATCAATAATCTCTGGCGGTAGTTGAATTTGTTGATCAGCATTGTTATCGACAGCTTCTGAGTTTTGAAGCTCATGATTAGAGGTAGAGCATACCTGAAACTTCCTCTTAGGATCCTTACTAGCTTTGGCTTGAACCTCATCCTGACCTGAGTTTTGATTAGTTTCATCAACACATGTAGTGTTTTCTTCAAGGTATAAATCCCAATCCATGAAGTTTATATCCGTCTTTGGAATCTTTGAACCCAATGTAGGAGGGTTCGGATCTAATTCGATATCTGAGTCATCCTAAAAATTATGAGGTATTGACAAAAAAAATAAAATATCAACGTTAAACCAATTATCCATGCACCGTATGTCAAAACCAAAAAAGATCATACATTGGCCTTAAATCAGATACACCAGAAAAGTGGAAATAATTTTAAATCAATGGATTAACTAAACTCTTAAAACTTATAACACACCCATATATGGTACTAAATTCTTTTGCACTTATATGAAACGAAAATTCATTCAATAACATCAATCACTCTAAAATATATTGACATAAGCTAAGAGTATAGAGAGAGATCAACGTGGTAAAATCACACAAATAATATTAAACCCCGGACAATTGCAAGCACTGTTTTATATTTTGGATAAGTAAATATGGTAAAGTAAAGATAATTGAATAAAAGAGAGTAGACCTCCAAAACAATAATCTCTGGCGGTAGTTGAATTTGTTGATCAGCATTGTTATTGACAGCTTCTGAGTCTTGAAGCCCATGATTAGAGGTAGAGCCTACCAGAAACTTCATCTTAGAATCCTCACTAGCTTTCTCTTGAACCTCATCCTGACTTGAGTTTTGATTAGATTCATCAATACATGTAGTGTTTTCTTCAATGTCAAAATCCCACTCCATGAAGTTTATATCCGTCGTTGGAAGCTTTGAACCCAATGTAGGAGAGTTCGGATCTGTTTCGATATCCAAGTCATCCTACAAATTATGAGGTATTGACAAAAAAAAAAAAAATAAAATATCAACGTTAAACCAATTATCCTTACACCGTATGTCAAAACCAAAACCAAAACCTTAAACCAGATACACCAAAAAAGTGAAAATAATTTTAAATTAATGGATTAACTAAACTCTTAAAAATTATAACACATACATATATATGGTACTAAATTCTTTTGCACATATATGAAACGAAAATTCATTCAATAACTTCAATCACTCTAAAATATATTGACATAAGCTAAGAGTATAGAGAGAGAGCAAAGTGGTGAAATCACACACAAATAATATTAAACCCGGATAAACACTAAAAAATAGACATTGCCAGCACTGTTATATATATATATATATATATATATATATATATATATATATATATATATATATATTAGATAAGTAAATATTGTAAAGTAAAGCAGTGATATTGAATAAAAGAGTTGAGAGTCGACCTCCAAAAGAATAATCTCTGGCGATAATTGAATTTGTTGATCAGCAATTGTATTGACAACTTCTGAGTATTGAAGCCCATGATTAGAGGTAAAGCCTACCTGAAACTATTGCATATCATTATACAAAACAGTGAAACCACCATCACGGTAATTGATAGCTTCTGAGATTTGAAGCCCATGTCCATAATCAGAGGTAGAGCCCCCTTGAAAGTACTGTTGCTCAGCATTATAGAAACCACCATCACTGTTATATTGTTCCTCATTAAACCAGAAAAACTGGTCCTCTTGCTCCATTGGAATTTCTTTGTCTTTTTTTTGTTTGTACGATGTCTGAAATCATTGTAGCAGTTAGGGTCTTTTTTATATAGAGAGCACGTAGAATTAATTAGAGGAAGGCAAATAATGACGTCACCTAGATATATCTTATAACCAAAAAAATTTCTTTAATGTAATTAGATAGATATGGTCCTCTTGTTCCATTGGAATTTGTTTGTCTCTTTTTTGTTTGTACGGTGTATGAAATCATTGTAGCAGTTAGGGTCTTTTTTATATAGAGAGCACGTAGAATTAATTAGAGGAAGGCAAATAATGACGTCACCAAGATATATCTTATAACCAAAAAAATTTCTTTAATGTAATTAGATAGATATAGGAGAAAGAAGAAAGGGCCTATAGGCAGGAAGAATGCTGCGCAGAGACATAGGGGAGATATATAATAGTATAAACTGATGTTAGTTGGTTAGCAAGACCACCAACAATTAAACCCAACATATAAAAGAAAAATAAATAAATATTTTTCGAAAAGCCTTATAAATTATAGGGACAATTACACTTTACCACCCTGAACTTTGACATATTTTTCAATGTCCTCCCTAAACTTTCAATTTGAACAAATTACCCTCCAATTGGAAAAAATTGCACGCGAGTAACTCCATCCATCTAAATTGCTGTTATTTTGGATGGAAAAATTAGACACGTGCAAATCACGTGGGAACTGAGGGTAATCGGTAATTTAGACCATATGAAATTACAAAACTACCCTAAAAGAGTTAAGGACTCCACTGGTGAGTTTGATATTCAAAGCTTCACGCCACCACGCGCTGTGACTACTCCAGCTACACGTCGATCTTAGGCAACTGGTCCACCAATTCACTTTTACTCAAATTTACTCTTAAATTTGATCAAGATTTTCCTTACAACATAAAATAGCATCATCATTAAAAAAAAATGGGAGATTTCAATAAGTCCTCTGCTTCCACCCCCCAACCTTAAACCCAATTATGAAACCACCCTCCACAGCTTTAAGCAACAACTTACTCAGAATCTCCATAACCAAAGTGAAAAAGAAGCAAAGATTAAAAAAAAAAAAATCTATTTTCGTCATTAAAGATGTTGAAAAACAACTTGATCTGCTTTCCAATTACAAAAATGCATTTATTTTTGCTCCTCCACCCAAATTTGAGAAACTAGAGAGCCAAAAGACCCATGATTTTTCTTAGTTACACTTTCATATCACAATTCACAACACTAAAATTCTCACCTATGCCTATATAATCTCATTTAAACACCAATCTCATACTACATTCCTTCTCATTTTATATTTGTATCCACATTCTTTCTTTCAAACCCCAAATTTGGAAATTAAGTAATCAAAAGCAAAATTGAACACAACACAATCTGGAAAAGCATTATGATTACTAGACGATTGGAATCAGGCAGCGAAAGCCATTGCTTGAAGAGCATTTGGACGAAAATCGGGTTGGATCTGAGTGTCAAAGGAGACACCTCTTGTAGCTGCAACAGTTTGGCTTCAAACGACGCCGCATCGATCATGATCTCCATGCTCATCTCTTCAAACTTTCTCTCTCATCCAAAATCAACTGGAATTTGGAAAAACCCAAGTGAGAATCGGAAGAGAAATCGAATTTGGAGATTCAAATGCGGTTTTTCGAAAATCTAGAAGGTGAGAGGGGGAAACCTTAGATCCCCATGGAATTGGAGGATCGGTGATTGGAGAGAGAGAGAGAGAAAAACAAAAGAGAAAATGAGGGAAAGTTTTTTTTTTGGGTATTTTTGTAATTTCATTTGGTCTAAATTACCGAAATACCCTCAGTTCCCACGTGATTTGCACGTGTCTAACTTTTTCGTCCAAAATAACATCAATTTAGATGGAGGAGGTACTCGCCTGCAATTTTGTCCAATTGGGGGGGTAAATTGTTCAAATCGAAAGTTTATGGGGGACATTGAAAAAGGGGTCAAAGTTCAGGATAAAAAAGTGTAATTGTCCCTAAATTATATCGATTGCATATGCTACCTATGAGAAGAGAGGCCTTGCTTCTTCCTTTTCATTTTTTGCTGAATATTCGTCGTCTTTAATATCACATATTTGCATCTCACCTTGCTTGATGTGCTTATTCACGGACTTTCTAATTAAACCAAAAATTTGATAAAATGTTTTGTAATAGTGTAAACATTCATTGTTGGTCACACTAAATTACACTTTTTGATTTTGTTTTTTGAAAATGCCTCAATTAGAGTCTAATGAATTTTTATTCCAGAAATGACGAAGAGTCTAATCCGTTTAAAATGGAAGAAAACACATGGGGCATTGAAATGAAATGAATTGTCCCATAAAAAAAAATTAAAAAGAAGAAAGAAAAGAAACGAAAAGGGTTTCGGGTTTGAGGGTTGAGGGATGAGGGTTGATGGTTGAGGGATGGGGGTTTGAGGGTAGAGGGTTTGAGGGTTGAGGGTTGAGGGTTGAGGGTAGAGGGTTGAGGGTTTTGAGGGTTTGAGGGTTGAGGGTTGAGGGTTGAGGGTTGAGGGTTGAGGGTTGAGGGTTTAGGGTTGAGGGTTTAGGGTTGAGGGTTGAGGGTTGAGGGTTTAGGGTTTAGGGTTTAGGGTTTAGGGTTGAGGGTTGAGGGTTTAGGGTTGAGGGTTTAGGGTTGAGGGTTGAGGGTTGAGGGTTGAGGGTTGAGGGTTGAGGGTTTAGGGTTGAGGGTTGAGGGTTGAGGGTTGAGGGTTGAGGGTTGAGGGTTGAGGGTTTAGGGTTGAGGGTTTTAGGGTTGAGGGTTGAGGGTTTAGGGTTGAGGGTTTAGGGTTTAGGGTTTAGGGTTTAGGGTTTAGGGTTTAGGGTTTAGGGTTTAGGGTTTAGGGTTTAGGGTTTAGGGTTTAGGGTTTAGGGTTTAGGGTTTAGGGTTTAGGGTTAAGGGTTTAGGGTTAAGGGTTTAGGGTTTAGGGTTTAGGGTTTAGGGTTTAGGGTTTAGGGTTTAGGGTTTAGGGTTTAGGGTTTAGGGTTTAGGGTTTAGGGTTTAGGGTTTAGGGTTTAGGGTTTAGGGTTTAGGGTTTAGGGTTTAGGGTTTAGGGTTTAGGGTTTAGGGTTTAGGGTTTAGGGTTTAGGGTTTAGGGTTTAGGGTTTAGGGTTTAGGGTTTAGGGTTTAGGGTTTAGGGTTTAGGGTTTAGGGTTTAGGGTTTAGGGTTTAGGGTTTAGGGTTTAGGGTTTAGGGTTTAGGGTTTAGGGTTTAGGGTTTAGGGTTTAGGGTTTAGGGTTTAGGGTTTAGGGTTTAGGGTTTAGGGTTTAGGGTTTAGGGTTTAGGGTTTAGGGTTTAGGGTTTAGGGTTTAGGGTTTAGGGTTTAGGGTTTAGGGTTTAGGGTTTAGGGTTAGGGTTTAGGGTTTAGGGTTTAGGGTTTAGGGTTTAGGGTTTAGGGTTTAGGGTTTAGGGTTTAGGGTTTAGGGTTTAGGGTTTAGGGTTTAGGGTTTAGGGTTTAGGGTTTAGGGTTTAGGGTTTAGGGTTTAGGGTTTAGGGTTTAGGGTTTAGGGTTTAGGGTTTAGGGTTTAGGGTTTAGGGTTTAGGGTTTAGGGTTTAGGGTTTAGGGTTTAGGGTTTAGGGTTTAGGGTTTAGGGTTTAGGGTTTAGGGTTTAGGGTTTAGGGTTTAGGGTTTAGGGTTTAGGGTTTAGGGTTTAGGGTTTAGGGTTTAGGGTTTAGGGTTTAGGGTTTAGGGTTTAGGGTTTAGGGTTTAGGGTTTAGGGTTTAGGGTTTAGGGTTTAGGGTTTAGGGTTTAGGGTTTAGGGTTTAGGGTTTAGGGTTTAGGGTTTAGGGTTTAGGGTTTAGGGTTTAGGGTTTAGGGTTTAGGGTTTAGGGTTTAGGGTTTAGGGTTTAGGGTTTAGGGTTTAGGGTTTAGGGTTTAGGGTTTAGGGTTTAGGGTTTAGGGTTTAGGGTTTAGGGTTTAGGGTTTAGGGTTTAGGGTTTAGGGTTTAGGGTTTAGGGTTTAGGGTTTAGGGTTTAGGGTTTAGGGTTTAGGGTTTAGGGTTTAGGGTTTAGGGTTTAGGGTTTAGGGTTTAGGGTTTAGGGTTTAGGGTTTAGGGTTTAGGGTTTAGGGTTTAGGGTTTAGGGTTTAGGGTTTAGGGTTTAGGGTTTAGGGTTTAGGGTTTAGGGTTTAGGGTTTAGGGTTTAGGGTTTAGGGTTTAGGGTTTAGGGTTTAGGGTTTAGGGTTTAGGGTTTAGGGTTTAGGGTTTAGGGTTTAGGGTTTAGGGTTTAGGGTTTAGGGTTTAGGGTTTAGGGTTTAGGGTTTAGGGTTTAGGGTTTAGGGTTTAGGGTTTAGGGTTTAGGGTTTAGGGTTTAGGGTTTAGGGTTTAGGGTTTAGGGTTTAGGGTTTAGGGTTTAGGGTTTAGGGTTTAGGGTTTAGGGTTTAGGGTTTAGGGTTTAGGGTTTAGGGTTTAGGGTTTAGGGTTTAGGGTTTAGGGTTTAGGGTTTAGGGTTTAGGGTTTAGGGTTTAGGGTTTAGGGTTTAGGGTTTAGGGTTTAGGGTTTAGGGTTTAGGGTTTAGGGTTTAGGGTTTAGGGTTTAGGGTTTAGGGTTTAGGGTTTAGGGTTTAGGGTTTAGGGTTTAGGGTTTAGGGTTTAGGGTTTAGGGTTTAGGGTTTAGGGTTTAGGGTTTAGGGTTTAGGGTTTAGGGTTTAGGGTTTAGGGTTTAGGGTTTAGGGTTTAGGGTTTAGGGTTTAGGGTTTAGGGTTTAGGGTTTAGGGTTTAGGGTTTAGGGTTTAGGGTTTAGGGTTTAGGGTTTAGGGTTTAGGGTTTAGGGTTTAGGGTTTAGGGTTTAGGGTTTAGGGTTTAGGGTTTAGGGTTTAGGGTTTAGGGTTTAGGGTTTAGGGTTTAGGGTTTAGGGTTTAGGGTTTAGGGTTTAGGGTTTAGGGTTTAGGGTTTAGGGTTTAGGGTTTAGGGTTTAGGGTTTAGGGTTTAGGGTTTAGGGTTTAGGGTTTAGGGTTTAGGGTTTAGGGTTTAGGGTTTAGGGTTTAGGGTTTAGGGTTTAGGGTTTAGGGTTTAGGGTTTAGGGTTTAGGGTTTAGGGTTTAGGGTTTAGGGTTTAGGGTTTAGGGTTTAGGGTTTAGGGTTTAGGGTTTAGGGTTTAGGGTTTAGGGTTTAGGGTTTAGGGTTTAGGGTTTAGGGTTTAGGGTTTAGGGTTTAGGGTTTAGGGTTTAGGGTTTAGGGTTTAGGGTTTAGGGTTTAGGGTTTAGGGTTTAGGGTTTAGGGTTTAGGGTTTAGGGTTTAGGGTTTAGGGTTTAGGGTTTAGGGTTTAGGGTTTAGGGTTTAGGGTTTAGGGTTTAGGGTTTAGGGTTTAGGGTTTAGGGTTTAGGGTTTAGGGTTTAGGGTTTAGGGTTTAGGGTTTAGGGTTTAGGGTTTAGGGTTTAGGGTTTAGGGTTTAGGGTTTAGGGTTTAGGGTTTAGGGTTTAGGGTTTAGGGTTTAGGGTTTAGGGTTTAGGGTTTAGGGTTTAGGGTTTAGGGTTTAGGGTTTAGGGTTTAGGGTTTAGGGTTTAGGGTTTAGGGTTTAGGGTTTAGGGTTTAGGGTTTAGGGTTTAGGGTTTAGGGTTTAGGGTTTAGGGTTTAGGGTTTAGGGTTTAGGGTTTAGGGTTTAGGGTTTAGGGTTTAGGGTTTAGGGTTTAGGGTTTAGGGTTTAGGGTTTAGGGTTTAGGGTTTAGGGTTTAGGGTTTAGGGTTTAGGGTTTAGGGTTTAGGGTTTAGGGTTTAGGGTTTAGGGTTTAGGGTTTAGGGTTTAGGGTTTAGGGTTTAGGGTTTAGGGTTTAGGGTTTAGGGTTTAGGGTTTAGGGTTTAGGGTTTAGGGTTTAGGGTTTAGGGTTTAGGGTTTAGGGTTTAGGGTTTAGGGTTTAGGGTTTAGGGTTTAGGGTTTAGGGTTTAGGGTTTAGGGTTTAGGGTTTAGGGTTTAGGGTTTAGGGTTTAGGGTTTAGGGTTTAGGGTTTAGGGTTTAGGGTTTAGGGTTTAGGGTTTAGGGTTTAGGGTTTAGGGTTTAGGGTTTAGGGTTTAGGGTTTAGGGTTTAGGGTTTAGGGTTTAGGGTTTAGGGTTTAGGGTTTAGGGTTTAGGGTTTAGGGTTTAGGGTTTAGGGTTTAGGGTTTAGGGTTTAGGGTTTAGGGTTTAGGGTTTAGGGTTTAGGGTTTAGGGTTTAGGGTTTAGGGTTTAGGGTTTAGGGTTTAGGGTTTAGGGTTTAGGGTTTAGGGTTTAGGGTTTAGGGTTTAGGGTTTAGGGTTTAGGGTTTAGGGTTTAGGGTTTAGGGTTTAGGGTTTAGGGTTTAGGGTTTAGGGTTTAGGGTTTAGGGTTTAGGGTTTAGGGTTTAGGGTTTAGGGTTTAGGGTTTAGGGTTTAGGGTTTAGGGTTTAGGGTTTAGGGTTTAGGGTTTAGGGTTTAGGGTTTAGGGTTTAGGGTTTAGGGTTTAGGGTTTAGGGTTTAGGGTTTAGGGTTTAGGGTTTAGGGTTTAGGGTTTAGGGTTTAGGGTTTAGGGTTTAGGGTTTAGGGTTTAGGGTTTAGGGTTTAGGGTTTAGGGTTTAGGGTTTAGGGTTTAGGGTTTAGGGTTTAGGGTTTAGGGTTTAGGGTTTAGGGTTTAGGGTTTAGGGTTTAGGGTTTAGGGTTTAGGGTTTAGGGTTTAGGGTTTAGGGTTTAGGGTTTAGGGTTTAGGGTTTAGGGTTTAGGGTTTAGGGTTTAGGGTTTAGGGTTTAGGGTTTAGGGTTTAGGGTTTAGGGTTTAGGGTTTAGGGTTTAGGGTTTAGGGTTTAGGGTTTAGGGTTTAGGGTTTAGGGTTTAGGGTTTAGGGTTTAGGGTTTAGGGTTTAGGGTTTAGGGTTTAGGGTTTAGGGTTTAGGGTTTAGGGTTTAGGGTTTAGGGTTTAGGGTTTAGGGTTTAGGGTTTAGGGTTTAGGGTTTAGGGTTTAGGGTTTAGGGTTTAGGGTTTAGGGTTTAGGGTTTAGGGTTTAGGGTTTAGGGTTTAGGGTTTAGGGTTTAGGGTTTAGGGTTTAGGGTTTAGGGTTTAGGGTTTAGGGTTTAGGGTTTAGGGTTTAGGGTTTAGGGTTTAGGGTTTAGGGTTTAGGGTTTAGGGTTTAGGGTTTAGGGTTTAGGGTTTAGGGTTTAGGGTTTAGGGTTTAGGGTTTAGGGTTTAGGGTTTAGGGTTTAGGGTTTAGGGTTTAGGGTTTAGGGTTTAGGGTTTAGGGTTTAGGGTTTAGGGTTTAGGGTTTAGGGTTTAGGGTTTAGGGTTTAGGGTTTAGGGTTTAGGGTTTAGGGTTTAGGGTTTAGGGTTTAGGGTTTAGGGTTTAGGGTTTAGGGTTTAGGGTTTAGGGTTTAGGGTTTAGGGTTTAGGGTTTAGGGTTTAGGGTTTAGGGTTTAGGGTTTAGGGTTTAGGGTTTAGGGTTTAGGGTTTAGGGTTTAGGGTTTAGGGTTTAGGGTTTAGGGTTTAGGGTTTAGGGTTTAGGGTTTAGGGTTTAGGGTTTAGGGTTTAGGGTTTAGGGTTTAGGGTTTAGGGTTTAGGGTTTAGGGTTTAGGGTTTAGGGTTTAGGGTTTAGGGTTTAGGGTTTAGGGTTTAGGGTTTAGGGTTTAGGGTTTAGGGTTTAGGGTTTAGGGTTTAGGGTTTAGGGTTTAGGGTTTAGGGTTTAGGGTTTAGGGTTTAGGGTTTAGGGTTTAGGGTTTAGGGTTTAGGGTTTAGGGTTTAGGGTTTAGGGTTTAGGGTTTAGGGTTTAGGGTTTAGGGTTTAGGGTTTAGGGTTTAGGGTTTAGGGTTTAGGGTTTAGGGTTTAGGGTTTAGGGTTTAGGGTTTAGGGTTTAGGGTTTAGGGTTTAGGGTTTAGGGTTTAGGGTTTAGGGTTTAGGGTTTAGGGTTTAGGGTTTAGGGTTTAGGGTTTAGGGTTTAGGGTTTAGGGTTTAGGGTTTAGGGTTTAGGGTTTAGGGTTTAGGGTTTAGGGTTTAGGGTTTAGGGTTTAGGGTTTAGGGTTTAGGGTTTAGGGTTTAGGGTTTAGGGTTTAGGGTTTAGGGTTTAGGGTTTAGGGTTTAGGGTTTAGGGTTTAGGGTTTAGGGTTTAGGGTTTAGGGTTTAGGGTTTAGGGTTTAGGGTTTAGGGTTTAGGGTTTAGGGTTTAGGGTTTAGGGTTTAGGGTTTAGGGTTTAGGGTTTAGGGTTTAGGGTTTAGGGTTTAGGGTTTAGGGTTTAGGGTTTAGGGTTTAGGGTAAAGGATTTAGGGGTTTAGGGTTTAGGGTTTAGGGTTTAGGGTTTAGGGTTTAGGGTTTAGGGTTTAGGGTTTAGGGTTTAGGGTTTAGGGTTTAGGGTTTAGGGTTTAGGGTTTAGGGTTTAGGGTTTAGGGTTTAGGGTTTAGGGTTTAGGGTTTAGGGTTTAGGGTTAGGGTTTAGGGTTTAGGGTTTAGGGTTTAGGGTTTAGGGTTTAGGGTTTAGGGTTTAGGGTTTAGGGTTTAGGGTTTAGGGTTTAGGGTTTAGGGTTTAGGGTTTAGGGTTTAGGGTTTAGGGTTTAGGGTTTAGGGTTTAGGGTTTAGGGTTTAGGGTTTAGGGTTTAGGGTTTAGGGTTTAGGGTTTAGGGTTTAGGGTTTAGGGTTTAGGGTTTAGGGTTTAGGGTTTAGGGTTTAGGGTTTAGGGTTTAGGGTTTAGGGTTTAGGGTTTAGGGTTTAGGGTTTAGGGTTTAGGGTTTAGGGTTTAGGGTTTAGGGTTTAGGGTTTAGGGTTTAGGGTTTAGGGTTTAGGGTTTAGGGTTTAGGGTTTAGGGTTTAGGGTTTAGGGTTTAGGGTTTAGGGTTTAGGGTTTAGGGTTTAGGGTTTAGGGTTTAGGGTTTAGGGTTTAGGGTTTAGGGTTTAGGGTTTAGGGTTTAGGGTTTAGGGTTTAGGGTTTAGGGTTTAGGGTTTAGGGTTTAGGGTTTAGGGTTTAGGGTTTAGGGTTTAGGGTTTAGGGTTTAGGGTTTAGGGTTTAGGGTTTAGGGTTTAGGGTTTAGGGTTTAGGGTTTAGGGTTTAGGGTTTAGGGTTTAGGGTTTAGGGTTTAGGGTTTAGGGTTTAGGGTTTAGGGTTTAGGGTTTAGGGTTTAGGGTTTAGGGTTTAGGGTTTAGGGTTTAGGGTTTAGGGTTTAGGGTTTAGGGTTTAGGGTTTAGGGTTTAGGGTTTAGGGTTTAGGGTTTAGGGTTTAGGGTTTAGGGTTTAGGGTTTAGGGTTTAGGGTTTAGGGTTTAGGGTTTAGGGTTTAGGGTTTAGGGTTTAGGGTTTAGGGTTTAGGGTTTAGGGTTTAGGGTTTAGGGTTTAGGGTTTAGGGTTTAGGGTTTAGGGTTTAGGGTTTAGGGTTTAGGGTTTAGGGTTTAGGGTTTAGGGTTTAGGGTTTAGGGTTTAGGGTTTAGGGTTTAGGGTTTAGGGTTTAGGGTTTAGGGTTTAGGGTTTAGGGTTTAGGGTTTAGGGTTTAGGGTTTAGGGTTTAGGGTTTAGGGTTTAGGGTTTAGGGTTTAGGGTTTAGGGTTTAGGGTTTAGGGTTTAGGGTTTAGGGTTTAGGGTTTAGGGTTTAGGGTTTAGGGTTTAGGGTTTAGGGTTTAGGGTTTAGGGTTTAGGGTTTAGGGTTTAGGGTTTAGGGTTTAGGGTTTAGGGTTTAGGGTTTAGGGTTTAGGGTTTAGGGTTTAGGGTTTAGGGTTTAGGGTTTAGGGTTTAGGGTTTAGGGTTTAGGGTTTAGGGTTTAGGGTTTAGGGTTTAGGGTTTAGGGTTTAGGGTTTAGGGTTTAGGGTTTAGGGTTTAGGGTTTAGGGTTTAGGGTTTAGGGTTTAGGGTTTAGGGTTTAGGGTTTAGGGTTTAGGGTTTAGGGTTTAGGGTTTAGGGTTTAGGGTTTAGGGTTTAGGGTTTAGGGTTTAGGGTTTAGGGTTTAGGGTTTAGGGTTTAGGGTTTAGGGTTTAGGGTTTAGGGTTTAGGGTTTAGGGTTTAGGGTTTAGGGTTTAGGGTTTAGGGTTTAGGGTTTAGGGTTTAGGGTTTAGGGTTTAGGGTTTAGGGTTTAGGGTTTAGGGTTTAGGGTTTAGGGTTTAGGGTTTAGGGTTTAGGGTTTAGGGTTTAGGGTTTAGGGTTTAGGGTTTAGGGTTTAGGGTTTAGGGTTTAGGGTTTAGGGTTTAGGGTTTAGGGTTTAGGGTTTAGGGTTTAGGGTTTAGGGTTTAGGGTTTAGGGTTTAGGGTTTAGGGTTTAGGGTTTAGGGTTTAGGGTTTAGGGTTTAGGGTTTAGGGTTTAGGGTTTAGGGTTTAGGGTTTAGGGTTTAGGGTTTAGGGTTTAGGGTTTAGGGTTTAGGGTTTAGGGTTTAGGGTTTAGGGTTTAGGGTTTAGGGTTTAGGGTTTAGGGTTTAGGGTTTAGGGTTTAGGGTTTAGGGTTTAGGGTTTAGGGTTTAGGGTTTAGGGTTTAGGGTTTAGGGTTTAGGGTTTAGGGTTTAGGGTTTAGGGTTTAGGGTTTAGGGTTTAGGGTTTAGGGTTTAGGGTTTAGGGTTTAGGGTTTAGGGTTTAGGGTTTAGGGTTTAGGGTTTAGGGTTTAGGGTTTAGGGTTTAGGGTTTAGGGTTTAGGGTTTAGGGTTTAGGGTTTAGGGTTTAGGGTTTAGGGTTTAGGGTTTAGGGTTTAGGGTTTAGGGTTTAGGGTTTAGGGTTTAGGGTTTAGGGTTTAGGGTTTAGGGTTTAGGGTTTAGGGTTTAGGGTTTAGGGTTTAGGGTTTAGGGTTTAGGGTTTAGGGTTTAGGGTTTAGGGTTTAGGGTTTAGGGTTTAGGGTTTAGGTTTAGTTTAGGGTTTAGGGTTTAGGGTTTAGGGTTTAGGGTTTAGGGTTTAGGGTTTAGGGTTTAGGGTTTAGGGTTTAGGGTTTAGGGTTTAGGGTTTAGGGTTTAGGGTTTAGGGTTTAGGGTTTAGGGTTTAGGGTTTAGGGTTTAGGGTTTAGGGTTTAGGGTTTAGGGTTTAGGGTTTAGGGTTTAGGGTTTAGGGTTTAGGGTTTAGGGTTTAGGGTTTAGGGTTTAGGGTTTAGGGTTTAGGGTTTAGGGTTTAGGGTTTAGGGTTTAGGGTTTAGGGTTTAGGGTTTAGGGTTTAGGGTTTAGGGTTTAGGGTTTAGGGTTTAGGGTTTAGGGTTTAGGGTTTAGGGTTTAGGGTTTAGGGTTTAGGGTTTAGGGTTTAGGGTTTAGGGTTTAGGGTTTAGGGTTTAGGGTTTAGGGTTTAGGGTTTAGGGTTTAGGGTTTAGGGTTTAGGGTTTAGGGTTTAGGGTTTAGGGTTTAGGGTTTAGGGTTTAGGGTTTAGGGTTTAGGGTTTAGGGTTTAGGGTTTAGGGTTTAGGGTTTAGGGTTTAGGGTTTAGGGTTTAGGGTTTAGGGTTTAGGGTTTAGGGTTTAGGGTTTAGGGTTTAGGGTTTAGGGTTTAGGGTTTAGGGTTTAGGGTTTAGGGTTTAGGGTTTAGGGTTTAGGGTTTAGGGTTTAGGGTT